>JAEIGF010000104.1:0-272106 GCA_018903485.1 Drosophila littoralis | reverse complement strand
TTTAAACCAAACTTCTTTACGTAAATTAATAGCTTTTCTTCTATTTGTTAGGTTGAATATTAAGAGCTTTAATAATTAATGAATCAATTTGAATAATTTATTTTTATTTTATTCTTTTTTATCATTTATTTTATCTTTTATGTTTAATATTTTTAAACTATTTCATTTAAATCAACTATTCTCGTGATTTATACAAGAAAGGTTTTAATTTCTTTATTTATAAATTTTTATCTTGGGGGACTTCCTCCATTTTTAGGATTTTTACCAAAATGAATCGTAATTCAACAATTAACTTTTTGTAATCAATATTTTCAACTAATAATTTTATTAATATCAACTTTGATTACATTATTTTTTTATTCACGAATTTGCTATTCAGCGTTTATGTTAAATTATTATGAAAATAACTGAAAAGATCATTAACACCCAAATCAATAATTTTAGTACAAATTATATTTAATTTGTACATTTTTATCTATTTTGGATTATTTATAATTTCAATATTTTATTCTATATTTGCAGGTTAAAGGCTTTAAGTTAAATAAAACTAATAGCCTTCAAAGCTGTAAATATAGGAAGTCCTTTAAGCCTTAGTAATTTATTACTCCTTCAAAATTGCAGTTTGATGTCATTATTGACTATAAGACCGATTTATAAAATTTACTAATCAATTGATTAAGAAGAAAATTTCTTATAAATAGATTTACAATCTATCGCCTAACTTCAGCCACTTAATCGCGACAATGATTATTTTCAACAAATCATAAAGATATTGGAACATTATATTTTATTTTTGGTGCTTGAGCAGGAATAGTTGGAACATCTTTAAGAATTTTAATTCGAGCTGAATTGGGTCACCCTGGAGCTTTGATTGGAGATGATCAAATTTACAATGTGATTGTTACTGCCCATGCTTTTATTATAATTTTTTTCATAGTAATACCTATTATAATTGGAGGATTTGGTAACTGACTGGTACCTTTAATGTTAGGAGCCCCAGATATAGCCTTTCCTCGAATAAATAATATAAGATTTTGACTATTACCTCCTGCTTTATCCTTATTATTAGTCAGAAGAATGGTTGAAAACGGAGCCGGAACAGGATGAACAGTCTATCCCCCGCTATCGGCAGGAATTGCTCACGGTGGGGCTTCGGTTGATTTAGCTATTTTTTCTTTACATTTAGCCGGGATTTCCTCAATTCTTGGAGCTGTAAATTTTATTACAACTGTAATTAATATACGATCTTCAGGAATCACTTTAGACCGAATACCTTTATTTGTTTGATCTGTTGTAATTACAGCTTTATTACTTCTTTTATCCCTCCCTGTTTTAGCAGGAGCTATCACGATGCTATTAACAGACCGAAACCTTAATACATCATTTTTTGACCCTGCCGGAGGAGGAGACCCAATCTTATACCAACATTTATTTTGATTTTTTGGTCACCCAGAAGTTTACATTTTAATTTTACCTGGATTTGGAATAATTTCTCATATTATTAGCCAAGAATCAGGTAAAAAGGAAACTTTTGGGTCTTTAGGAATAATTTACGCAATGTTAGCAATTGGGTTATTAGGATTTATTGTGTGAGCCCACCATATATTTACAGTTGGAATGGATGTTGATACCCGAGCTTATTTTACATCAGCCACTATAATTATTGCGGTTCCTACAGGTATTAAAATTTTTAGTTGACTTGCTACATTACACGGAACTCAACTTTCTTACTCCCCAGCTATTTTATGAGCTTTAGGATTTGTATTTTTATTTACTGTTGGAGGATTAACCGGAGTTGTTTTAGCAAATTCATCTGTAGATATCATTCTACATGATACATACTATGTTGTTGCCCATTTTCATTATGTTTTATCAATAGGAGCTGTATTTGCTATTATAGCAGGGTTTGTCCATTGATATCCTTTATTTACTGGGTTAACTATAAATAATAAATGATTAAAAAGTCAATTTATTATTATATTTATTGGAGTAAATTTAACATTTTTCCCTCAACATTTTCTTGGGTTAGCGGGGATACCTCGTCGTTACTCAGATTATCCTGATGCTTACACAACCTGAAATGTAATTTCAACTATCGGTTCATCTATTTCTTTACTAGGAATTTTATTTTTTTTCTATATTATTTGAGAAAGTTTAGTTTCCCAACGTCAAGTTATTTACCCAATTCAATTAAATTCTTCAATTGAATGATACCAAAATACTCCACCTGCTGAACATAGTTATTCTGAATTACCTTTATTAACTAATTAATTTCTAATATGGCAGATTAGTGCAATGGATTTAAGCTCCATATATAAAGGATTTTTACTTTTATTAGAAAATTAATGTCAACATGAGCTAATTTAGGCCTACAAGATAGAGCTTCTCCTTTAATAGAACAATTAATTTTTTTTCACGATCATGCTTTATTGATTTTAGTAATAATTACTGTTTTAGTTGGGTACTTAATATTTATATTATTTTTTAATAACTATATTAACCGATTTCTTCTTCATGGTCAATTAATTGAAATAATTTGAACAATTTTACCAGCCATTATTTTATTATTTATTGCATTTCCTTCTTTACGGTTATTATATTTATTAGATGAAATTAATGAACCTTCAGTAACTTTAAAAAGAATCGGCCACCAATGATATTGAAGTTACGAATACTCAGATTTTAATGATGTTGAATTTGACTCATATATAATTCCTACAAATGAAATCTCAAATGATGGATTTCGTTTATTAGACGTAGACAACCGAATTGTTTTACCTATAAATTCTCAAATTCGAATTTTAGTAACCGCAGCAGATGTAATTCATTCATGAACAATCCCGGCTTTAGGTGTAAAAGTTGATGGAACCCCAGGACGTTTAAATCAAACCAATTTTTTTATTAACCGCCCCGGATTATTTTATGGTCAATGTTCAGAAATCTGTGGAGCTAATCACAGTTTTATACCAAT
Organism: Drosophila littoralis; assembly: GCA_018903485.1. Lineage (NCBI taxonomy): Eukaryota > Metazoa > Arthropoda > Insecta > Diptera > Drosophilidae > Drosophila > Drosophila littoralis. Next base: position 269,135 of record JAEIGF010000104.1, on the reverse strand, counting down.
CGTAATTGAAAGAGTTCCTGTAAATTATTTTATTAAATGAATTTCTAATAATGTAAATTCTTCATTAGATGACTGAAAGCAAGTACTGGTCTCTTAAACCATTTTATAGTAAATTAGCACTTACTTCTAATGATATATAAAAAATAGTTAAAAGTATAACATTAGTATGTCAAACTAAAATTATTATTATTTTATTAATATTTTTTAATCCCACAAATAGCTCCAATTAAATGATTAACTTTATTTTTATTTTTTCTATCACTTTTATTTTATTTTGTTCTGTAAATTATTACGCTTATATGCCTTCATCTCCTAAATCAAATGAATTAAAAAATATTAATTTAAATTCAATAAATTGAAAATGATAACAAATTTATTTTCTGTATTTGACCCATCAGCAATTTTTGGTTTATCAATAAATTGAATAAGAACATTTTTAGGCCTTTTAATAATCCCTTCTATTTATTGATTAATACCTTCTCGTTATAATATTTTTTGAAATACAATTTTATCCACATTACACAAAGAATTTAAAACTCTTTTAGGTCCCACAGGTCATAATGGATCAACTTTTATTTTCATTTCTTTATTTTCTCTTATTCTATTTAATAACTTCATAGGTTTATTCCCGTATATTTTTACAAGAACAAGCCATTTAACACTAACACTTTCATTAGCTTTACCTTTATGATTATCATTCATAATTTACGGGTGAATTAACCACACTCAACATATATTTGCTCACCTTGTCCCTCAAGGAACCCCGGCAGTTTTAATACCTTTTATAGTCTGCATTGAAACAATTAGAAATGTAATCCGACCCGGAACTTTAGCCGTTCGATTAACCGCAAATATAATTGCAGGTCATTTATTGTTAACTCTACTAGGAAATACGGGCCCTTCTATATCTTATATATTAGTTACTTTTTTATTAGTAGCCCAAATCGCTCTACTAGTTCTTGAATCAGCTGTAGCTATAATTCAATCCTACGTATTCGCTGTTTTAAGAACATTATACTCTAGAGAAGTTAATTAAATGTTTATTATAGTAGTTATATATATATATGTATATAATTATTATAATTAAATGTCTACACATTCAAATCACCCTTTTCATTTAGTTGATTACAGACCATGACCCCTAACAGGAGCAATCGGAGCTATAACAACTGTTTCAGGTATAATTAAATGATTTCATCAATATGATACATCATTATTTTTTTTAGGAAATATTATCACAATTTTAACTGTTTATCAATGATGACGAGATGTTTCTCGAGAAGGAACTTATCAAGGTTTACACACTTTCCCAGTAACAATTGGTTTACGATGAGGTATAATCTTATTTATTTTGTCAGAAATTTTATTTTTTGTTAGATTCTTTTGAGCATTTTTTCACAGAAGCTTATCTCCTGCAATTGAATTAGGTGCATCATGGCCCCCGGCTGGAATTATTTCTTTTAACCCCTTTCAAATTCCTCTATTAAATACCGCAATTTTATTGACATCAGGGGTTACTGTCACATGAGCTCATCATAGTCTAATAGAAGGAAACCATTCACAAACTACCCAAGGTTTATTCTTTACTGTTCTTTTAGGAGTTTATTTTACAATACTTCAAGCCTACGAATATATTGAAGCTCCTTTTACAATTGCTGATTCAGTTTATGGATCAACCTTTTTATAGCTACAGGATTTCATGGAGTACACGTCCTTATTGGAACAACATTTTTGTTAATTTGTTTGTTACGACACTTAAATAATCATTTTTCTAAAAATCATCACTTTGGATTTGAAGCAGCAGCATGATATTGACATTTTGTTGATGTAGTTTGGTTATTTTTATACATCACAATTTACTGATGAGGAGGTTAATAAATTTATTATATCAATATAGTATAAAAGTATATATGACTTCCAATCATAAGGTCTATAAATTAATAGTATTGATAATTTTTTCAATTCTTGTCATTGCCTCAACAATTATAATAATTTCGTTTATTGTTATAATTTTAGCTTCAATTTTATCAAAAAAAACTTTAGTAGACCGAGAAAAAAGATCTCCATTTGAATGTGGATTTGACCCAAAATCATCTTCTCGACTTCCTTTTTCTTTACGATTTTTTTAATCACAATTATTTTTTTAATTTTTGATGTTGAAATTGCTTTAATTCTTCCTATAATTATTATTTTTAAATTTTCAAATTTAATAGTTTGATCAATTACTTCAATTATCTTCATTTTAATTTTATTAATTGGTTTATACCATGAATGAAATCAGGGTATGTTAAACTGATCCTCTTAATAAATTACGGGGTTGTAGTTAATTATAACATTTGATTTGCATTTAAAAAGTATTGATTTTTCAATCTACCTTATGTACCTTATGTGTGTATATATATATATATATATATTCATAGTGTGAGTACACACCTGTTCAAACTGAATATGAAGCGATTTATTGCATTTAGTTTCGACCTAATCTTAGGTAATTTTACCCTTATTCTTTAATTGAAGCCAAATTAGAGGCTTATCACTGTTAATGATAGAATTGAGTTTATACTCCAATTAAGGAAGTATGGTGATCAAGTAAAAGCTGCTAACTTTTTTCTTTTAATGGTTAAATTCCATTTATACTTCTATTTATATAGTTTAAAATAAAACTTTACATTTTCATTGTAAAAATAAAATTTTTATTATTTTTATAAATTACTAAAATAAATTCACTATATTTAAAGATTAATTAACCTCCCTAACATCTTCAGTGTCATACTCTAATTATAAGCTATTTAAATATAAAAATAATAAAAAATTTATTAAAATTAAAATTCAAAATACAAATAGTATTAAATAAATTTTTAAGTTATTATTATGGATTAAAAATAAAGTTTGAGAATAATTTATTAATTTTTGGTACAAATGTTGACCACCAAAATATTCTGATCAACCTTGATCAAATCTTTTCCCAACAATTTGTCCGTAATTTAACGGATAAAAATAATTCCGTAAGTTCTAATATAAGGTATAAACCATATTGAACCCATAAAATTTGTGATATTATAAAAAATTATTGATTTATTAATTGTATACAAATTTCTAACCGAAATTAAATAACCAATTACTCCTCCAAAAATACATACAAATAAAGTTAATAATTTTAAAAAAAAGGTAAACAAATTATATAAGGAACAGGAAAAATTAACCAATTCAATATTCTACCCCCAATAATTCTTATAATTAATAAACCTATCATTCCTCGTAATATTACTCAACCCTCATCATTTAATACATTTAAACTTCTACAATTTAAGTCCCCAGTCATTGAATAATAAACTAATCGAAATGAATAACACACAGTCAATCCGGTTGAAAAAAAATATAAAAAAAAAGAAAATATATTAACATTTCTAATTATTACAATTTCTAAAATCATATCTTTTGAATAAAACCCTGCTAAAAATGGTATCCCACACAAAGCCAAATTTGAAACATTAAAACAAGCTGAAGTCAAAGGTATATGAATTCTTAACCCCCCTATTAAACGAATATCTTGTGAATTATTTATATTATGAATAATTGCCCCCGCACATATAAACAGTAACGCCTTAAATAAAGCATGAGTTAACAAATGAAACATTGCTAATTTATAAAAACCTATTGATAAAATTCTTATTATTAACCCTAATTGGCTTAAAGTAGATAACGCAATAATTTTCTTCAGATCAAATTCAAAATTAGCCCCTAACCCTGCTATAAATATAGTCAAACCAGATATTAAAAGTAAAAACTGACCTAGTCATGAATTTCTTAATAAAATATTAAAACGAATTAATAAATAAACCCCCGCAGTTACTAATGTTGATGAATGAACTAAAGCAGAAACAGGAGTCGGAGCAGCTATAGCAGCAGGTAACCAAGAAGAAAACGGAATTTGTGCACTTTTAGTTATAGCAGCTAATATCACTAAAGACCCAATTAATTGTATTTCGTATTCATTTTGTATAACTTCTAAATAAAATACATAATTTCATCTCCCATAATTTAATATTCACGCAATAGCCAACAATAACGCTACATCCCCAATTCGATTTGACAAAGCTGTTAATATACCCGCGTTATAGGACTTAATATTTTGAAAATAAATAACTAAACAATAAGAAACCAATCCTAACCCATCTCACCCTAATAAAATACTTACTAAATTCGGGCTAATAATAATAATAGTATTATAGATAAAACAAATATTAAAACTAGTATAATAAACCGATTTATATTAATATCCCCTCCTATATACTCTTTTCTGTAATAAATTACTAAAGATGCAATTATTAATACAAAAGATATAAATAATAGACTTATCCAATCAAATAAAAAAGTTATTACAATTGATACAGAATTTAAAGAAACTACTTCCCACTCAATAAAATAAACTAAATTATTTAATAAAAAAATAAAGTCTAGAAAAAAACATGTTATTCTAATAGAAATTAAATTCAAAAATCTAATTCTACAAATAGATAAATATTTCACGATCTAAAATGAATAACTCATATCACTAACACCACAAATTAGTATTTTTCTTAAACTATTTAAATACAATCATAATAAACATATATCTCTTTTTATAATCAATAAATTTAAAGGTAACCAGTGCAATAATATTAATAAATATTCACGAATTTTACCTCTTCTAAAAGAATAAACACCAGAAAAAATTTTTCCATGTTGACTAAATGAATATAAATATAGTGTATAGGCAGCTCTAAAAAAAGATAAAAAAGAAAGTATAATTATAGAAACTCACGACCAAGAAACAATTCTATTTAATAAAGAAATTTCTCCTAATAAATTTAATGTAGGAGGAGCCGCTATATTAGCAGATCTTAGTAAGAATCATCATAAAGCTATCGCCGGTATAAAATTTAATAGCCCCTTATTAATTAATAAACTTCGTCTCCCTAAACGTTCATAAGATACATTAGCTAAACAAAATAAACCTGAAGAACACAATCCATGAGCAATTATTAATCTGTAAGATCCACACAACCCTCAATAAGACATGGTTAAAAGTCCAGCCAATACAATCCCTATATGAGCTACTGAAGAATAAGCAATTAAAGCTTTCAGATCAGTTTGACGTAAACATACAAATCTTACTAAAACACCCCCAACTAATCTAATTCTAATTCAAATAAAACTATACTTTAAATTTATTGTTTGTAAAATTGCTAACACTCGTAATATTCCGTAACCCCCTAATTTTAATATAATCCCGGCTAAAATTATTGAACCAGAAACCGGAGCTTCAACATGAGCTTTTGGTAATCATAAGTGCACTAAAAATATTGGTATTTTTACTAAAAATGCGCACACTAAACAAAAGTATAATAAATCATAATCAAATATAAAATTATTTATTAAATAAAAATTTATTGTTCCTATTTTATTTATTAAATAAAAAATACCAATTAATATGGGCAATGAAACTAATAAAGTATAAAATAATAAATAAATTCCAGCTTGTAATCGTTCAGGTTGATACCCTCAACCTAAAATTAAAAACAAAGTCGGAATTAATCTTCTTTCAAAAAATAAATAAAATATAAATAAATTTATTCTTCTAAAAGTTAAAACTAATAATAATAACAGTAAAATAATATTTAACAAAAATAAATTTTTATAATTATTATACTTATAAACTCTTTCTCTTGCTATTAATATTAAAGAACAAATTCATAATCTTAATAAAACTAAACCATAAGAAAGTATATCACACCCTAAAAAATAAGAAATATTTATTCAATAATTTATAAAATTATTTATTAATAAAAATAAAAACTAATAAAAAATAATAAAACTTGCACCATTCAAAATATATTATTAATAAAACAAAGAGGCAATAAAAGTACTAAAAAAAAAATCAATTTTAACATTATATAATTCTAAAAGACTGAAAATAATCATTTCCATGTGTTCGAATTATTGATACCAAAATTGATAAACCTAAAGCCCCTTCACAAACTCTAAAAGTTAAAAATATTATACTAAAATAATTTTCATAACTTACAGTATTTAAATAAATAAAAAGTATAAAAAATAAAATTAAAACAATAAATTCAAGACTTAAAAGTATTGATAATAAATGTTTTCGATTTGAAACAAAACAAAATAACCCACAAATAAATAAAATTATTGGTAAACTTCAATACAAAATTATAATCATTAGTTTTAATAGTTTAATAAAAACATTGGTCTTGTAAATCAAAAATAAGATTAATTCTTTTAAAACTTCAAGAGAAAAGAATTTCTTTTTCATTAATCCCCAAAATTAATATTTTACATAAACTACCTCTTGAAATTCTTCAATTAATTCTATACTCTTTAATTTTATTAACTTCAATTATTTTCATAAATATAATTCATCCTTTAGCTATAGGATTAACACTTTTAATTCAAACAATTTTAATTTCTTTAATTACAGGGTTAATAACAAAAACATTTTGATTTTCTTATATCTTATTTTTAATTTTCTTAGGAGGTATGTTAGTTTTATTTATTTATGTTACATCTTTAGCCTCAAACGAAATATTTAATTTATCAATTAAACTAACTTTAATTTCAATAACATTATTTTTAATACTTTTAATTTTAACATTTATTATAGACAAACCCTCAACAAGATTTTTTTTATTAAATAACGAAATAGAAGTTATTTCCTCAAATTATTCTTACTTTACAGAAAATTCTTTATCTTTAAATAAATTATACAATTTCCCCACTAATTTAATTACAATTCTTTTAATAAATTATTTATTAATTACTTTGATTGTTATCGTTAAAATTACTAAAATATTCAAAGGACCTTTACGAATTATAAATTAATGAACAAACCTTTACGAACTTCTCACCCTTTATTTAAAATTGCTAATAATGCATTAGTTGATTTACCTGCCCCTATTAATATTTCAAGATGATGAAATTTTGGGTCTTTACTTGGTTTATGTTTAATTATCCAAATTTTAACAGGGTTATTTTTAGCTATACATTACACCGCTGACGTAAATCTAGCTTTTAACAGAGTTAACCATATTTGCCGAGATGTAAATTATGGATGATTATTACGAACAATACACGCTAACGGTGCTTCTTTTTTCTTTATTTGTATTTATTTACACGTAGGGCGTGGTATTTATTATGGATCTTATTTATTTACCCCAACATGAATAATTGGAGTAATCATCTTATTCTTAGTAATAGGAACTGCATTTATGGGGTATGTATTACCATGAGGACAAATATCTTTCTGAGGAGCAACAGTCATTACAAATTTATTATCCGCCGTGCCTTACTTAGGAATTGATTTAGTCCAATGAGTTTGAGGAGGATTTGCTGTTGATAACGCAACCTTAACTCGATTTTTTACATTTCATTTTATTCTACCTTTTATTGTTTTAGCAATAACTATAATTCATCTTTTATTTCTCCATCAAACAGGATCAAATAATCCTATTGGATTAAATTCAAATAGAGACAAAATTCCATTTCACCCTTACTTTACTTATAAGGATATCGTCGGATTCATTGTTATAATTTTTTTATTAATTTCTTTAATTTTAATCAACCCTAACCTATTAGGAGACCCTGATAATTTTATCCCTGCTAACCCGTTAGTAACACCAGCTCATATTCAACCAGAATGATATTTTTTATTCGCTTACGCAATCCTTCGATCAATCCCTAATAAATTAGGGGGAGTAATTGCTTTAGTCCTTTCAATTGCAATTTTAATAATTTTACCATTTTACAGCTTAAGAAAATTTCGAGGAATTCAATTCTACCCTATTAACCAAATTTTATTTTGAATTATAGTAGTGACAGTAATTTTATTAACATGAATTGGAGCTCGTCCTGTTGAAGAACCTTACGTTCTAATTGGACAAATTTTAACCGTTATTTATTTTTTATACTATCTTGTAAACCCTTTAGTAAACAAATGATGAGATAATTTATTAAATTAGTTAATGAGCTTGAACAAGCGTATGTTTTGAAAACATAAGATAGAAATTTTCCTTTCTATTGACTTAATTTATTACTAATTTTAATTCACAATAACAAAGAAAATAGGAAGATTTTTAAACCAATAAAAAATAATAAATAATTTAACGAAAAAGATAAAAAAACATTTTCATGCTAAATATATTAATTTATCATAACGAAATCGAGGTAAAGTTCCCCGAACTCAAATAAAAATAAACGAAATTAATATTAATTTTAAATAAAATAATAAATTAAATACATCACAACCTAAAAAAATTACACAAAATAATATTCTTATAAATAAAATTCTTGCATATTCAGCTAAAAAAATTAACGCAAATCCACCTCTTCTATACTCCACGTTAAACCCTGAAACTAATTCAGATTCCCCTTCAGCAAAGTCAAAAGGAGTGCGATTAGTCTCAGCCAAAGAAATTGTTAATCAAACTAAAGCTATGGGAAATAAAATAAATAAAAATCAGATATAAGTTTGATAATAATAAAAGTATAAAAAATTATACCCACCAATTAAAAACACAAAAGATAATAAAATTAATGCTAAACTGACTTCATATGAAATAGTTTGAGCAACAGCCCGCAATCCCCCTAATAAAGCATAATTTGAATTAGATGACCAACCTGCTACTATTACAGTATAAACCCCTAATCTTGTACAACATAAAAAAAATAAACCACCTAAATTAAAAGAATATAACTTTACAAAAAAAGGTATACATATTCAAACAACTAAAGATAAAAATAATGATAAAATAGGTGAAATATAATAGCTTAAATAATTTGATAATAAAGGATAAGTTTGTTCTTTTGTAAATAATTTAATCGCATCACAAAAAGGTTGGGGAATTCCTATTAAACCAACTTTATTAGGACCCTTACGAATTTGAATATAACCTAAAACTTTACGTTCTAATAATGTTAAAAAGCTACGCTTACTAATACACAAATAATTAATAATAAACTTCCAATCAAAGACATAATCAATTCTATATAAAACAAGTACTATTTGTAATAAATATTACATAGATAAATTCTAAATTTATTGCACTAATCTGCCAAAATAGTTATATTAATTAATATTATTCTATTTTAAAATAAAATTATTCTAATATTTGGTCCTTTCGTACTAAAATATTATAATTTTTTAAAGATAGAAACCAACCTGGCTTACGCCGGTTTGAACTCAGATCATGTAAGAATTTAAAAGTCGAACAGACTTAAAATTTGAACGGCTACACCCAAAATTATCTCTTAATCCAACATCGAGGTCGCAATCTTTTTTATCGATATGAACTCTCCAAAAAAATTACGCTGTTATCCCTAAAGTAACTTAAATTTTTAATCATTATAAATGGATCAAATATTCATACATTAATGATTTAAATCATTAAAAGTTTTTTAAATTTTAATATCACCCCAATAAAATATTTTAATTTATTATAATAAAAATAATCTTTATAATTAAAATAAATAAAATATAAAGATTTATAGGGTCTTCTCGTCTTTTAAATAAATTTTAGCTTTTTGACTAAAAAATAAAATTCTATAAAAAATTTAAATGAAACAGTTAATATCTCGTCCAACCATTCATTCCAGCCTTCAATTAAAAGACTAATGATTATGCTACCTTTGCACAGTTAAAATACTGCGGCCATTTAAAATTTTTCAGTGGGCAGGTTAGACTTTAAATTTAATTCAAAAAGACATGTTTTTGTTAAACAGGCGGATATTATTTTTGCCGAATTCTTTATTTAAACTTATCACTTAAATTTATTTTACAATAAAATATACTAATTCTATCATTATTACTTAATTTTAAAAATTAAAATTAATATTTCGATAAAAATTTAAAATATAATAAATAATTTAATTTATAAAATAAATTATAACACAATTTTTAATAATTGCTAATTCTAAGCATATATTTTTTAAATTTATTTATTATTTATAAAAATTTATTTTATAGCTTATCCCATAAAATATTAAAATTACAAATTATTTAATTAAAAAATTTTTTAAATAAATTTACAATTTCTAAATTAAATTTATTTCTCGAAAAACTAGATACCTTCAAAAACGAATAACATTTCATTTCTAATATAATATTTAAAATAATTTTATTACATTAACTTTTATATTATATTAACTCTTTTAAAATCGAGAAAAATATATTTAAATATTTTTATTTAATAAACGCTGATACACAAGGTACAATAAATTAAATTTTCTTTTAAAATAAAAATTTTTCAAAATATTTCAATTTTCTTTTACAATACTATTAAACTATTATTAAAATTATTTTTTCTTTAAACAATACTAAAACTTTTTCTAATATAATTGATTTTAATACTTTTGAATAAAATTTATAAAATTAATAAATAAAATCTAATCAATTTATATTGATTTGCACAAAAATCTTTTCAATGTAAATGAAATGCTTTACTAAATAAGCTTTAAATTGTCATTCTAGATACACTTTCCAGTACATCTACTATGTTACGACTTATCTTACCTTAATAATAAGAGCGACGGGCGATGTGTACATATTTTAGAGCTAAAATCAAATTATTTATCTTTATAATTTTACTACCAAATCCACCTTCAAAAATTTTTTCATAATTTTATCCGTTTAAATAAATTTATTGTAACCCATTATTACTTAAATATAAGCTACACCTTGATCTGATATAAATTTTAATAAAAATTATTGAATATTATTATTCTTATAAAATATTCTGATAACGACGGTATATAAACTGATTACAAACTTAATTACAAAACAGGTTCCTCTGGATAGACTAAAATACCGCCAAATTTTTTAAGTTTCAAGAACTTATCTATTACTACTTAAGTATTTATAATTACATTTTAAATAATAGGGTATCTAATCCTAGTTTTTAACTAAAATTTTTAAGCTTGAATTATTTACTGTATAAAAATTTTATAGATTACAATTACGCACTCTCTCAGTAGTTGGAACGGCAACGCAAGAATAAAAAGTTGGAAAGCTTACCTGGAAGAGTTCGACTATGAACTCCTCTTTAAGCCAGGTAGTAATAATATTGTAGCCGATGCGCTTTCACGAATCCCTGTTATCAATAATATTGGATCAGTAGCCTCCACCCAGCACTGTGCTGACAGTTCAAGTCACAATTTAATACCCAGCATAGAAGCCCCAATAAATGTGTTAAAAAACCAGATCACAACATTCCACAGACACACAATAACTCGACCAAACTTCTCAGAACACGACCTTACGCAAATATTGAAAGCTCATCTAAATCCATCTGTAATTAACGGAATAATAACGTCAGAAGAAATAATGAACCAAATTCAACAGATATATCCCCAACACTTTAGTAAGTTCAAGATTAGATTCACACAGTCTCAAGTAAAAGATTTAACAAATGAAACAGAGCAAGATGAGAAGATATTGGTTACACACACCAGAGCCCACCGCAACGCACTAGAAAACAAAATGCAATTGTCCGAAACTTTCTATTTCCCAAAAATGAAACAACCAATAACAGAATTAGTCAAGCAATGTCAAGTTTGTAAAGAAGACATCCAACTAACCCAAAACTCAAAGAAACACCAATCCCCGAATACCCTGGACATACAATCCATATTGACATATACACGACAGAAAATATCTTAGTACTAACAGCAGTAGATAAATTTTCAAAATTAGACCAGGGACGAATAATCAAATCTAGAGCAATAGAAGACATTAAAAAACCACTTCATGAAATCCTATTTTATTTTGACGTACCACTCGACAACTAACAAGAGACCATTAGACATATTCTTCGGAAGAAACATGACTACAGACCTAGATACAAAAAGGAAATAGTTAAAGAAAATAGGAACACAACCGTACTAACAGCAACTGACAAGATAATCCATAAAAGCAATATAAACGAGAAAGAAGTGCTATCTTCGGCATGCCGAAGATCTAATACCCTTGCAGACCCAACCTTTTAATGCCGAGAAAATGGTTAAGGCCGAGTTTGGTCAAGGTATATTGAAAAACAAAATGTTTTTTCATACAAGAACTTAATTTTCGACCGATCGTTCCTATTGTAGCTATATGATATAGTGGTCTGATCTTAATAGGATTTTGCATATATATGAGGAGCATAGTAAAACTAATAAATGCCGAGTTTGGTTAAGATATCTTGAAAAACAAAATGTTTTTTCATACAAAAACTTAATTTTCGACCGATCGTTTCTATATTTTGCATATATATGAGGAGCATGGTAAAACTAATAAATGCCGAGTTTGGTCAAGATATCTTGAAAAACAAAATGTTTTTTCATACAAGAACTTAATTTTCGACCGATCGTTCCTATTGCAGCTATATGATATAGTGGTCTGATCTTAATAGGATTTTGCATATATATGAGGAGCATAGTAAAACTAATAAATGCCGAGTTTGGTTAAGGTATCTTGAAAAACAAAATGTTTTTTCATACAAAAACTTAATTTTCGACCGATCGTTTCTATATTTTGCATATATATGAGGAGCATGGTAAAACTAATAAATGCCGAGTTTGGTCAAGATATCTTGAAAAACAAAATGTTTTTTCATACAAGAACTTAATTTTCGACCGATCGTTCCTATTGCAGCTATATGATATAGTGGTCTGATCTTAATAGGATTTTGGATATATATGATGAGCTTAGTAAAACTAATAAATGTCGAGTTTGGTCAAGATATCTTGATAAACAAAATGTTTATTCATACAAAAACTTAATTTTCGAAGGATCGTTCCTATGTCAGCTATATGATATAGTGGTCTGATCTTGATAGGATTTTGGATATATATGAGTAAAACTAATAAATGCCGAGTTTGGTCAAGATATCTTGAAAAATAAAATGTTTTTTCATACAAGAACTTAATTTTCGACCGATCGTTCCTATGGCAGCTATATGATATAGTGGTCCGATCTTAATAGGATTTCGCCTATATATGAGGAGTATAGCAATACTAATAAATACCGAGTTTGGTCAAGATATCATGAAAAACAAAATGTTTTTCATACAAAAACTTAATTTTCGACCGATCGTTCCTATGGCAGCTATATGATATAGTGGTCTGATCTTAATAGGATTTTGGATATATATGAGGAGCTTAGTAAAACTAATAAATGCCGAGTTTGGTCAAGATATCTTGATAAACAAAATTTTTGTCATACAAGAACTACATTTTCGACCGATCGTTCCTATGGCAGCTATATGATATAGTGGTCCGATCTTAATAGGATTTTGCATATATATGATGAGCATAGTAAAACTAATAAATGCCGAGTTTGGTCAAGATATCTTGAAAAATAAAATGTTTTTTCATACAAGAACTAAATTTTCGACCGATCGTTCCTATGGCAGCTATATGATATAGTGGTCCGATCTTAATAGGATTTTGCATATATATGAGGAGCATAGTAAAACTGATAAATGCCGAGTTTGGTCAAGATATCTTGAAAAATAAAATGTTTTTTCATACAAGAACTAAATTTTCGACCGATCGTTCCTATGGCAGCTATATGCTATAGTGCTCCGATCCAGCTGGTTTTGACATATGTGCTGCGTGCAACAGAAAAAATGACTTCTGCAAAGTTTCATTAAGATAGCTTTAAAACTGAGAGACTAGTTCGCATAGAAACAGACAGACGGACAGACGGACATGGCTATATCGACTCGGCTGTTGATGCCGATCAAGAATATATATACTTTATGGGGTCGGAGATGTCTCCTTCTATGCGTTACACATTTCACGACAAAATTATAATACCCTCTGCAAGGGTATAAAAATACATAAAAATTACAGATTACTATTAATGATAGTTTTTATAAAAGTGCCACCTTTAAATGTTGAAGAAATGTTAGAATTTGCAGATGTGTCCATTTTGCATAATGGAACAACCTTGTTTTACATCGTAAAAATTCCAAATTAAGAAGAAATAGAGTGCAAAAATACCATAATAAAGCCAGTAGTGAAAAATAACAATATTATAAATTTAGAATTTAACGAACTGTTTCATTGTAATAAAACAATTTATGGCATAAACAACAATTGTAAAAGATATCATAATATTAAAATTAGGAAAAAATCAAAAATTGTAAATTTAAACAATAGTAACTGTATACCTAAGTTAGTTAGTTAGTGGAGAGCAAGCGCTCTGTGGCTTTAGCAATGCAGACCATATCCCGGAGGTCGAAGAAATCGACGATGGACTTATACTAGTGAACGACTTCAATTGCACTATTAGATGGCAAGAAGAGGAGTAACGTGTGGGAGGCACCTACATGATCAACTTCTGGAACGAAACCTTATTCATCAACAAACAAGAGTTCAGCAACTTGGAGGTCCCAGTCATGACCCCAGGAAATCCCACAATACAAATAACCTCAATAGAAAACGAAAGAATTAAGATTCTTTCTCTGGAAGCATTGGAAGAATTGCACATCAACAACATAAAAAACATGCAAAAACTTCAGACACACTCTATAGCCAATAGAGTCGCATTCATAAATCTGTTCACAGTTGCCATCCTTCTTACCTGTGTATTACACGTATTGAAGAGAAAAAGAAAAATATAATACTGCAACCGAACAAAGAACTAGAGATCCCCAGAAAAGAACCAACGCATATCCAAATACAAAATTCAGACGCCAACAACCTCAGGTTCAACAGCACACGTTTCTTCTGATGACCGCTTAAGGACAAGCTTAAATCAAAGGGGGAAGAGTTAACAACAAATAAATTCATACAGTCCCAATAAGAAGCATTGCAACACCTCATAAGAAGTGCATAAAAATGCTGACTTGGTGTCTTTTCCATTTCCTCCACGCGCCGATTGGCAACCGCCGAAAATTCCAAGAAGAATTGCACAACGGGCCACCAACATCAGCAGCGACGCTGCTGGCTATAATTGGTTTAAGTTTATTTAGTTGCAAATTGGCATCAATAAAAGGAAGACTTGCTTCCCCAAAAAAGCATATTTTTTTCATCGTTTAATAAACCTTGGAATTAACTTATATAATCCGGGTCGAAGGACCAATGTTTGTGAGGGAGGCGTCAGATAAGTAATCCGTGTTCAATTAAAACTAGTATAATCTTCGTTTTAGTGTAGTAGCTTTATTATAAAATTGCGGCTGCATATAATGAACTTTACACGAGAAGTGACTTGAATATTTTTAATATCGGAGCTATGGAGGTGAAGTATAGACCGTGGGGAGAGTTCTGAGTGGATCGTGTGTGTCAGCAAGTCTCTTTTATTGAGTGAGTCTCTCATACTGAGTGAGTCTCAGTCAATGCTATATTTTGAGTGGCATTGAACTTTTATCAGCAAATATTGGCAAGGTATAGGTGAGCGATTAACTATGCACTTCTTGTTCATAGCGCTCCAGGACATTCGCCTGTGGGATGCAAGGATAGGGCTTATGCTGAAAGTGGTCAACCTTCAAGTGGCTAATAATATAACATTTTTCTCGTCACTGTCTTGGCAGTGTTAATGATTGCAACAGAGTGTTACAAGAAAGCCTAATACAGCACATCAACAATGAACAAACAATTTAAACATTGTAATGTCATTAAACCAAAAAAATGTCTAAACTAGAATAGATATTAATATAGAAAGAATTCTGAACCATATTAAACATATTCCGGGGATCCTATTTGTTCCTAAAGCTTAAAGGAGTTCCAAAATTAATTTTAAGTAAAGACTAACTGATTATTCGTATATGGTCCTTAGGTTCTATAGGAAACAACACCTATATTATATTCGCTATAAAGATACTATCTTTAACCCCCGATAACTATCTACTAGTAAATTTAACTCCATTTCTAATAATCAATTCTCAATTTTTAATTGCGCCACGCCTTAAAGCGTTTAACAAAAATCGAATTATATAAGTCAATAAACCATAGGATACAGAACATTATTTTTTTATTCATATATGGTTATCCTTTAGCAGAGGGTATTATAATTTTGTCGTGAAATGTGTAACGCATAGAAGGAGACATCTCCGACCCCATAAAGTATATATATTCTTGATCAGCATCAACAGCCGAGTCGATATACGTCTGTCTGTTTCTATGTGAACTAGTCTCTCAGTTTTAAAGCCATCTTAATGAAACTTTGCAGAAGTCCCTTTTTCTGTTGCACGCAGCACATATGTCAAAACCAGCTGGATCGGACCACTATAGCATAAAGCTGCCATAGGAACGATCGGTCGAAAATTAAGTTTTTGTATAAAAAAAACATTTTGTTTTTCAAGATATCTTAACCAAAATCGGCATTTATTAGTTTTACTATGCTCCTCATATATATGCAAAATCCTATTAAGATCGGACCACTATATCATATAGCTGCCACAGGAACGATCGGTCGAAAATTAAGTTTTTGTATGAAAAAATATTTTGTTTTTCAAGATATCTTGACCAAACTCGGTATTTATTAGTATTACTATACTCCTCATATATAGGCGAAATCCTATTAAGATCCGACCACTATATCATATAGCTGCCATAGGAACAATCTGTCAAAAAGTAGGATCTTGTATAAAAAAAAATTTTTTTTATCAAGATATCTTGACCAAACTCGGCATTTATTAGTTTTACTATGCTCCTCATATATATGCAAAATCCTATTAAGATCGGACCACTATATCATATTATTAAGTTTTTGTATGGAGCATTTTTTGTTTTTCATGATTTCGCGATTAAACACGGCATTTAAAGATTTCACTATGCTCCCTTCATTTTTGCAAAATCTTATTTACATCGGTTTTTGATTAAATGAATTTTTGTTTGTTTATCAATATACCTTGACCAAACTCGGCCTTAACCATTTTCTCGGCATTTAAAGGTTGGGTTTGCAAGGGTATTAGATCTTCGGCATGCCGAAGATAGCCCTTCTTTCTCGTTTTTGTTTATCAATATACCTTGACCAAACTCGGCCTTAACCATTTTCTCGGCATTAAAAGGTTGGGCCTGCAAGGGTATTAGATCTTCGGCATGCCGAAGAAAGCCCTTCTTTCTCGTTTTGCTTACATTTTAAAAAATCAAATTATTGAGTCTTATGCAATCAACCTAAAAGGTATTAAAAAACAAATTTTCGAACTTGTAGAAGCACACATATTCAGAACTGTGGATTGATATTGTTGTACGCAGCAGAGCGCCCCCTGAATAATATTATATCTGAATTATCTGATTTACATTATATCTTTACTTCTCAAATTACGATATTGAAGTCACATATTATTATTTTTAAGCCCCCATAAGATACCATTGTAAATTGCTCTTCACTAATCTATCGATAGTTATTATTGGAAGTTCGAGAAGTAAATCACGCATTACAAGCAGTCTAAAGGCTCTTTCGATTTTTATTAAAATTTATAAAATATAAAGGGGCCGAAGTGGGGTGCAAGCTAGCATCTCCTTAAAACATTGGTGACCCCGACGTGATTCTTGCTTCTCGTCTTGCCGCAAATCTTACTTTCGTTGTTCATCGCTCTTTTGCCGCTGCAGCATAGACACAAAATACAAGTACAGATATATGTACATACATATTTCGTACACCAGCTCGAGTGCGCGCTTCTCTCTAACGATTTTATCGCGTTGCTTAGCAGATCGGCTATTATAACCAAGCTGTCTGGTGCATATCAGTGCCAAGCACAACCGTTTGCTTAGAGAAGAAGCAGTCGAGGAGATACCTACAGACTTACATACATACATATGTGAATGTAAGTGCCGCTACAATTGATCTCGAAATACATACACATACACAAGCACACATAAAACGGTAATCGCATTCTCGCAGTGCTCACTCTGTGACATTCGCAGTGGTCAAGGGCAAAGCTCTTCTCTATAAGTGGATTTGGTGACAGGACGGAGTTCAGTGAGCACTCAACAAAACGTACCAATCGAGCATTACTTCGCCAACAACAGAATGGAAAATTTGACAAGTGAAAAAGACATTTGCAACGCCAAATGCCAACGCCAACTATTAGCAATGAACGATTTCTTCAGCGCCGGTGAGATGATCAGCTTTGACGAGGCCGATTTGATGGTGCGTATAGAATCTGTGGAGAGCATGAAGGCCGAGTCAAGGCTAGAAAAATTAAATTTGCTCGAGCTTTCAACTGACGCACGCTCAGACTTCGAGAAGGTTTACTGGAAGATCAAATCCACTCTCGCTCGACAAATGGATATAGTCACTAAGGGACGTATGACGGACGCCAATTCAACAACTATCCCACGCTTTGCTGAAAGTACGCACACATATGCTGTGGCAGGAGGCGCTTGCAACGGATAAGTTACCCAGATGGACGGATATGTCGGCGTTTTTAGAGAAGAGGTGCCCCATGATGGAAAACTTGAAAGGCGCTAATGTACCTACACCTAGCCACCAGGTGGCCAGAAATGTACAAAAATTGAAACGTAACACATTCATTGCATCTTCATCTAACAATTACCAGCAAATTTATAATTTTTGCGACTCAAAAGAGCATCTTCTGGTTAAATGCCTGTTGTTTTTGAATCTGTCCAGAAGTTTGCCAAGCGATTGCATCTGTGCCTTAACTGCTTGCGCAAAGGCCATGGCTTGCAGCAATGTCGCTCAGGTCACTGCAGGCATTGTCAACAAAAACATCATTCGTTGCTGCACATGAGCCCCATCACAACTCAATCATCTGCCCAGTGTACACCAAGCTTGTAGGCTGCAACCACGATCCAGCCGCACGCATCGTCTTCAAGGAATCCACCATCTTCAACTCTCGTGGGCATTGCGCTTGAATTCACACCTGAAGCGACGAATGCCCATCATATATGCCAAAAGCCACTCAGGTGTATTCACATCCTGCCGTGCATTACTGGATTCTGGATCTCAGCTCAACTTTGTCACTGCTCGTCTAGTAAAGCAGCTCCAACTCAAAACTCATCAAGCTGCCGTATCTATATCTGGTATAGGCGAATCAACCCTATCTTCTAACATGTCCACTGACATTTCAGCGCAGTCACATGATAGGAGCTTCAGCACATAATTTTCAGCAGTCGTTACTCGCACTATAACGGAGTATCAGCCCCACTTTGAATTAGACATCTCTGGGTGGAATATCCCCAAAAACATCTCGATCGCGGATCCAAAGTTTTTCAAATCTTAAAGAATAGATTTATTACTTGGTACCGGACTATTTTTCGATCTCATTTGCATCGGCGAAATTCGAATGGCGGATAACCTACATCCAAAAGACCAAGCTCGGATGGAACACTCTCGCGTACACAAACGCACATCCCTATCAGCCCTTTACAAGGAACCTAATCCATCGGAGGATCCACTGTCGGATATTGTAAAACGATTCTGGGAAGTTGGCAATTGCTGCGGTACAACCCCTGCTCTCTCTGATGAAGACGCACTATGTGAGCAGCTATTTCTTCAAGGCTACACGCGACTTAAGTCAGGGCAGTATTCAGTCAAGCTTCCAGCAAAACTCAGCTTCGACACGCTAGGAGACTCATATCAACGTGCTCTATGACGTTTCAAGTCGCTCGAAAACAAATTGGACAAAATCACCAGCTGAATGAGAGCTACTCTGCATTCATGCGCGAATACATCGACTTGGGCCACATGTCTTTGGCTCCCAAGCAGCAGCTTGTCGTTTCTGATGGATCAGCCAAATCCACATCAGGCGCATCTCTGAATGATCTTTTGCATACAGGCCCAGCCATTCAACCCAAATTATTCAACATTCTAATTCATTTTCGTTTTTTAAAGGTTGCCATGTGCCGTGACATCTGTAAGATGTACCGCTGTGTCCGAATATCGCATTTAGATCAATTTCTGCATTGCATCTTATGGCGTGATCATCAAAATGAAGGCATAAGGACGTACAAGCTGAATACAGTAAGGTATGGAACCAACCCCGCTGCGTTTCTAGCAATTCGAGCGATGCAGCAGCTGGCCCATGACGAAGAGCCTACCTTTCCACTAGCGTGTGTGTCAGCAAGTCTCTTTCATTGAGTGAGTCTCTCATACTGAGTGAGTCTCAGTCAATGCTATATTTTGAGTGGCATTGAACTCGCATCAACAAATACTGGTAAGGTATAGGTGAGCGATTAACTATGCACTTCTTGTTCATAGCGCTCCAGGACATTCGCCTGTGGGATGCATGGATAGGGCTTATGCTGAAAGTGGTCAACCTTCAAGTGGCTAATAATATAACATTTTTCTCGTCACTGTCTTGGCAGTCTTAATGATTGCAACACAGTGTTACAAGAAAGCCTAATACAGCACATCAACAAAGAACAAACAATTTAAACATTTGATTGTCATACAATAAAAAATATCTAAACTAGAATAGATATTAAAATCGAAAGAAATTTGAACCACATTAAACATATTCCGGGGATCCTACTTGTTCCTAAAGCTTAAAGTAGTAGGAAGCAACACCTATATTATATTCGCTATAAAGATACTATCTTTAACCCCCGATAACTATCTACTAGTAAATTTAATTCCATTTCTAATAATCAATTCTCAATTTTTAATCGCCTTAAAGCGTTTAATAAAAATCGAATTATATAAGTCAATAAACCATAGGATACAGAACAGTATTATACCCTTGCAGAGGGTATTATAATTTTGTCGTGAAATGTGTAACGCATAGAAGGAGACATCTCCGACCCCATAAAGTATATATATTCTTGATCAGCATCAACAGCCGAGTCGATATAGCCATGTCCGTCTGTCCGTCTGTCTGTTTCTATGCGAACTAGTCTCTCAGTTTTAAAGCTATCTTAATGAAACTTTGCAGAAGTTCCTATTTCTGTTGCACGCAGCACATATGTCAAAACCAGCTGGATCGGACCACTATATCATATAGCTGCCATAGGAACGATCGGTCGAAAATTAAGTTTTTGTATGAAAAAACATTTTGTTTTTCAAGATATCTTGACCAAACTCGGCATTTATTAGTTTTACTAAGCTCCTCATATATATGCAAAATCCTATGAAGATCTGACCTCTATATCATATAGCTGCCATTGAACGATCGGTCGAAAATTAAGTTTTTGTATGAAAAAAAATGTTGTTTATCAAGATATCTTGACCAAACTCGGCGTTTATTAGTTTTACTAAGCTCCTCATATATATGCAAAATCCTATTAAGATCGGACCACTATATCATATAGATGCCATAGGAACGATCGGTCGAAAATTAAGTTTTTGTATGAAAAAACATTTTGTTTATCAAGATATCTTGACCAAACTCGGCGTTTATTAGTTTTACTAAGCTCCTCATATATATGCAAAATCCTATTAAGATCGGACCATTATATCATATAGCTGCCATAGGAACGATCGGTCGAAAATTAAGTTTTTGTATGAAAAAACATTTTGTTTATCAAGATATCTTGACGAAACTCGGCATTTATTAGTATTACTATGCTCCCCATATATATGCAAAATCATTTTAAGATCGGACCACTATATCATATAGCTGCCATAGGAGCGATCGGTCGAAAACTAGGTTTTTGATTAAAAACCTTTTTGTTAATCAAGATATCTTGACCAAACTCGGCATTAACCATTTTCCATGTGCTTCTTAGATACGGGCAAAGCACTATGAGCATTATGAAAAGGTTGGGTCTGCAAGGGTATTAGATCTTCGGCGTGCCGAAGATATCCTTTCTCTCTCGTATTTTTATTCATATATGGTTCTTAGATTCTATAGGAAACAACAACAACATGTACTAAAGTTCATTATGTTTACATTTGAAAAAATGAAATTATTGAGTCTAATGCAATCAACCTAAAAGGTATTAAAAAACAAATTTTCGAACCTGTAGAAGCACACATATTCAGAACTGTGGATTGATATTGTTGTTCGCAGCAGAACGCCCTCTGAATAAGATTATATCTGAATTATCTGATTTACATTATATCTTTACTTTTCAAATTACGATATTGAAGTCACATACTATTATTTTTAAACCACCACAAGATACCATTGTAAATTGCTCTTCACTAATCTATCGATAGTTATTGTTGACAGTACGAAAAGTAAATCACGCATTACAAGCAGTCTAAAGGCTCTTTTGATTTTTATTAAAATTTATAAAATATAAAAGGGCCGAAGTGGGGTGCAAACAAGCATCTCCTCAAAACATTGGTGACCCCGACGTGATTCTTGCTTCTCGTCTTGCCGCAAATCTTACTTTCGTTGTTCATCGCTCTTTTGCCGCTGCAGCATAGACACAAAATACAAGTACAGATATATGTACATACATATTTCGTACACCGGCTCGAGTGCGCGCTTCTCTCTAACGATCTTATCGCGTTGTTTAGCAGATCGGCTATTATAACCAAGCTGTCTGGTGCATATCAGTGCCAAGCACACGTCGAGGAGATACCTACAGACTTACATACATACATATGTGAATGTAAGTGCCGCTACAATTGATCTCGAAATACATACACATACACAAGCACACATAAAACGCTAATCGCATTCTCGCACTGCTCACTCTGTGACATTCGCAGTGGTCAAGGGCAAAGCTCTTCTCTATAAGTGGATTTGGTGACAGGACGGAGTTCAGTGAGCACTCAACAAAACGTACCAATCGAACATTACTTCGCCAACAACAGAATGGAAAATTCGACAAGTGAAAAAGACTTTTGCATCGCCAAATGCGCTTCTGTTCAATGCCAACTATTAGCAATGAACGAATTCTTCAGCGCCAGTGAGATGATCAGCTTTGACAAGGCCGATTTGATGGTGCGTATAGGATCTGTGGAGAGCATGAAGGCCGAGTTTGAAATCAGCCCGTCAAGGCTAGAAAAATTAAATTTGCTCGAGCTTTCAACGGACGCACGCTCTGACTTCGAGAAGGTTTACTGGAAGATCAAATCCACTCTCGCTATATCCCACGCTTTGCTGAAAGTACGCACACATTTGCTCACTTGTTCAACCGTAAGTCTCGCCTACCGGAATTGCAGCTGCCCAGGCTCAGCGGCTCTTACGAGGATTGGCCGGATTTTTACGCCATGTACAAGACTGTCATAGGCAGAAATGAGGACCTGAGTAAGATTGAGGAATTACAACATTTACGTGCGTGCTTAGATGGTGCTGCTCTCAACACAATTAAATCGTTAGAGCCTGTCGCGTTTTGACAATAAGTTGCTACATTTTCAGGGCCACGTGCGGGCTATAGTCGGGCTGCCAGGTGTTGAAAAGGGATCAGCAGAGGCGTTGCGTGAGTTGAGTGACAAAATTAACTGTCATCTTCGGGCGCTTAGCACCATGTCAACAACTGAGGAGCTGGCTGACGGATTACTCATACACACAATATCGCACAAGCTCGATCACCACACCCAGGAAAAGTGGCAGGAGGCGTTTGCGACGGATAAGCTACCCAAGTGGATATGTCGGTTTTCTTAGAGAAGAGATGCCGCATGATGGAAAACTTGAAAGGCGCTACGGTACCTACACCTAGCCACCAGAAATGTACAAAAAATTGAAACGTAACACATTCATTGCATCTTCATCTAACAATTACCAGCAAATTTGTAATTTTTGCGACTCAAACGAGCATTTTCTTGTTAAATGCCCGTTGTTTTTGAATCTGTCCCGAAGTTTGCGCCACAAAGAGGCCAAGCGATTACATCTGTGCCTTAACTGCTTGCGCAAAGGACATGGCTTGCAGCAATGTCGCTCAGGTCACTGCAGGCATTGTCAACAAAAACATCATTCGTTGCTGCACATGAGCCCCATCACAACTCAATCATCTGCCCTGTGTACACCAAGCTTGTAGGCAGCAACCACGATCCAGCCGCACGCATCGTCTTCAAGGAATCCACCATCTTCAACTCTCGTGGGCATTGCGCTTGAATTCACACCTGAAGCGACGAATGCCCATCATATATGCCAAAAGCCACTCAGGTGTATTCACATCCTGCCGTGCATTACTGGATTCTGGATCTCAGCTCAACTTTGTCACTGCTCGTCTAGTAAAGCAGCTCCAACTCAAAACTCATCAAGCTGCCGTATCTATATCTGGTATAGGCGAATCAACCCTATCTTCTAACATGTCCACTGACATTTCAGCGCAGTCACATGATAGGAGCTTCAGCACATAATTTTCAGCAGTCGTTACTCGCACTATAACGGAGTATCAGCCCCACTTTGAATTAGACATCTCTGGGTGGAATATCCCCAAAAACATCTCGATCGCGGATCCAAAGTTTTTCAAATCTTAAAGAATAGATTTATTACTTGGTACCGGACTATTTTTCGATCTCATTTGCATCGGCGAAATTCGAATGGCGGATAACCTACATCCAAAAGACCAAGCTCGGATGGAACACTCTCGCGTACACAAACGCACATCCCTATCAGCCCTTTACAAGGAACCTAATCCATCGGAGGATCCACTGTCGGATATTGTAAAACGATTCTGGGAAGTTGGCAATTGCTGCGGTACAACCCCTGCTCTCTCTGATGAAGACGCACTATGTGAGCAGCTATTTCTTCAAGGCTACACGCGACTTAAGTCAGGGCAGTATTCAGTCAAGCTTCCAGCAAAACTCAGCTTCGACACGCTAGGAGACTCATATCAACGTGCTCTATGACGTTTCAAGTCGCTCGAAAACAAATTGGACAAAATCACCAGCTGAATGAGAGCTACTCTGCATTCATGCGCGAATACATCGACTTGGGCCACATGTCTTTGGCTCCCAAGCAGCAGCTTGTCGTTTCTGATGGATCAGCCAAATCCACATCAGGCGCATCTCTGAATGATCTTTTGCATACAGGCCCAGCCATTCAACCCAAATTATTCAACATTCTAATTCATTTTCGTTTTTTAAAGGTTGCCATGTGCCGTGACATCTGTAAGATGTACCGCTGTGTCCGAATATCGCATTTAGATCAATTTCTGCATTGCATCTTATGGCGTGATCATCAAAATGAAGGCATAAGGACGTACACCCTGAATACAGTAAGGTATGGAACCAACCCCGCTGCGTTTCTAGCAATTCGAGCGATGCAGCAGCTGGCCCATGACGAAGAGCCTACCTTTCCACTAGCTGCAAAGATAGTTTGTCGTGACTTCTATGTAGACGATGCATATAATGAACTTTACATGAGAAGTGATTTGAATATTTTTAATATCGGAGCTGTGGAGGTGAAGTATAGACCGTGGGGAGAGTTCTGAGTGTACTGTGGATCGTGTGTGTCAGCAAGTCTCTTTCATTGAGTGAGTCTCTCATACTGAGTGAGTCTCAGTCAATGCTATATTTTGAGTGGCATTGAACTCGCATCAACAAATACTGGTAAGGTATAGGTGAGCGATTAACTATGCACTTCTTGTTCATAGCGCTCCAGGACATTCGCCTGTGGGATGCATGGATAGGGCTTATGCTGAAAGTGGTCAACCTTCAAGTGGCTAATAATATAACATTTTTCTCGTCACTGTCTTGGCAGTCTTAATGATTGCAACAGAGTGTTACAAGAAAGCCTAATACAGCACATCAACAAAGAACAAACAATTTAAACATTTGATTGTCATACAATAAAAAATATCTAAACTAGAATAGATATTAAAATCGAAAGAAATTTGAACCACATTAAACATATTCCGGGGATCCTACTTGTTCCTAAAGCTTAAAGTAGTAGGAAGCAACACCTATATTATATTCGCTATAAAGATACTATCTTTAACCCCCGATAACTATCTACTAGTAAATTTAATTCCATTTCTAATAATCAATTCTCAATTTTTAATCGCCTTAAAGCGTTTAATAAAAATCGAATTATATAAGTCAATAAACCATAGGATACAGAACAGTATTATACCCTTGCAGAGGGTATTATAATTTTGTCGTGAAATGTGTAACGCATAGAAGGAGACATCTCCGACCCCATAAAGTATATATATTCTTGATCAGCATCAACAGCCGAGTCGATATAGCCATGTCCGTCTGTCCGTCTGTCTGTTTCTATGCGAACTAGTCTCTCAGTTTTAAAGCTATCTTAATGAAACTTTGCAGAAGTTCCTATTTCTGTTGCACGCAGCACATATGTCAAAACCAGCTGGATCGGACCACTATATCATATAGCTGCCATAGGAACGATCGGTCGAAAATTAAGTTTTTGTATGAAAAAACATTTTGTTTTTCAAGATATCTTGACCAAACTCGGCATTTATTAGTTTTACTAAGCTCCTCATATATATGCAAAATCCTATGAAGATCGGACCATTATATCATATAGCTGCCATAGGAACGATCGGTCGAAAATTAAGTTTTTGTATGAAAAAACATTTTGTTTATCAAGATATGTTGACCAAACTTGGCGTTTATTAGTTTTACTAAGCTCCTCATATATATGCAAAATCCTATTAAGATCGGACCACTATATCATATAGATGCCATAGGAACGATCGGTCGAAAATTAAGTTTTTGTATGAAAAAACATTTTGTTTATCAAGATATCTTGACCAAACTCGGCATTTATTAGTTTTACTAAGCTCCTCATATATATGCAAAATCCTATTAAGATCGGACCATTATATCATATAGCTGCCATAGGAACGATCGGTCGAAAATTAAGTTTTTGTATGAAAAAACATTTTGTTTATCAAGATATGTTGACCAAACTTGGCGTTTATTAGTTTTACTAAGCTCCTCATATATATGCAAAATCCTATTAAGATCTGACCTCTATATCATATAGCTGCCATAGGAACGATCGGTCTAAAATTAAGTTTTTGTATGAAAAAACATTTTGTTTATCAAGATATCTTGACGAAACTCGGCATTTATTAGTATTACTATGCTCCCCATATATATGCAAAATCATTTTAAGATCGGACCACTATATCATATAGCTGCCATAGGAGCGATCGGTCGAAAACTAGGTTTTTGATTAAAAACCTTTTTGTTAATCAAGATATCTTGACCAAACTCGGCATTAACCATTTTCCATGTGCTTCTTAGATACGGGCAAAGCACTATGAGCATTATGAAAGGTTGGGTCTGCAAGGGTATTAGATCTTCGGCGTGCCGAAGATATCCTTTCTCTCTCGTATTTTTATTCATATATGGTTCTTAGATTCTATAGGAAACAACAACAACATGTACTAAAGTTCATTATGTTTACATTTGAAAAAATGAAATTATTGAGTCTAATGCAATCAACCTAAAAGGTATTAAAAAACAAATTTTCGAACCTGTAGAAGCACATATATTCAGAACTGTGGATTGATATTGTTGTTCGCAGCAGAACGCCCTCTGAATAAGATTATATCTGAATTATCTGATTTACATTATATCTTTACTTTTCAAATTACGATATTGAAGTCACATACTATTATTTTTAAACCACCACAAGATACCATTGTAAATTGCTCTTCACTAATCTATCGATAGTTATTGTTGACAGTTCGAAAAGTAAATCACGCATTACAAGCAGTCTAAAGGCTCTTTTGTTTTTTATTAAAATTTATAAAATATAAAAGGGCCGAAGTGGGGTGCAAACAAGCATCTCCTCAAAACATTGGTGACCCCGACGTGATTCTTGCTTCTCGTCTTGCCGCAAATCTTACTTTCGTTGTTCATCGCTCTTTTGCCGCTGCAGCATAGACACAAAATACAAGTACAGATATATGTACATACATATTTCGTACACCGGCTCGAGTGCGCGCTTCTCTCTAACGATCTTATCGCGTTGTTTAGCAGATCGGCTATTATAACCAAGCTGTCTGGTGCATATCAGTGCCAAGCACACGTCGAGGAGATACCTACAGACTTACATACATACATATGTGAATGTAAGTGCCGCTACAATTGATCTCGAAATACATACACATACACAAGCACACATAAAACGCTAATCGCATTCTCGCACTGCTCACTCTGTGACATTCGCAGTGGTCAAGGGCAAAGCTCTTCTCTATAAGTGGATTTGGTGACAGGACGGAGTTCAGTGAGCACTCAACAAAACGTACCAATCGAACATTACTTCGCCAACAACAGAATGGAAAATTCGACAAGTGAAAAGACTTTTGCATCGCCAAATGCGCTTCTGTTCAATGCCAACTATTAGCAATGAACGAATTCTTCAGCGCCAGTGAGATGATCAGCTTTGACAAGGCCGATTTGATGGTGCGTATAGGATCTGTGGAGAGCATGAAGGCCGAGTTTGAAATCAGCCCGTCAAGGCTAGAAAAATTAAATTTGCTCGAGCTTTCAACGGACGCACGCTCTGACTTCGAGAAGGTTTACTGGAAGATCAAATCCACTCTCGCTATATCCCACGCTTTGCTGAAAGTACGCACACATTTGCTCACTTGTTCAACCGTAAGTCTCGCCTACCGGAATTGCAGCTGCCCAGGTTCAGCGGCTCTTACGAGGATTGGCCGGATTTTTACGCCATGTACAAGACTGTCATAGGCAGAAATGAGGACCTGAGTAAGATTGAGGAATTACAACATTTACGTGCGTGCTTAGATGGTGCTGCTCTCAACACAATTAAATCGTTAGAGCCTGTCGCGTTTTGACAATAAGTTGCTACATTTTCAGGGCCACGTGCGGGCTATAGTCGGGCTGCCAGGTGTTGAAAAGGGATCAGCAGAGGCGTTGCGTGAGTTGAGTGACAAAATTAACTGTCATCTTCGGGCGCTTAGCACCATGTCAACAACTGAGGAGCTGGCTGACGGATTACTCATACACACAATATCGCACAAGCTCGATCACCACACCCAGGAAAAGTGGCAGGAGGCGTTTGCGACGGATAAGCTACCCAAGTGGATATGTCGGTTTTCTTAGAGAAGAGATGCCGCATGATGGAAAACTTGAAAGGCGCTACGGTACCTACACCTAGCCACCAGAAATGTACAAAAATTGAAACGTAACACATTCATTGCATCTTCATCTAACAATTACCAGCAAATTTGTAATTTTTGCGACTCAAACGAGCATTTTCTTGTTAAATGCCCGTTGTTTTTGAATCTGTCCCGAAGTTTGCGCCACAAAGAGGCCAAGCGATTACATCTGTGCCTTAACTGCTTGCGCAAAGGACATGGCTTGCAGCAATGTCGCTCAGGTCACTGCAGGCATTGTCAACAAAAACATCATTCGTTGCTGCACATGAGCCCCATCACAACTCAATCATCTGCCCAGTGTACACCAAGCTTGTAGGCTGCAACCACGATCCAGCCGCACGCATCGTTTTCAAGGAATCCACCATCTTCAACTCTCGTCAGCACTGCGCTTGAATTTACACCTGAAGCGACGAATGCCCAGCCTGTAGACTACGTGGTGCTTCCAATCGCCATCATATATGCCAAAAACCACTCAGATGTTTTCCCACCCTGCCGTGCATTACTGGATTCTGGATCTCAGCTCAACTTTATCACTCATCATGTTGCCGTATATAGGCGAATCAACCCTATCTTCTAACATGTCCACTGACATTTTAACGCAGTCACATGATAGGAGCTTCAGCACATCATTTTCAGCAGTCGTTCCTAGCACTATAACGGATTATCAGCCCTACTTTGAATTAGACATCTCTGGGTGGAAAATCCCCAAAAACATCTCGATCGCGGATCCAAAGTTTTTCAAATCTCAAAGAATAGATTTATTACTTGGTGCCGGACTATTTTTCGATCTCATTTGCATCGGCCAAATTCAAATGGCGGATAACCTACCCACGCTCCAAAAGACCAAGCTCGGATGGATTGCGTCTTGCGAATTCTCTCGCGTACACAAACACACACCCCTATCAGCCCTTTATAAGGAACCTAATCCATGCGCTCTCTGATGAAGACGCACTATGTGAGCAGCTATTTCTTCAAGGCTACACGCGACTTAAGTCAGGGCAGTATTCAGTCAAGCTTCCAGAAAAGCTCAGCTCCGACTCGCTAGGAGACTCATATCAACGTGCTCTACGACCTTTCAAGTCGCTCGAAAACAAATTGGACAAAAATCACCAGCTGAATTCGAGCTACTCTGCATTCATGCGCGAATACATCGACTTGGGCCACATGTCTTTGGCTCCCAAGCAGCAGCTTGTCGTTTTGGATGGATCAGCCAAATCCACATCAGGCGCATCTCTGAATGATCTTTTGCATACAGGCCCAGCCATTCAACCCAAATTATTCAACATTCTAATTCATTTTCGTTTTTTAAAGGTTGCCATGTGCGGTGACATCTGTAAGATGTACCGCTGTGTCCGAATATCGCATTCAGATAAATTTCTGCATTGCATCTTATGGCGTGATCATCAAAATGAAGGCATAAGGATGTACACCCTGAATACAGTAACGTATGGAACCAACCCCGCTGCGTTTCTAGCAATTCGAGCGATGCAGCAGCTGGCCCATGACGAAGAGCCTACCTTTCCACTAGCTGCAAAGATAGTTTGTCGTGACTTCTATGTAGACGATGCATATAATGAACTTTACATGAGAAGTGATTTGAATATTTTTAATATCGGAGCTGTGGAGGTGAAGTATAGACCGTGGGGAGAGTTCTGAGTGTACTGTGGATCGTGTGCGTCAGCAAGTCTTTTTCATTGAGTGAGTCTCTCATACTGAGTGAGTCTCAGTCAATGCTATATTTTGAGTGGCATTGAACTCGCATCAACAAATACTGGTAAGGTATAGGTGAGCGATTAACTATGCACTTCTTGTTCATAGCGCTCCAGGACATACGCCTGTGGGATGCATGGATAGGGCTTATGCTGAAAGTGGTCAACCTTCAAGTGGCTAATAATATAACATTTTTCTCGTCACTGTCTTGGCAGTGTTAATGATTGCAACAGAGTGTTACAAAAAAGCCTAATACCGCACATCAACAACGAACAAACAATTTATACATTTGATTGTCATACAATAAAAAATATCTAAACTAGAATAGATATTAATATCGAAAGAATTCTGAACCACATTAAACATATTCCGGGGATCTTACTTGTTCCTAAAGCTTAAAGTAGTTCCAAAATTAATTTTAAGTAAAGACTAACTGATTATTCGTATATGGTCCTTAGGTTCTATAGGAAACAACACCTATATTATATTCGCTATAAAGATACTATCTTTAACCCCCGATAACTATCTACTAGTAAATTTAATTCCACTTCTAATAATCAATTCTCAACTTTTAATCGCGCCACGCCTTAAAGCGTTTAACAAAAATCGAATTATATAAGTCAATAAACCATGGACTAAAGTTCATTATGTTTACATTTGAAAAAATAAAATTATTGAGTCTAATGCAATCAACCTAAAAGGTATTAAAAAACAAATTTTGGAACCGTAGAAGCACACATATTTAGAACTGTGGATTGATATTGTTGTTCGCAGCAGAACGCCCTCTGAATAAGATTATATCTGAATTATCTGATTAACATTATATCTTTACTTCTCAAATTACGATATTATATATATCACATACTATTATTTTAAACCACCACAAGATACCATTGTAAATTGCTCATCACTAATGTATCGATAGTTATTGTTTATAAAATAATTATTTATTATAAAATATAAAAGGGCCGAAGTGGGGTGTAAACTCCTCAAAACATTGGTGACCCCGACGTGATTCTTGCTTCTCGTCTTGCCGCAAATCTTACTTTCGTTGTTCATCGCTCTTTTTCCGCTGCAGCATAGACACAAAATACAAGTACAGATATATGTACATACATATTTCGTACACCGGCTAACGATCTTATCGCATATCAGTGCCAAGCACAACCGTTTGCTTAGAGAAGAAGCCGTCGAGGAGATACCTACAGACTTACATACATACATATGTGAATGTAAGTGCCGCTACAATTGATCTCGAAATACATACACATACACAAGCACGCATCAAACCGTGGACAAGGGCAAAGCTCTTCTCCAAAAGTGGATTTGGTGACAGGCTGGAGTACAGTGAGCACTCAACAAAACGTACCAATCGAACATTACTTCGCCAACAACAGAATGGAAAATTCGACAAGGGAAAAAGTCTTTTGCATCGCCAAATGCGCTTCTGTTCAATGCCAACTATTAGCAATGAACGAATTCTTCAGCGCCAGTGAGATGATCAGCTTTGACAAGGCCGATTTGATGGTGCGTATAGGATCTGTGGAGAGCATAAAGGCCGAGTTTGAAATCAGCCAGTCAAGGCTAGAACAATTAAATTTGGTCGAGCTTTCAACGGACGCACGCTCAGACTTCGAGAAGGTTTACTGCAAGATCAAATCCACTTTCGCTCGTCAAATGGATGTAGTCACTAAGGGACGTATGACGGTCGACTATCCCACGCTTTGCTGAAAGTACGCACACACTTGCTCACTTGTTCCACCGTAAGTCTCGCCTACCGGAATTGCTGCTGCCCAGGTTCAGCGGCGTGCTTAGATGGTGCTGCTCTCAACACAATCAAATCGTTAGAGCCTGTCGACGTGAATTACGACAAGGCGTTGGAGTTACTCTTAAAGCGTTTTCACAATAAGTTGCTACATTTTCAGGGCCACGTGCGGGCTATAGTCGGGCTGCCAGGTGTTGAAAAGGGATCAGCAGAGGCGTTGCATGAGTTGAGTGACAAAATTAACTGTCATCTTCGGGCGCTTAGCACCATGTCAACAACTGAGGAGCTGGCTGACGGATTACTCATACACACAATATCGCACAAGCTCCATCACCACACCCAGGAAAAGTGGCAGGAGGAAACTTGGAAGGCGCTACGGTACCTACACCTAGCCACCAGGTGGCCAGAAATGTACAAAAATTGAAACGTAACATATTCATTGCGTCTTCATCTAACAATTACCAGCAAATTTGTAATTTTTGCGACTCAAAAGAGCATTTTCTTGTTAAATGCCCGTTTTTTTTTAATCTGTCCCGAAGTTTGCGCCACAAAGAGGCCAAGCGATTACATCTGTGCCTTAACTGCTTGCGCAAAGGACATGGCTTGCAGCAATGTCGCTCAGGTCACTGCAGGCATTGTCAACAAAAAAAACATTCGTTGCTGCACATGAGCCCCATCACAACTCAATCATCTGCCCTGTGTACACCAAGCTTGTAGGCAGCAACCACGATCCAGCCTCCCGCATCGTCTTCAAGAAATCCACCATCTTTAACTCTCGTCAGCAACTCCAACTCAAAACTCATAATGCTGCCGTATCTATATCTGGTACAGGCGAATCAACCCTTTCTTCTAACATGTCCACTGACATTTCAACGCAGTCACATGATAGGAGCTTCAGCCCATCATTTTCAGCAGTCGTTTCTGGCACTATAACGGATTATCAGCCCTACTTTGAATTAGACATCTCTGGGTGGAAAATACCCAAAAAACATCTCGATCGCGCATCCAAAGTTTTTCAAATCTCAAAGAATAGATTTATTACTTGGTGCCGGACTATTTTCGATCTCATTTGCATCGGCCAAATTCAAATGGCGGATAACCTACCCACGCTCCAAAGACCAAGCTCGGATGGATTGCGTCTTGCGAATTCTCTCGCGTACACAAACACACACCCCTATCAGCCCTTTATAAGGAACCTAATCCATGCGCTCTCTGATGAAGACGCACTATGTGAGCAGCTATTTCTTCAAGGCTACACGCGACTTAAGTCAGGGCAGTATTCAGTCAGGCTTCCAGAAAAGCTCAGCTCCGACTCGCTAGGAGCTCTACGACCTTTCAAGTCGCTCGAAAACAAATAGGACAAAAACCACCAGCTGAATGAGAGCTACTCTGCATTCATGCGCGAACACATCGACTTGGGCCACATGTCTTTGGCTCCCAAGCAGCAGCTTGTCGTTTTTGATGGATCAGCCAAATCCACATCAGGCGCATCTCTGAATGATCTTTTGCATACAAGCCCAGCCATTCAACCCAAATTATTCAACATTCTAATTCATTTTCGTTTTTTAAAGGTTGCCATGTGCGGTGACATCTGTAATATGTACCGCTGTGTCCGAATATCGCATTCAGATCAATTTCTGCATTGCATCTTATGGCGTGATCATCAAAATGAAGGCATAAGGACGTACACCCTGAATACAGTAACGTATGGAACCAACCCCGCTGCGTTTCTAGCAATTCGAGCGATGCAGCAGCTGGCCCATGACGAAGAGCCTACCTTTCCACTAGCTGCAAAGATAGTTTGTCGTGACTTCTATGTAGACGATGCATATAATGAACTTTACATGAGAAGTGATTTGAATATTTTTAATATCGGAGCTGTGGAGGTGAAGTATAGACCGTGGGGAGAGTTCTGAGTGTGCTGTGGATCGTGTGTGTCAGCAAGTCTCTTTCATTGAGTGAGTCTCTCATACTGAGTGAGTCTCAGTCAATGCTATATTTTGAGTGGCATTGAACTCGCATCAACAAATACTGGTAAGGTATAGGTGAGCGATTAACTATGCACTTCTTGTTCATAGCGCTCCAGGACATTCGCCTGTGGGATGCATGGATAGGGCTTATGCTGAAAGTGGTCAACCTTCAAGTGGCTAATAATATAACATTTTTCTCGTCACTGTCTTGGCAGTGTTAATGATTGCAACAGAGTGTTACAAAAAAGCCTAATACCGCACATCAACAACGAACAAAGAATTTATACATTTGATTGTCATACAATAAAAAATATCTAAACTAGAATAGATATTAATATCGAAAGAATTCTGAACCACATTAAACATATTCCGGGGATCTTACTTGTTCCTAAAGCTTAAAGTAGTTCCAAAATTAATTTTAAGTAAAGACTAACTGATTATTCGTATATGGTCCTTAGGTTCTATAGGAAACAACACCTATATTATATTCGCTATAAAGATACTATCTTTAACCCCCGATAACTATCTACTAGTAAATTTAATTCCACTTTGATGTAGTAGGGCGTCCGCAGGGCTTCCAGGTGAACTTTTACAAAATGAATTGTCGTTGGGGGAGCGTTTCTGCTCTGCACAAATTTAACTCAGGTTTGAAAGAAAAACACGTTTTGTTTGCTTGAAGGTTATTTTCATCTGTTCTATTTTTTCAGAGTACATTACAAGAGTACATACAAGTGTATTAGTATAAGTGTGGTGAAATTTAGTACATGTTCCATGTACTGGTTCCGGAGTTACATGGCGGTTGGATGGCGACTGTCGGATACACTTCTTGTGTGAACATGCCGCCCGCCTTGCAGTATTGCAAAAGAAAAAGGGAGAGGGACGTGGCTCTGTTCCTACTATTGAGCACAGGAGCCGGACAATATCCACCCGAAGACCGTGTTTTGGGCCAGTGGTGCGCCGCCAAGACTCGGCAGGACGCCTTGGAGAATTAAATCCGGATATATATCCGAGCCCAAAACCAGATTGGAGATTTCCGGCTGGAACCAGCGATCGTCTGCCAATCGAATGTTGGTGAAGGGCTCGTTCAGTTTCTCGCTGACGGGCTTCGTTGGAGTTTGATACCGGAGATTTGGCATCACTTGCAGGATGACCTCTCGCTGGAAGCTAGAGGTCCTAGAGCTTATTATAGCCGAGCAGGCGTTGTCTTTACCGACGCGGGTGACGGATAGCCCGGAGGCCTTTGCCAAGGATGCGTCGATAAGACTTACCGGACAGCACGGGTCTAAAAGTGCCCGAGTGTCGCGGGTCGCCTTGCCGTTTCCGAGTCGGATGAGTGCTCTCGGGAGCACGGTTGTCCTTTGTGTTCCATTAATGATGATAAGGAGATGGAACCAGCGGATGAAGGCGGCGCGGAGCGTCGCGCTTGGGCCTTGGTGCTGCGCCTTGTCTGGGATCGCTCTGGAGATGGCATGCGACGCGCTTCTTGCAAATGAAGCAAGGTGTGATGGTCGCCCTGGCACTTGCGGCACTTGTCCTTGCGGCGACATGACACCCCGGAATGTTGGTGAGCCAGGCAGTTTGGGCAGTATTTATTGACTAGAACTGCTCGGAGTCTCTTCTCTGGAGACAGCCGCATGAACCGCTGGCACTTGCGCAGCGCGTGGACTCCTCGGCATACTCGGCATCGGAACGATTCCGTTGCCGGTCGGCTCTTGGATCGGCCTTGTTGTTGGCGTGGAGACATCGTGCTGTTACGTGAAGAATGTGAAAAAAAAACATAGTAGACATTACTGATGCGGCTTTATACGGATGGTCCGCAGACCTATGGATCTAGGATTCTAGTCTTTACTGGAAATTTTACTGGATGGAAAATGGAGACTAGATTCTATCGGGAGCAGGATCAGCTTAGAGATAGGTCTCTTGGAGACACCTCGGGCTGTTAAGACGTCGACCACTCGGACTCTTTGGTCGTCGCCAGGATAGGTCGTTTGGATTCGACCTAGACGCCAGTCATTAACTGGAAGATTATCTTCTTTAATAATGACTAGATCGTCCCGTTGTAAGTCTCGCGTTGGAGTTTGCCATTTGTTTCTTTTGTGTAACTCTAAAAGATACTCATGTTTCCAACGGAGACAGAACTGTTGTTGCAAAGCCTTCAAGCGCTGCCAGCGGTTGATGATGAACGCGGCGTTTTCCTTGATCTCTGGCTCTGTGGCGGAAAGTAGAGGACCCCCGACTAGAAAATGACCGGGAGTCAGAGCTAGGAGATCAGTAGGATCTTCCGACATTGGAGATATCGGTCTTGAGTTCAGGCATGCTTCAACTTTGGATAGGAGCGTGGAAAGCTCTTCGAAGGTGTATTTGGAGGTCGATGTAGACTTATAAAATAGATTTTTGAAACTCTTTACACCTGCCTCCCACAGGCCACCCATATGCGGTGCACTAGGAGGGTTGAAGTGCCAGGACAGTTTCTGGAGACTGTAAGTGGCCTGGAGTTGAGTCTTAAGCGCTTCTACAAAATCGCGCGAGAGGACTTTGGCCGCTCCGACGAAGGTTTTGCCGTTGTCGGAATGCATTTGACTTGGGCACCCTCGTCGTGCCACAAATCTCGCAAATGTGATCGTATTAAACGCATCATGAGTTGGTTGCCTCCATGCATGGATATAAGATGAGTGAAAGCGGTCAAAAGACGCGATTGGATGCCGCTCATCGTAGCCGAGTGCTTCGGCCGCTCTTACACGACCACATGCTCGAATAATTCCCTTACCATCTAAAAAGGGGTTCAAATTAAGGATTTTGCTGGAAATGAGCTGTTTTTTCGTGCTCAAGCAAGTGTACTCTGACGAGTATGCTTGTCTCTGGGTCAGGAGAATGAGTTTTTCTTGTGCATAAGAAATCTCGTTGCTGTCAATTTCAATAGTTGACGGGAGCGACAATCGTTTGCAACGCTTGAAGAAGCGATAGATGTAGGCTAACACTCGCAGGGCTCGATCGAACTTGGAGAAGCGCTCGAGGAAAGAAAATGAGGGAGCCGTGTTTACGAGGTTTACCTTAATCGTACGTTGCTCTATTGTCGTATCTGGGAGGGGATCTAAAGGAATGGGCCATTGGTTCTGAGGTAGGAGTAACCATTCTGGCCCGTGCCACCACAGCTCATTGTTGACTAACGCTTGTGGTGGGGCACCTCTGCTCGCTAGTTCCGCTTGATTGTACTCGGATCGTACATGGGACCATTTATTGGAGTCGGTGGCCTGAGTAATTTTCGCGACTCTGTTTGCTACAAAGGTAGTCCAGGCGCATGGTGGCTTATGAAGCCAAGCTAGCACAATTGTGGAATCTGTCCAATAGAACCAGTCGCCGCCAGCGGAAGGTAGCTGGGGACTGAGTGCAGCGGATAACTCGGACAGAAGTGCTGCTCCGCACAGCTCTAGTCGTGGCAAGGATATCGTCTTGACCGGAGCGACCCTCGTTTTCGCTGTTAGGAGATGTACTGAGATGCGATCTTGTATGTCAGTGCGCACGTAAATGGCGGCTCCATAGGCACGCTGCGAAGCGTCACAAAACCCATGGTATTGGATAGTCCCCTGTGGGCGGAATTCGACCCATCTAGGGATGCGAATCGCACTGAGGCCCGGATACTCTTGCAGAAATAAATTCCACTTAATGAGAAGACTCTCAGGTAGCGGATCGTCCCAGCCCAGTTCTTGGAGCCAGATCTCCTGCATGAATATTTTTGCCTGGATAATGACTGGACCCAGCCAACCTGCTGGGTCGAACAGTTTGGCAATCTGTGAAAGGACTTCACGTTTGGAGACGGACTGTTTGGCTGTTAGCTCGGATGAAGCGAAAAAGAACTCATCGGTGTCAGCTTTCCATCTGATCCCGAGAGTCTTTGCCGAACAGGCTTCCTCGATCTCTAAAAAGTCGGCGTGAAGCAAGTGGTCCTTGGGAATCGCTCTTAGCAAGTCCTTTTCATTGGATGTCCATTTTCGCAAGGGGAACCCGGCAGATTCAAGGGCCTTGCGGAGTTCTGCAATTGCTTGATCTGCTGTTGATTTGGAATGGGCTCCCGCTAGTACATCGTCGACATACATATTGTTTGCGATAATGTGACTTGCTAAGGGATAGAGCGAACGAACGTCATCAGATAACTGATGTAGTACCCGGATTGCCAAAAAGGGGGCACAGTTAACTCCAAACGTGACTGTGCTGAGTTCGAAGTCACGAAGCTCGTTGTCCTTTGTTCGGAACAGAATTCTCTGATAGGGCGTGTGGTTGGGATGCACAAGTATTTGCCGATACATTTTTGTGATATCGGCATTGAACACATATCGGAAGAAGCGCCATCTTAGAATTTGAATGGTTAAGTCGGATTGCAGAACGGGCCCTGCATGTAGCACATCGTTCAGACTTTTACCATTCGATGACGGGTGGGAGGCGTTAAACACTACGCGGAGCTTGGTCGTGGTGCTGTCAGGCTTGTGAACAGCATGGTGTGGTAGATAAAAGTTATCTGAACCATTGCTTGGAGGGACTTGTCGCATGTGACCTAAGTCCAGATATTCCTGGATCACCGCATCGTACTGCTCCTTAAGGGGGCATTTTTTTGCCAGACGATTCTCATTTTGTAGAAATTGAGCTAGAGCGATGGACCTTGAATGGCCTAACTGGATGTGATCGGAATTCTTGAATGGCAGTGTGACCAAGTATCTGCCGTTTTTATCCCTTTTAGTGGTTTTTTGAAAATTGCGCTCACAAAAAAGGTCGGATTCCTTTTCCAGCTTAACTGGAATATCCTCCACCTCCCAAAATTTGGTGAGCAGTTTATCCAAGCTCGCATTTGGATTCAGCGAGACTTGAGTCGAAAAGGATGCGACAGATTTGGCACTGGTCTTAGAAACGGGGCCTGTAAGGATCCAGCCGAAAATCGTTTCTTGACCAAGGAGAGTGCCACATATGTTGGGATAGGAGCCACCTAACAATATGGATGGGAGGATATCGGCGCCGAGAAGCACGTCTATCTGTGAGCTCCTATAGAAAGAGGGATCGGCCAAGTGTAATTTTGGAAGTTCTTCCAAAGCAGTTTGGGGGATGGTGTAGGAGGGCAAATTGCCTGCCAGCTTTGGAAGAACATAAGCCGAGGTTTCAATATGAACCCTGGGCTTCATAGGAGAGCCAATATTAAAATGGCAAAGTTTTTGAGGTTGAGCCGAAATGGCTTGATTCAAACCGGAGACCTGTGCGTCGACGGGTTGATAAGGAAGTTTAACCCTTTTGAACAATCGCTCTGAAATAAAGGTCGCTTCAGACCCAGAGTCGATTAATGCCCGGGCTGTATACGTTGTGCCCAAATGACACACTTGGATGACAGCCGTGCCGAGGAGAACACCATGTGAGTTTGCGGAAAAATAGTTTTGAACGGTAGCTTGGGTTGAAGTAGAAGTGGACTGTATTGGTGAAGGAGGGTTCAAAACTATTGGTGTTGTGGAAGCTGAGGGCACCTGGGCTCTGTCACGGTGGAGTAGCGTGTTGTGACGTCCCTTGCACGTGAAACAACTATGTGCGCTGGTGCAGTCTTTCAACTGGTGCTGTCTGGCGAAGCAGTTTAAGCACAGCTTTTGTTGCTTAATGACGGAAACTCTCTCGGGTACGGACATTTGTAGAAAACGTGGGCATAGACGCACGGGATGGTTTTCCTTCTGACACAATTTGCAGTGCTGTGGCTTTGCAGTCACTGTTGCTTCGAAGGTTCTCAGGTGGTTGGACTCTTTTCTTGTGGGTTTGGACTAGAGTGGCGTATGTGCGGTAGGTCGTACATCCTCCTATCGCCTCCAAGGTGCGATATCGGTCGATCAGAAATAAATTCATCTCGGACCATTGAGGGATCTCTGCCTTATCGTGGAGCGATTGTTCCCATAACGACAGCGTGAGCTTAGGCAATTTAGAGGAGCACAAGAAAATTAGCAGACAATCCCAATTTTCGGTGCTCACCCTGGACAAGTCGAGAGCCGTTAAACATCCCTGGATTGTGCCCTGAAGCTCTTTAAGGGCGGACTGAAAGCCGTCATTCGTGAGCGGGGACTTGGAGACAATTGCTCTAGCTTCGCCGCTGGTTTTGGAATTAAGATGGAACAATTTTTCCACCGGCGTCAATCTTGGATTGTTAATATAAACAGCTGTAAACAAGTCTCGGAAAGTAGGCCAGCGTAGGTAATCCTGCTGAAAACTTCAGTGTCGCATGGCGGGAGACTGCAACCCCTGGACATGGAGAAGTTGGAGGGGGGTTGCTCAGCTTGTCTATTTAACGCCGTGGCTCTTTATATTTTTTCGCTTAGTTGAGCCGCACATCGCTCGTAAACGGAGTACGAGTAATCATATTTAGCTTGCATAGCCACCAGGTCACTGCTGCTGCAAGCGCCTTGGTTGAGAGCTTTGGAACATAACTCGTACTCGCGTTCTACCTTTTCCCATAAAGTCTTAATCTGATCTCGTCGGACTTGGAGAGTGAACAGTGACACGTCACTGTCCGCTGCGTCATTGATCTTCACTTCAAACTGGCCTAGTCGGTCAGTTATAGAAACGAAGTCGTTCAGTGCCATTTCGCTTGACTTCTGCATTTTTTGCGTAGTCGAACGGGTAATTTTGGGGTAATATCTCTTGTTGGAATCGGACTCACAGTCTTGCGGACGGTTGTGCTGGTACTCTCGACCTTGAGTTTCCCGAAAACTGCTCTAGGTGAGGTTAAAGGTCGCTTTGACTCCTTGACGGATGGTGCTGTGAGTCGTTTTTGGCTGTTTTGATCACCACCGATTGGCATACTAGGCTCTTCACAGAGCCAAAAATTGTACTAACCAGGTGAAATGTGATCAAATACTAATAATTTGAATCAGCAGAGAGAAAACGGAATAAGAAATGGCACAGGAACGATGGAATCGAGATATCAGAATAAAATGGAATGACCGAAATGGTGTGCACTATTGAGTCCAACGAAATCGGAAAATTTTGTTAAATTAATTATTTTACTAATAATTTACTAAATTGATGCTTATTTAGCTTCTTTACTTGAGAAAAAATTGAATTATTTCTTTATTGAAACACCAGAGAAAAGGATTAATTCTCTTTTGACAAGGCGGCCGTGTAGTGGAAACGGATCGCGCAAAAAAATTGATGCTTATTGCTTATTAATTGTTGAGCTCAAGAAGAAGTACGTTTATTCTAAACGCAGCTCAATGGAAGGTTTTTTGTCATAGAATTATTTGTATAAATTGTTATTTTAAGAAAAATCGCACGGATATTCGATTTATTACGCTACTTGGAAACGTCTTAACTTATAATTATGATTTATAAATTTTTATAAGAATAAGAAAAAGTAATGCTTATGTTTGTATTTTATTAAGTCAACGCAGCTCTATGGCAAAGTGGAAACATACAAAATATAAAAGTTTCACAGAATCAGTTTATCGAAAACCGATCTTGACACTTTACAACCCTGTTGTTTGTTTACGTTTTGCACTTGCCAATTAATTGGTAAAAATAAATATATAAATTAATATTGAAGCTGCTGTGGAGGAAAAATAACAAACGATACACATATAATAGGATGTGTGTGTGTGTATACATGCAGGTGAATTTGCACAGTGTGGTTTTAATTAATTAAATACCAATTAGAATTGTGTGTTTTTATATATGTATTTAGTGTGTGATTCTTTGGTGAAGGTTGGAATGGAGAAGCGCATACACTTGTTGTTAAACGGAGCGAAAGCCTATGTGTGCAGATATGTCTTGATGTACTTGCGTAAATCAATATGGCGATCGGTTAAATTTTTGGGTATGCACTTGTACATATATGTATATACATATGTACAGACACCAATATGGCGACCTTATCGGAGTCACTTTCTGTTTTACTTCTTTCAATATTTATCACTTTTTAGATGCCTTAATGGCCACGAACAATATTTTATCTGCGGGTTTTTTTGTTGAATTTTTTAAATACAATTGCCCCTCGCTTTAACCACGGACAATGTGAAGCGAAAAAATATGTTCAGACACACAAAAGAATTAATTAACTGGAGTTGCCGGAAATTTGGCAATGGACGAGTTGAGGTAGGTGCACTGCTACTTATCTTGTTTGAATTTATAGCTGTTCCTGGAACCTTTTCTTGCAGATCCACCAATGCTTGCTGGCGCGAACTGGATATACCAAATGTTGTAGAAGAATCCGGCTCGAAGGACCAAATGATGTAGTAGGGCGTCCGCAGGGCTTCCAGGTGAACTTTTACAAAATGAATTGTCGTTGGGGGAGCGTTTCTGCTCTGAAGAAATTTAACTCAGGTTTGAAAGAAAAACACGTTTTGTTTGCTTGAAGGTTATTTTCATCTGTTCTATTTTTTCAGAGTACATTACAAGAGTACATACAAGTGTATTAGTATAAGTGTGGTGAAATTTCAGTACATGTTCCATGTACTGGTTCCGGAGTTACATGGCCGTTGGATGGCGACTGTCGGATACACTTCTTGTGTGAACAACTTCTAATAATCAATTCTCAACTTTTAATCGCGCCACGCCTTAAAGCGTTTAACAAAAATCGAATTATATAAGTCAATAAACCATGGACTAAAGTTCATTATGTTTACATTTGAAAAAATAAAATTATTGAGTCTAATGCAATCAACCTAAAAGGTATTAAAAAACAAATTTTGGAACCGTAGAAGCACACATATTTAGAACTGTGGATTGATATTGTTGTTCGCAGCAGAACGCCCTCTGAATAAGATTATATCTGAATTATCTGATTAACATTATATCTTTACTTCTCAAATTACGATATTATATATATCATATACTATTATTTTTAAACCACCACAAGATACCATTGTAAATTGCTCATCACTAATGTATCGATAGTTATTGTTTATAAAATAATTATTTATTATAAAATATAAAAGGGCCGAAGTGGGGTGTAAACTCCTCAAAACATTGGTGACCCCGACGTGATTCTTGCTTCTCGTCTTGCCGCAAATCTTACTTTCGTTGTTCATCGCTCTTTTTCCGCTGCAGCATAGACACAAAATACAAGTACAGATATATGTACATACATATTTCGTACACCGGCTAACGATCTTATCGCATATCTGTGCCAAGCACAACCGTTTGCTTAGAGAAGAAGCCGTCGAGGAGATACCTACAGACTTACTTACATACATATGAGAATGTAAGTGCCGCTACAATTGATCTCGAAATACATACACATATACAAGCACGCATCAAACCGTGGTCAAGGGCAAAGCTCTTCTCCATAAGTGGATTTGGTGACAGGCCGGAGTACAGTGAGCACTCAACAAAACGTACCAATCGAACATTACTTCGCCAACAACAGAATGGAAAATTCGACAAGGAAAAAGGTCTTTTGCATCACCAAATTCGCTTCTGTTCAATGCCAACTATTAGCAATGAACGAATTCTTCAGCGCCAGTGAGATGATCAGCTTTGACAAGGCCGATTTGATGGTGCGTATAGAATCTGTGGAGAGCATAAAGGCCGAGTTTGAAATCAGCCAGTCAAGGCTAGAACAATTAAATTTGCTCGAGCTTTCAACGGACGCACGCTCAGACTTCGAGAAGGTTTACTGCAAGATCAAATCCACTTTCGCTCGTCAAATGGATGTAGTCACTAAGGGACGTATGACGGTCGACTATCCCACGCTTTGCTGAAAGTACGCACACATTTGCTAACTTGTTCAACCGTAAGTCTCGCCTACCGGAATTGCTGCTGCCCAGGTTCAGCGGCGTGCTTAGATGGTGCTGCTCTCAACACAATCAAA
Organism: Drosophila littoralis; assembly: GCA_018903485.1. Lineage (NCBI taxonomy): Eukaryota > Metazoa > Arthropoda > Insecta > Diptera > Drosophilidae > Drosophila > Drosophila littoralis. The sequence continues at coordinate 224,923 of JAEIGF010000104.1, read as the reverse complement.
TCGTTAGAGCCTATCGACGTGAATTACGACAAGGCGTTGGAGTTACTCTTAAAGCGTTTTCACAATAAGTTGCTACATTTTCAGGGCCACGTGCGGGCTATAGTCGGGCTGCCAGGTGTTGAAAAGGGATCAGCAGAGGCGTTGCATGAGTTGAGTGACAAAATTACCTGTCATCTTCGGGCGCTTAGCACCATGTCAACAACTGAGGAGCTGGCTGACGGATTACTCATACACTCAATATCGCACAAGCTCCATCACCACACCCAGGAAAAGTGGCAGGAGGCGCTTGCAACGGATAAGCTACCCAGGTCGACGGATATGTCGGTTTTCTTAGAGAAGAGATGCCCCATGATGGAAAACTTGGAAGGCGCTACGGTACCTACACCTAGCCACCAGGTGGCCAGAAATGTACAAAAATTGAAACGTAACATATTCATTGCGTCTTCATCTAACAATTACCAGCAAATTTGTAATTTTTGCGACTCAAAAGAGCATTTTCTTGTTAAATGCCCGTTGTTTTTGAATCTGTCCCGAAGTTTGCGCCACAAAGAGGCCAAGCGATTGCATCTGTGCCTTAACTGCTTGCGCAAAGGACATGGCTTGCAGCAATGTCGCTCAGGTCACTGCAGGCATTGTCAACAAAAACATCATTCGTTGCTGCACATGAGCCCCATCACAACTCAATCATCTGCCCTGTGTACACCAAGCTTGTAGGCAGCAACCACGATCCAGCCTCCCGCATCGTCTTCAAGGAATCCACCATCTTTAACTCTCGTCAGCAACTCCAACTCAAAACTCATAATGCTGCCGTATCTATATCTGGTACAGGCGAATCAACCCTATCTTCTAACATGTCCACTGACATTTCAACGCAGTCACATGATAGGAGCTTCAGCACATCATTTTCAGCAGTCGTTTCTGGCACTATAACGGATTATCAGCCCCACTTTGGATTAGACACCTCTGGTGGAATATCCCCAAAAGCATCTCGCTCGCGGATCCAATATTTTTCAAACCTCAAAGAATAGATTTATTACTTGGTGCCGGACTATTTTTCGATCTCATTTGCATCGGGGAAATTCGAATAGCGGATAACCTAACAACGCTCCAAAAGACCAAGCTCGGATGGACTGCGTCTGGCGAACTCTCTCGTGTACACAACAAACACACATCCCTATCAGCCCTTTACAAGGAACCTAATCCATGGGAGGATCCACTGTCGGATATTGTAAAACGATTCTGGGAAGTTGCCAATTGCTGCGGTACAACCCCTGCGCTCAACCCAAATTATTCAACATCTTAATTCATTTTCGCTTTTTAAAGGTTGCCATGTGCGGTGTACCGCTGTGTCCGAATATCGCATCCAGAGCAATTTCTGCATTGCATCTTATGGCGTGATCATCAAAATGAAAGCATAAGGACGTACACCCTTGTAATATGTTCGATAGTGATATACGAGAACGTTTTGGTTAGTAGCGTCTACTCCATTGTTGCTTTATTTAGAATGAATCTTATATGTTCATGTTGGGTTCAGCTAACCCGAAACATGCAAATATTATATCTATGTGTTTATATTTATGTATAAGTATGTTGGTATATACATGTGTATGCAGAAGGCATGCAAATGTTGTATATGGTTTGACCACTTGAGCTGCAAAGTGCATGCTCAGTATTCCCACGTGCCGCGATCGGCTTATGTATAAGCGATGGATCGTATTGCATGTGCGCTGGAATGTTTATGTAATTCTAAGCGGTCTTTTAATGTACTTTGGGCATTTGTATATTTTTGTATTTATTATGACAAAGTGTCACAATGTATTAACGGATTGTTATACCCTTTGATTTATGATAATGGTAGGGTAGATATGCTACACCTCCCTTTTTAAAGAAATAACGTACATGTACAATACATGTAGTCATTTAGTGTTAGTGTTAATATATTGTATTTAATTTTTAAAAAGAAATTAATTTGTTACTTATTATAAATTTATGTATTGAAAATGGTTTTATCTCTTTTTTGTTCATTGACAAATTTTTATTTTTCAGATATTTATTTACGTTTTTTTTTATTTTTAACTTTCTTAATAGAATAAAGCAAATTATTTTTTTTTTTTTTTGGTTAGGTTGATTAGACCCTTTTTTTTCATGAAACGCTTCATTAGATATATTTTTTTTTAGCCTATCCTTATGTACTTTTTGTTTCTTATCTTTACTATCTTTAATAAAAACGTTGTCATTATCATCTATTTTATACTGGGTCTAATTTGTGCCCTGTTTCGTTTCTTATAAGAACTTTATCTCCTACTTTTAATTCAAAATTTTTTGTTTTTTCATCATATGCTAATTTCTTATAAGCCTTGGCTTTTTCTAACATAATTCTAGCTCTTTTGTATGCAATTTCTTTTTTTTTTTTTTTTTTTTATATTTAATAATTGGTTTGTAAGGACTCTTTTGCCTTATGCACCATTTGATGTCATGCTATTCCTAATCTACACTTTATTTCCTTAGAGTAGTCATATAAATTATTAATAGGATGTATGTAATTAGTTTTGTTTAAATCTATGAACTGTTTTGGTAGTCTGCCAAATACTAGATCGTATGGACAATACTCATGCGTTTCTGATGGTGTCGCGTTGAAGCAATAAGTGAAATATTGAATCCAGACATCCCAGTCAGTTTTGTCTGCAGAGATGTATGAACGAATGTATTCATTAAATGTTCGTTGACTTCGTTCTATTGTCCCTAATATTTGATGATGATATGCAGTAGAGATGAGATTCTTGATCAGTTAAAATCTGGTTTGTATACTCTGTTCTCATGTCCGAGATGAACGTCTTTATTGGACCAAACTTGAGTATGAAATTTTCGAATATAGCTTTTGCGACATTATTTGAGCTTTTGCTTTTTATTGGAATGGCTACTAAATATTTTGTAAGGTCACATATTAATGTGACTATGTATTCATTGCCGATTTATTCATTTTCATTTTCCGATTTAGGTAGCGGACCAACTGTATTCACTATCACTATATCGAAAGCATTCACAGGTGTTTCTGTGAGAGTCAAAGGTGTTTTTGTGTGCGTCTTTGTTTTAGACATTTGGCATTTTTGACATCTACGTACGTACTCTTTTATATGACGTGTCGAATTTTTCCAGTAGTAGTGTCTTTTTATTTTCGCTAGCGTTCTTGTTATGCCGCTATGACCTCCTTGAATTGGGTCTCTTTTTATACCCTTGCAGAGGGTATTATAATTTTGTCGTGAAATGTGTAACGCATAGAAGGAGACATCTCCGACCCCATAAAGTATATATATTCTTGATCAGCATCAACAGCCGAGTCGATATAGCCATGTCCGTCTGTCCGTCTGTCCGTCTGTCTGTTTCTATGCGAACTAGTCTTTCAGTTTTAAAGCTATCTTAATGAAACTTTGCAGAAGTCCCTATTTCTGTTGCACGCAGCACATATGTCAAAACCAGCTGGATCGGACCACTATATCATATAGCTGCCATAGGAACGATCGGTCGAAAATTAAGTTTTTGTATGAAAAAACCTTTTGTTTATCAAGATATCTTGACCAAACTCGACATTTATTAGTTTTACTATGCTCCTCATATATATGCAAAATTCTATTAAGATCGGACCACTATATCATATAGCCGCCATAGGAACGATCGGTCGAAAATTAAGTTTTTGTATGAAAAAACATTTTGTTTGTCAAGATATCTTGACCAAACTCGGCATTTATTAGTTTTACTAAGCTCCTCATATATATGCAAAATCCTATTAAGATCGGACCACTATATCATATAGCTGCCATAGGAACGATCGGTCGAAAATTAAGTTTTTGTATGAAAAAACATTTTGTTTGTCAAGATATCTTGACCAAACTCGGCATTTATTAGTTTTACTAAGCTCCTCATATATATGCAAAATCCTATTAAGATCGGACCACTATATCATATAGCTGCCATAGGAACGATCGGTCGAAAATTAAGTTTTTGTATGAAAAAACCTTTTGTTTATCAAGATATCTTGACCAAACTCGACATTTATTAGTTTTACTATGCTCCTCATATATATGCAAAATTCTATTAAGATCGGACCACTATGTCATATAGCCGCCATAGGAACGATCGGTCGAAAATTAAGTTTTTGTATGAAAAAACATTTTGTTTGTCAAGATATCTTGACCAAACTCGGCATTTATTAGTTTTACTAAGCTCCTCATATATATGCAAAATCCTATTAAGATCGGACCACTATATCATATAGCTGCCATTTGAACGATCGATCGAAAATTAAGTTTTTGTATGAAAAAACATTTTGTTTTTCAAGATATCTTAACCAAACTCGGCATTTATTAGTTTTACTATGCTCCTCATATATATGCAAAATCCTATTAAGATCGGACCACTATATCATATTATAAAGTTTTTGTATGGAGAATTTTTTGTTTTTCATGATTTTGCGATTAAACACGGCATTTAAAGATTTCACTATGCTTCCTTCATTTTTGCTAAATCTTATTTACATCGGTTTTTGATTAAAAGCCTTTTTTTTTGTTTATCAATATACCTTGACCAAACTCGGCCTTAACCATTTTCTCGGCATTAAAAGGTTGGGTCTGCAAGGGTATTAGATCTTCGGCATGCCGAAGATAGCCCTTCTTTCTCGTTCATCTTTTATTTGGGTCACCGGCTGGAGTAGCGCTACTCTTAAAGATTTTAATATTTTATATTTTTAATATTGAAACTGATTCAAAGATCTTTACGCTCGGTGCCACTTTGAGTTGGCTTATTTTTAATATACCGGCTTCTGTTTCAAGCCTTTGAAAGAACTGACCTAAGTCGAGGATTCCATTGGTATATAAATCGCTAACTTCAATTCTTGCGATAATTTTATTTCCATGTTTAAATAAACATTTAGATTCTGTTATGCGCAAGGTCACTACTTTTCGTACTTCATCATTTGTAATGACTTCATGTACGTTGGGCTTAGATACATTTTTATGACTTTGCCTTGGCAGAAATTCATAATTTTCTACTGTACAGTTTTAATTTTGTCTACTTTGTCGCCTGGTAGTGACTTTCAGGACTTTATGTTGCACATCTTTGAGTTCTTTTATATTAATGCGCGAAAGTGCGTCTGCTACAAAATTATCTTTCCCCTTTAGGTATTCTACTGTGAAGTCGTATACTTCAAGCTCTAGCCGCAGTTAATTTCGAGCTGGGATTAGTCATAGAAAAAAGATATGTCAATGGTCTGTGATCCGTTTTAATAGTAAAGTGTATGCCCTTAATATATGGTCTAAAATGGGTAATTGCCCAATGAATTGCCGCTAACTCTTGTTCTGTTGTGCTCTTATTGCTTTCCCCTTTTGTAAATGAACGAGATGCATAAGCTATTGGGAGCTGAATTCCGTCACGGTTCTGAGTAAGAACCGCTCCGTAAGCTTGTTTACTAGCATCTGTTATAATGCAAAATTCTTTGCGAAAATCAGGATATTGTAATAATGTGGGGTGCACAAGCTTTTCTTTAAGGTATTGGAATGCGTTTCGGCATTCACTTGACCATTCAAAAGGAACATTCTTTTTACATAATCTAAATATGTGCCGTGAATAATGGGCGAAGTTTTTTATAAATCGATGATAATAATTGCAGAATGCTACAAATCGTCTCGCGCTGTCCGCATCATGAGGGACAGGATAAATTTTGATGACGTCAAATTTCTTGTCATCTGGCAATACTCCTTTGTCAGTGCATTTGTGACCTAGAAATGTCACTTCATGCATGAAAAATAAACATTTTTCTGGATGCAACTTTAGGTTATATTTCCTACATACATTAAAAACATCAGTTAAGTTTTTAATCATGTGTTTTTCGGAACATCCAATCACCATTAAGTCATCCATATAAAGGGAATGCCTGAGATGGTTCTAAACCAGGGTATGCTATAGTCATCATTCTCTGAAATGAATTTGGTGCTATTTTAAGACCAATGGTAATCGCGTGAAGCGATATGAGCCATTACTCGTTGAAAAAGATGTTATTTTTCTTGAATTTTCTTCAAGTTCAATTTGGTGGAAAACTGACATTAAGTCAAGGCATGAAAAGTATTTAGCTCTGCCCAGTTGGTCTAGAATATCATCAATTCTGCGGAGTGGGAATTTATCAGAAAGTAGTTTTTTGTTGATTTTACGATAGTCAATTACTAATCGCCATTTCTTTTCTTCCGAATTTGGTAATGATTTTTTCGGAACTAACAAGAGTGGGCTGTTATACTCGGATACAGACGGTTCTACGATTTTGTCATTTATTAATTTCCCTACTTGTTTTTGAATTGCTTCGACGTGGCTATGCGGGCTTCTGTAGTTTTTAATATAAATGGGTTCATCATCTCTAAGTCATAATGTTTGTTTATAGAAATTATTTGTCGCTATTGGTTCGGTTTCCAGTCCGAACACATCACTATACTTGAAGCATAATTCTCTTAGTTGACTTTTGAATTGTTCTGGAAAATTTTTCTTTAATTTTGAAAGTACTTGTTCGCTTCTATTTTCTGGATTAGTGTTGTGAATGTCATAATCTGTTAAATTTTCATATTGGATTTAGTTTACTTTGACTAATTGATCGAAATTAGTTGTGTTTAGAAGGCGAATGTATACATGTTTGGATTCTGCTATTGTATTTGCAACATAAATTCCATTATGTATTTCTTGATTAGGAACAAATATATAATAATTTACCGTATTAATGTCTATTTTTCGAAATACTTGGGATCTGGCTGGCAGAAGAACTGTATTGTTGCCAGCACTATATGTTATCGGAATATAGGATAATTTAAATTTTGAGGTCTAATTATAAACCAGTCTTCACTTGGTTTGAAACCTAATTGACAATTGATTTTTTTTATAAAATCAATGCCTATTATTCCATCACACGGTATTGAAAAATCTGAATCTACTAAATGAAATTCGTGTGGAATAATATATTTAGTTGATTGAAGTTCTATTGAAGTTGTTCCTTGAGATTTTATTACATCTTGGCCTATGCCTTGGAGTTTTTTAATTTTTTCTTCTTGAATTTTGAAATTATCTGAATTTATTTTTAAAAGTGAGATATCTGCACCACTATCTATTAGGAATGTGAGTTTATTTTCAGTTTAATGATTATAAAAAGTGACAAATATATTAAGACTGTAATTGATGGAATGAACCTTTGCATTTACTGGTTGTCTGCGCCACTCTCACATTGTTATTATTATTACCTTGGTTCCTCCTTTCCTTTCTTCCTCGATTTTGGCCTCGTCTTCCTTCACGGTTATTGTAATTATTGTTGTTGTTGTTGTTACCGCCTCGGTTGTAATTGTTGTGGTTGTAATTTCTGCCACGATTATAACCTCGGCCTCCTCTATTATTGTTGTTTGCATCTCGTCGATAATATAGGATAGTGTTACTTCGACCTGTTATCTCCGTGCAACTATTGACAAATTTGGAAACGGCATCATTCATATTTGTGAATGTGCCTGCCTGCATGATAAGTTTTAGCTTATCAATTGAGCAATTTTGGGTCATAGCTTTTACAGCTGTTGTAGTGCTGTATTTGTTTGCAAGTGATAGGCTTAGACCTTCACTGATATAGGCGCCTTCAAGGGCCTTTGCCAGTTTTTCCACCTCTTTGGTTGGTTAGCCGTTTTATTCTTCTTTTGCAGATTAAGAAGCTTAGCAGATACAACATCTACCGATTCTCCTTTTATTGCATTTGCTAGTTGCGTAATGATTGCAGCAATTGTCTGCTCATTACTTATTAAATTTCTCGCGTGGCCTTTTAGCTTTGTTTTTATAAGGCTTATGGATGTTAGCTCATTTGTGCCTTTTAAGGTTTCTAATAGATTCAAAGAATCTAGAAAACTTTGTAGATTTTCCGGCTTACCGTCAAACTCTGGTATCAGAGATGTGGCTAGCTTCATAAATTCTACAACTGTTTGTGCCATTTCAGAGATTGTTATTATTTCCTGTTTGGTTTCGATTGAATCGCTTTCTTCTAGTGTTTCAATGTCACCAGATTCAGTCATCAGATTCAGCGTCGCTTGGTTGAATTGATTCGTTTAATTCTTTTAATTGGTCGGGATCAAACTCCGCCAATTGATTTAGACTTTCTGGCACGTTTATCTGAATATGTCGCTTATTGGTGACAGTAATCAATCTTGTGTTTAAGGATTTTATTACCCTTAAACATTTACTATTGTGTTCAGGTGTTAATTTATTTTCATATCTAATTTCTTAGGTAACTATACTAATATTTCTATATGGTTTTTTAGTGTTTCCGCTTTTATAACTGCAAATTTATTGATGCATTTGTAAGGTTTATCAAATTTGTAACGAAATGCGTCGATATGTTTCGCAATTTCGCTCCATTCCATTCATTTACTGGAATTTTGTTTCTTTTGTAAGCGTACTAACCATGTAGTTGCTATACCTAAATATGGGTCTTCTTTTTCTGTTAATTTTACCCTGACATATTGTGAGGCGGCTACTAAGATTAGCCTCCCCACAGTTTTGAACTCACGGCAAGGAGCCGCCGTTCACTTCGCCAAGGTCATGGCAATGAGCTATTGGCAGTATTAGTTAATAATTCCTATAGTTTATAAGCATCAAATGTATTCAAATGTATAAAATAGATTTGTAAGAGGCTAGAAGCCGATATTATAATTAAGTTAAAAGGCAAGAAACCGCCGAGATTATAATTAAGTTAAAAGGCAAGGAGCCGTTAACCGCATAGTCTGTGTATTATTAGAATAGGTGCGTAGTTATGGGCAAGTAGCCGTTCATAGTTTGAATTTAACCGCCGGCCACCGCTGCAACCGTGCGTTGCTGATCGGCTGCTCAACACTGCCTTCGAGAGCGCAGCTTCAATTCGGCGGCGAAGAGCGAAAGCTCCGAGGCGAAGTTGCGAAAGCTCGCGGCGAAGTTGAGCAACCGAGGCAAGCGCATGGCTCGATAGCGAGCGAGCCGCCACTTTTGGAACAACGATCATGGTGAGTAGACGTGCCGAAAAGGAGTGTGAGCAAAAACGGTAAAGTGACAGCGGAGCGCTAGGGCTCCAAGACAGTGCGGCAGGGCCTTAGTCTAGGAAGTTCATTAGGGTAAAACATAACGAAATTCGTGAATAAAGTGAATTCAGTCGCAATAATTTAAGCAAGTACTAATCTTTGAATTCTCGGGCGGTGTTACTTGTGCTAAACATCGGAAATCGCCGATGTTCACCCTAACCTAGGGGGGACAGTGTAGTTGGTGCGTGGCCAAGGACCGATAGTGTAGTTGGTGCGTGTCCAAGGCCCGATAGCACGAGGCTACGGTTCGGGAGGGTAGGTAGGATAGAAGTAGTGCGAGGTATACTTTGGTCGAAACATTCATCGTCTTCGAAGGGCCGTTAAAGTGTCGCGGTTGTACAGTGGGACGAATTTAGTTCACGCGCGGTGAAAACTGAATTCGTCAGTACAGTCGGCGGAGGCGATGACGACGGGTGTGCAAAATGAAAAGCAGTGAACAAAGTAATAAACAACAATAATAAAATAATATAAAACCAAAAAAAAATATATAAATAAATAAAAAAAATAAAAGAATAATGAACAAAGACTAAAAACTAAAAGAACGTCAAGTGAGTTAAATTTTTTTATATTTTTTTGAGGTGAATGCAAGAACTAAATAAAAGAAATAATAAGAATAAATATATACGGAAAGTAAAATAATAAGAAACAAAGGCAAAGACGAACAAAGACTAAAGTGAACGATGGTCAAAAGATGAAAAGAGCTTTAAGTGGGTTTTTTTTATACCCTTGCAGAGGGTATTATAATTTTGTCGTAAAATGTGTAACGCATAGAAGGAGACATCTCCGACCCCATAAAGTATATATATTCTTGATCAGCATCAACAGCCGAGTCGATATAGCCATGTCCGTCTGTCCGTCTGTCTGTTTCTATGCGAACTAGTCCCTCAGTTTTAAAGCTATCTTAATGAAACTTTGCAGAAGTCCCTATTTTTGTTGCACGCAGCACATATGTCAAAACCAGCTGGATCGGACCACTATATCATATAGCTGCCATAGGAAAGATCGGTCGAAAATTAAGTTTTTGTATGAAAAAACGTTTTGTTTATCAAGATATCTTGACCAAACTCGACATTTATTAGTTTTACTATGCTCCTCATATATATGCAAAATTCTATTAAGATCGGACCACTATATCATATAGCCGCCATAGGAACGATCGGTCGAAAATTAAGTTTTTGTATGAAAAAACCTTTTGTTTATCAAGATATCTTGACCAAACTCGACATTTATTAGTTTTACTATGCTCCTCATATATATATGCAAAATTCGATTAAGATCGGACCACTATATCATATAGCCGCCATAGGAACGATCGGTCGAAAATTAAGTTTTTGTATGAAAAAACATTTTGTTTGTCAAGATATCTTGACCAAACTCGGCATTTATTAGTTTTACTAAGCTCCTCATATATATGCAAAATCCTATTAAGATCGGATCACTATATCATATAGCTGCCATAGGAACGATCGGTCGAAAATTAAGTTTTTGTATGAAAAAACCTTTTGTTTATCAAGATATCTTGACCAAACTCGACATTTATTAGTTTTACTATGCTCCTCATATATATGCAAAATTCTATTAAGATCGGACCACTATATCATATAGCCGCCATAGGAACGATCGGTCGAAAATTAAGTTTTTGTATGAAAAAACATTTTGTTTGTCAAGATATCTTGACCAAACTCGGCATTTATTAGTTTTACTAAGCTCCTCATATATATGCAAAATCCTATTAAGATCGGACCACTATATCATATAGCTGCCATTTGAACGATCGATCGAAAATTAAGTTTTTGTATGAAAAAACATTTTGTTTTTCAAGATATCTTAACCAAACTCGGCATTTATTAGTTTTACTATGTTCCTCATATATATGCAAAATCCTATTAAGATCGGACCACTATATCATATTATTAAGTTTTTGTATGGAGAATTTTTTGTTTTTCATAATTTTGCGATTAAACACGGCATTTAAAGATTTCACTATGCTTCCTTCATTTTTGCTAAATCTTATTTACATCGGTTTTTGATTAAAAGCCTTTTTTTTTGTTTATCAATATACCTTGACCAAACTCGGCCTTAACCATTTTCTCGGCATTAAAAGGTTGGGTCTGCAAGGGTATTAGATCTTCGGCATGCCGAAGATAGCCCTTCTTTCTCGTTTTTTTTTTTTTGGTTCGAGTTTGTGAAATAGACGTAAAAACATAAAAACAAAGGCAAGAGAGACAAAGACAAAAGTGAAAGAAATAAACCTACGCAACGAGAATTGCCCAGACACCAAACACGAAACTCGAGCGAGAGTCTACAAGAGTTGAAGTTGAGCCTAGAGTGAGTAGTAAAAACTCAGAATGGAGACAGGTGAGTGTCAAAATCCGGGTGTAGGCGTGCGCTGGATCCACCAGCGACGCAAAGAAGAACTGGTGGCGATCGCCCACGAGTTCGGGCTGGAAAAGGAGGGGCGCGTGGAAGAGCTGCGTAAGCGGCTATCCACTTTTGTGCAGGATGGCGGCCATACACCCGAAATTTGGTCTCGGCTTGCCGAGCTAGAATATCAGACCGCCAAAACATTGGAGCCGTCTCCCTGGGGCACTCTACCCGACGTTGGCGGACGGCCGCGTCAAAAATCAGAACCAGACCTGAGGAGCTCGCAGCTGTAAGAGCGTCTGCAGGTTCCGATCCCTAGTTTAGCTGTCACGGGTGCAGGAGAAACTCATGAGGTTAAGAGTGGAGCTCGCCGGGCGACAGCGGTCGACGTGGAGCTAGGGCGAACCCCTTACGACTCGAATAGTGGCCCTTATATTCCCCGGCCATATTCTCAGTCGGAGGCCAGGCCTCTCGCAAACGTTCCGGAACAAGTCCGAAAGTGGGGCATGAGGTACGATGGTCGCTCCGACCCCATTGGGTTTCTGGCGGACCTAGAGGAGCGCGCCATTACGTAGGGTATCGCCCTCGACCGATTGCCTCGGGCCATGAGCGAGGTATTCTGCGACCGTGCTGCTCGTTGGTTCCTGGGTAGTGGACTGAGGGATGTGCCATGGTAGGTATTCAGGAGGAGTTTCTTAGAGTTCTTTCTACCACCACGCTACTTCGAGAGGCTGAAAGACAAAATCCGATCCCGCCGGCAGCGTTTGGGGGAAGAATTCAAAGAATACCTGATAGAGTTGAGGGCTTTGATGCATCATGCCAGATATGAGCCGGCGCAGGCTCTACGTACGACGGCAAGATTTTTCCACCTTGTCCCAGCTGACTCAACTCGCCGTGGAGTACGAAACGGTGATGCGGCAGCGAGCGGAATACTCCGGAAGCAGGGCAGGGAGTCAGGTGGTCACGAGCTCACGTAGCGCGGAGTGGGAAAGGACGGTACAGCCCCCGGGGGGACACCTTAAGCCATTCCGGTCTACTCCCATTGGATCCGGAGCAAGCGTTGTGGATAGACGAGTCTCCGCCCCGCCGGCAACGGCTGCTGCGGAAGTAGTCCACAAGATGATGAACCAAGCTGACTCAACTCGCCGTGGAGTACGAAACGGTGATGCGGCAGCGAGCGGAATACTCCGGAAGCAGGGCAGGGAGTCAGGTGGTCACGAGCTCACGTAGCGCGGAGTGGGAAAGGACGGTACAGCCCCCGGGGGGACACCTTAACCCATTCCGGTCTACTCCCATTGGATCCGGAGCAAGCGTTGTGGATAGACGAGTCTCCGCCCCGCCGGCAACGGCCCCTGCGGAAGGGGTCCACCAGATGATGAACCAAGAGGCCGGAACCGAATATGATCCGCGACGAGCATGTCGCCGGTGCGCACAGGAGGGGCACTTTGCCAGGGAATGTCCCAATGCGCCCGTTTTGTTTTGTTGGATATGTGGGCACCGGGGCAGGAGTAGCCAGGATTGTTGTCGCCGCACGGAGGCGCGAAACGGGCAACGGCGTCGCCCAGGTCAGGGTCGGGTCGACGCCGACACACACGGGACTCGGCAGTAGTACACCCGCTTAAGGTGGAGGGTGGCCGGATCGTCGCCACGGTGGAGATTGGCGGGCGGACGATGCCCGCCACTATCGATACAGGCCACTCGCAGCTTCATGAGCGAAGAATGCGTACGCAAGTGGGCGATTCGGGGGAGAGTGGAGAACGTACAGGCGCGCATTCGTCTGGCAGATGGGTCCACGGTCGAAGTAGAGAAGGCATTGAGGATAGACGTCGGCCTAGCGGGGAAGGTGGCCAGCATGTTAATGCTTATCATGCCCGCAATGCTGGATCACGTCATCCTGGGGATGGACTTCTTGGGTGCAATGAGCACTACGATACGCTGCGGCAAGGCGGAGCTGGTCCTAGAGGCGGTGACGTCTCCGGCCGCGGGGCCTGGAGCGCCAAGGAGCAACAGAGTGGAGAGAAGTCGAAGGAAGGCCTCCCAGGTCATGAAAAGGGAGCACCTGCTCGGCAACAGAGTGGAGAGAAATCGAAGGAAGGCCTCCCAGGTCATGAAAAGGGAGCACCTGTTCAGCAACAGAGTAGAGAGAAGTCGGAAGAAGGCCTCACGCGTCAGGGAACGGGAGTGCCAGCCCGACAACTGCCGGAAAAGGGCGAGGGAAAGGAAGCGTAAGACGGGGCTCATTCGGGATTGGACCGAGAGCTTGAGGAGCCCTACGCGGCACGGCGGAAGTGTGCCAGAGAACGGAGGGATTAGGAGCAATGACTCGAATCTACACGGGCACAGCGAATCAGGTGCGGCTGCCAGAGTCGAGCGATCGAGGAGCTCTATTTGGAGTCGGAGTGGTGCCTGGAGGAGGCGAGACGCAGGTCGAGCCCAGCGTCGAAGAGGCAGAGTGGCCAGCGGATTTGGATCCGGAACTTAGGGAGTTCCTGGAGTCCGAACTGACACTCTTCGAGGGGCTGCAGGGAGTCTCGCACATCGCGGAGCAGAGAATCAGGCTTAAGGACGAGAAACCACTAAAGCAGAGATATTACCCGAAGAACCCGGCCATGCAAAGGGTGATTGATGAACAGGTGGACGAGCTGATCCAGGCAGGTGCCATCGAGCCGTCGCGTAGTCCACACAGCGCCCCGATCGTCTTAGTCAAGAAGAAGACTGGCGAGTGGCGCATGTGTATCGACTATCGACAACTCAATGCGCATTCCGTCCCAGATGCTTATCCATTTCCCAGGATTAATCACATACTTGAGCGGTTGCGTCACGCCCGGTTCATCTCCACTCTGGATTTGAAGCAAGGTTACTGGCAGATACCGATGGCAACCGATAGTCGGGAATGTACTGCGTTCACAATCCCCGGAAGAGGTCTTTTCCAGTGGCGGGTGATGCCATTTGGTTTACACTCGGCGTGTGCGACCTTCCAGCGAGCATTAGACACGGTCATAGGGCCGGAGATGGAGCCCCAAGCGTTCGCCCACCTAGACGACATCGTGGTAATAGGGGCAACGAAGGAGCAGCATGTAGAGAACTTAAGGGAGGTGTTCCGCCGGTTAAGGGCGGCTAGTCTCAGGCTGAATAGGAAGAAGTGCAGTTCCTTCCGGGAGAGGTTGGTCTACCTAGGACATGTCATTTGTGGGGAAGGAATACGTACCGATCGAGAGAAGGTGGAGGTGATACGTAACCTGAGGGCCCCGACAAATTGTAAGGAGTTGCGGCAATGTCTCGGGATGGCGTCATAGTACAGGCGCTTCGTTCTCAACTTCGCGACTCAGGTACAGCCGCTAACAGCGCTCTTAAAGAAGGGGCGGAAATGGGAATGGAACAAGAACAGGAGGAGGCACTGCGTCAATTGAAGGATAGCTTGACGACTGCGCCTGTATTGGCTTGTCCAGACTTTTCCGCCAGATGCGTCCTACACACTGACGCGAGCGAGTACGGCTTCGGCGCAGTGCTAACGCAGACGATAGAAGGGCAGGAGCGGGTTATAGCGTATGCGATAGAAGGGCAGGAGCGGGTTATAGCGTATGCGAGCAGGAAGTTGCTGAAGGCCGAAGTGAACTATTCCGCCACCGAGAAAGAGTGCCTGGCAATCGTTTGGTCGATACGGAAGTTGCGTTGCTACCTATAAGGGTACCGGTTCGACGAGATAACGGACCATCTGGCACTCAAGTGGCTTAATTCAGGAAGGAAGGATCGCGCGATGGGCATTGGAACTGCAACAATTCCAATTCGACGTTCACTACCGACGAGGGAAGCTCAACGTCGTGGGCGACGCACTATCAAGGCATCCTCTAGAGAGGGGGTCGCAAGCAGTGGTGGTCGAGCCACCCTGCAAATGGGTCGCGAGTATGTGTGCCAGTATCGCCGAAGAGCCAGCCAAGTTCCCGGACTACACAGAAGAAAATGGGCATCTATATAGGCATTTGGGCCACTGGACGGACGACGAAGATTACATCCCTTGGAAGCTATGTGCTATGGTTAAAAGGCAAGGAGCCGTTAACCGCATAGTCTGTGTATTATTAGAATAAGTGCGTAATTATGGGCAAGTAGCCGTTCATAGTTCATAGTTTGAATTTAACCGCCGACCGCCGTTGCAACCGTGCGTTGCTGATCGGCTGCTCAACACTGCCTTCGAGAGCGCAGCTTCAATTCGGCGGCGAAGAACGAAAGCTCCGAGGCGAAGTTGCGAAAGCTCGGGGCGAAGTTGAGCAACCGAGGCAAGCGCATGGCTCGATAGCGAGCGAGCCGGCACTTTTGGAACAACGATCATGGTGAGTAGACGTGCCGAAAAAGGAGTGTGAGCAAAAACGGTGGAGCGTACAGCGGAGCGCTAGGGCTTCAAGACAGTGCGACAGGGCCTTAGGCTAGGAAGTTCATTAGGGTAAAACATAACGAAATTAGTGAATAAAGTGAATGCAGTCGCAATAATTAAATGAAGTGCTGGTCTTTGTATTCTCGGGCGGTGATACATGTGCTAAACATCGGAAATAGCCGATGTTCACCCTAACCTAGGGGGGACAGTGTAGTTGGTGCGTGGCCAAGGCCCGATAGAGTAGTTAGTGCGTGGCCAGGGCCCGATAGTGTAGTTGGTGCGTGGCCAAGGACCGATAGTGCAGTTGGTGCGTGGCCAAGGCCCGATAGCGTTGGTGGTGCGAGGCTCCGGCCCGCTAGAATAGGTAGCACTAGGCTGCGGCCCGGTATGGTAGGTAGGATAGTGGTAGTGCGAGGTATACCTTGGTCGAAATCCCCCCCTTTAGGCCTCTGTCCCAGCGAACTTATAAATGTCTTGTAACTCGCAGGACCTGGTAAGACTGAGATTCGTCCCCCGGCCAGTAGCTCCTTTACAATATGGTAGTCATAGGGCCGGAAATGGGGGCTCCATGCGTTCGCTTACCTTGACGACATCGTGGTAATAGGGGCAACGAAGGAGCAGCATGTAGAGAACTTAAGGGAGGTGTTCCGCCGGTTAAGGGCGGCTAGTCTCAGGCTGAATAGGAAGAAGTGCAGTTCCTTCCGGGAGAGGTTGGTCTACCTAGGACATGTCATTTGTGGGGAAGGAATACGTACCGATCCAGAGAAGGTGGAGGTGATACGTAACCTGAGGGCCCCGACAAATTGTAAGGAGTTGCGGCAATGTATCGGGATGGCGTCATGGTACAGGCGCTTCGCTCCCAACTTCGCGACTCAGGTACAGCCTTTAACAGCACTCTTAAAGAAGGGGCCGAAATGGGCAGGGGATCAAGAACAGGAGGAGGCATTGCGTTAATTGAAGGACAGCTTGACGACTGCCCCTGTGTTGGCTTGTCCAGACTTTTCCGCCAGATGCGTCCTACAGACTGACGCGAGCGAGTACGGCCTCGGCGCAGTGCTAACGCAGACGATAGAAGGGCAGGAGCGGGTTATAGCGTATGCGAGCAGGAAGTTGCTGAAGGCCGAAGTGAACTATTCCGCCACCGAGAAAGAGTGCCTGGCAATCGTTTGGTCGATACGAAAGCTGCGTTGCTACCTAGAAGGGTACCGGTTCGACGTGATAACGGACCATCTGGCTCTCAAGTGGCTTAATTCGTTTGAGAGCCCGTCAGGAAGGATCGCGCGATGGGCATTGGAACTGCAACAATTCCAATTTGACGTTCACTACCGACGAGGGAAGCTCAACGTCGTGGCCTACGCACTATCAAGGCATCCACTAGAGACCTGTCAGCAAGCAGTGGTGGTCGAGCCACCTTGCAAATGGGTCGCGTATATGCGTGCCAGGATCGTAGAGGAGCCAGCCAAGTTCCCGGACTACACTGAAGAAAATGGGCAGCTGTATAGGCATTTGGGCCACCGGACGGACGACGAAGATTACGTCCCTTGTAAGCTATGTGTGGCCAGTGGTCAACGGCAGAGGGTATTGGCGGAATGCCATGATGCTCCCACGGCCGGGCATCAAGGCGTGAGGAAAACAGTGGCGAGGCTAGCCCAAAGGTACTACCGGCCGGGTATGTTCCGTGACGCCGCCAAGTACGTGAAGTGTTGCGAAACCTGCCAAAAGTTCAAGAGCCGGCTGGACGCATGCTGACGAGGCAGGTGGCAGAGCCGATGGCAATACTTTGCGCGGATTTCGTCGGGCCCCTCCCACGGTCGAAACATGGCAACACCATGTTACTGGTGTTCCATGATGCTTTCTCGAAATGGGTGGAGCTGGTCCCTCTCAGGAGAGCGGCACACCTGCAAACGGCGTTCCGGGAGAGGATTTTGAGCCGATTCGGGGTGCCCAAAAAGTTTGTGTGTGACAACGGGGTACAATTCACAAGCCGGAGTTTCAAGGCTTTTCTGGAGTCCTTGGGTGTAAAGATCCAGTACACCGCCCCTTACTGTCCACAAGAAAATCCTACCGAGAGGACCAACAGGACCGTGAAGACCATGATAGCGCAATTTATCGAGGGCCACCAGAGTTCGTGGGACGAACTCTTGCCCGAGATATCGCTGGCGGTCGATACAAACGTGTCGGATTCGACCGGATTTAGTCTCGCTTTCCTGATGCAGGGCAGGGAGCCGCGGTTGCCCACCGCTCTGTACGATCAGGTAACTCCGGGGTCCGCAACTATTGCGCTCGACCCTAGGACAAAGGCGGATAGGTTAAAAGAAATCTTTTATATCGTTCACAGCAATCTCCAGCGCGCATCGAAGGACCAGGGCAGACATTATAACTTGAGAAGACGAAAGTGGCGGACTCGATGGTCCTGTTAAGACAGCACCAGCTATCCAACGCCGCCGAAGGTTTCGCAGCGAAGTTGGCGAAGTTTGACGGCCCCTATAGGGTCAGCAAATTCATATCCCCCAATATTGTGCGCCTGGTGAAAACCAATAAGTCAAATTTACAGATGGAACCCGAGACTATTACCATATCATCAGACGACGACGGCAGCAGCAGAGATACCGAGCCCTTTCCTGGGCCCGGCGCTGAAGATCACCCGCGTGACCCCCGTCAAGGTCGCGAGTACTATGGGAGAGGACGGCAAGAGGAAGCTCCTCGCCAATTCCGTCACACCCTTTACTCACGGCGGACCAACGTCATGGAGAGACTGGACGGGATGGTTATGCTGATGGCCGTCGAAGTCACGACCATGTTCCTGGAGGCGAAGTTTGCGCGGAATTCGCCACCGTATGCGGAAGAGCCCCCATCCCCCCCGCTTGCGTCCCACTCACCAAGGTCATCCGGAACGACAACCTCGCGGACGAGGAGGAGCTCCCATCGTTCGAGACAGGCGGGCCCGGACCGTCGGCGCAGAAATCTACGGTGATAGACGCAAAGAAGGAGGGAATTTCCCCGTCGGCCCCAGAAACGAAATCGGCCCCGACGGAGGGGCCAGTGGCTTCCCAGTGGCCCACACGGAAGCGGACCGGATCAACCGCAGCCCGGATCCCACCGCGGAAGGGAACTCGACGGAACCGAAGCCCACGTCGGCTTATGAGCCGTTAACGGAGCACGAGGAAGACGAACCGGCATTCCGCCACCGCTTTACCACCCACCGATTAGAGGTAGACCCCGAGAGCAAGTTCCCCCGGGTGACGTTGCGCTACCTGCCGAAGGTTCCCGAGGAGGTCAGGGCGCCGACAGACCGTCACGCAGAGCAAGCGTCGTCGAAGCAGGAGCCAACGCCAGCCCAGTCCTGAGGGAACGTCGGCGCCGGCACAGAAAAGACTTCGCTCCGAGACCGAGAAGCCCGGAGGCCCGCAGCTGCGCGTGCTGCGTTCGCCCTGCGAGCGCCAGGAGGGTTCTTCCCAGCCCGGGAAGGATAACCGCAGCTGCGGAGCCATGAACATTCGTCGAGAAGGACGTTCCGAACCCTGGTTAGCGCCAATCTCGGTCTGCCAGATGGGCCGGCGACGGGGAGCCGATTTCTGACCCTCAAGGAGATTTGGAGGAGGCGTGGTTCGGTCACGAGGACACGATGCCCGCACTCGTGCACTCATAACACGTGCCGAAACACCAAATACTACTTGGTTCGGCCAAGGAAGTGAGGCGCCGTTCGCAAAAACATCCTTTCCCACTCGCCAGACGAGCATGGTCCGAGGACGAGGGCGCAATGGCGACGCCTCCATCCCTCAAGTCGGGTGCGGCGACCGAGGTTCCTTCCCCGAGCAACCCGAAGACCCCCACGGACAGCGATTTATGCGAGGACATAGTAGACCTCTTCGACAATATCGAGGAATGTATTTCCCCGCGGAACGCCATTATCGGCAAGCTTGGTAGAGCTTATTGCGACCGAGGCACAAATCCGCCGATTCCGATGCCGAAGCACCCGCTTCCACGTGTCCGACGGGAAAGAGGAGTACGGTGTGACGGTAAACGCCAGAGACGACGTTACCGTCACCTGCCCGAAGTAACGGGGGGTGTGAGGCGGCTACTAAGATTAGCCTCCCCACAGTTTTGAACTCACGGCAAGGAGCCGCCGTTCACATCGCCAAGGTCATGGCAAGGAGCTATTGGCAGTATTATTTAATAATTTCTTTAGTTTATAATCATCAAATGTATTCAAAGGTATATAATAGATTTGAAAGAGGCTAGAAGCCGATATTATAATTAAGTTAAAAGGCAAGAGGCCGCCGAGATTATAATTAAGTTAAAAGGCAAGGAGCCGTTAACCGCATAGTCTGTGTATTATTAGAATAGGTGCGTAGTTATGGGCAAGTAGCCGTTCATAATTTGAATTTAACCGCCGGCCGCCGCTGCAACCGTGCGTTGCTGATCGGCTGCTCAACACTGCCTTCGAGAGCGCAGCTTCAATTCGGCGGCGAAGAACGAAAGCTCCGAGGCGAAGTTGCGAAAGCTCGCGGCGAAGTTGAGCAACCGAGGCAAGCGCATGGCTCGTTAGCGATCAAGGCACCTTGGAATAACGATCATGGTGAGTAGACGTGCCGAAAAGGAGTGTGAGCAAAAAACCGTGAAGTGTATAGCGGAGCGCTAGGGCTCCAAGACAGTGCGGCAGGGCCTTAGTCTAGGAAGTTCATTAGGGTAAAACATAACGAAATTCGTGAATAAAGTGAATGCAGTCGCAATAATTAAATGAAATGCAAATCTTTGTATTCTCGGGCGGTTATATTTGTGCTAAACATCGGAAATAGCCGATGTTCACCCTAATCAGGGGGGACAGTGTAGTTGGTGCGTGGCCAAGGCCCGGTAGTGTAGTTGGTGCGTGGCCAAGGCCCGATAGTGTAGTTGGTACGTGGCCGAGGCTCGATAGAGTAGTTAGTGCGTGGCCAAGGCCCGATAGAGTAGTTGGTGCGTGGCCAAGGCCCGATAGTGTAGTTGGTGCGTGGCCTAGGACCGATAGTGCAGTTGGTGCGTGGCCAAGGCCCGATAGCGTTGGTGGTGCGAGGCTCCGGCCCGCTAGAATAGGTAGCACGAGGCTGCGGCCCGGTATGGTAGGTAGGATAGTGGTAGTGCGAGGTATACCTTGGTCGAAATCCCCCCCTTTAGCCCTCTGTCCCAGCGATCTTATAAATGTCTTGTAACTCGCTAGACCTGGTATGACTGAGATTCGTACCCCGGCCAGTAGCACCTTTACAATATGGTAGTGTTGAAAGTACCATTGCCTTTTCCGCTTATTCATTTTTAGATCTTATCTAAGTAATTTGCCGTACTCATGTATCTTTTCTTAATAATTTTATTATGCTTAACATAGATTGTAAGCAGAAATTGTAAGACTGACACTATCGTGATAATTAATAACAGGATCCACAACGATTTTATATCGTCTGTGTGATCAATTATCTTGAAGTTGTTTACAACGTTGGCAGTATTGTCTTTTGTCTCACTAGAATCACAAAACTATCCCATTATGTAATTTAGTTGTTTTTATATATTCAATGAAAAAGACATTTTTTTTTTTCTTACGTTCATGAAGAAAGTAAGGTTTTTTATTAAAAATTTTTATTTTTCATAATTTTTTAATTGTGGAATTACGTAAAGAAAGAAAAATATTTTCTTCTTTGAAAATCAAAAATAAAATTTAAGGTAATAATTTTTTGAAAAGATATTTTTTTTTTTAAATTTATTATTTGACAAATGTTTTATTGCAGCTGAGTATATAGATACCCAGCGCCAGAGACATGAAAATATTAGTTGTTATGGAATGTGGTTGGCTCACATTTCGGTTTACAATTCATTTTATTTTTTTAAAAAAAATTCTCCAACCACATTTGTTAGTGTAAAGCCTATCAGTGTTAGTATTTTTTCAAGCAGCGGTTTCGCCCATAGGATTGAAATTATAACTTAATGTTAAAGCAAATTGGGGCAATCGCAATTATGTAGCTCGTTTTCGTTGTTTCGCACCAATGCGAAGCTGCTGGTCTGATTCATCTTTGGCTAACTGAATCATTTCCTTGACCAGTCGCCGTTGCTGCAAGAGTTTCACTCTCCGTCCGCTCCTTTTGTGCTTTGGTATTATTTTTTTTTCCTGTCGAGCCCGGTACTCAGCTATTGTGAGTGGGCGTGGTCCCTCGGCTGGATTTGCCTGCAAGGCCTCTTGCAACGTCGGCAAATCCCTTTGTTCAATAGGAACAGCTGTCTCGAACTTGGGCTCCTTGCCTTTGCTTTTTGGCGAGTGGCCACCTCGTTGACGGCGACGTCGACTTCGACTTCGTTGATTTCTGCTGCTTTATTTTCGGCGTTCAGCGTGGTATTTACATCAACGCACGCACACACACACGCACACGGGCACACACGCACAATATTTTAAGCTTTCTTTCACATTGCACATTCGGCTCTCTTTTAATTTGTTTTAATTTTTTCCATTTAAGTGGCTGCTGCTTTTGTTGCTGCGCTTGTGTGTATATATGTTATATTATGGTTGTATCCTGCGAAAGGATGTCTCTGTGGCGGCGTCGTTTTATTTGCCGTTCCTGTGGAGCGTCACGTTTTCACACTCTAATTGACGGGAGACTACTCCTGTGACTTTTGTCACGGTCGCCATGTAATATGTTCGATAGTGAAAGACGGGAACGTTTTGGTTAGGAGCGTCTACTCCGTTGTGTTGCTTTATTTAGAGTGAATCTTATATGTTCATGTTGGGTTCAGCTAACCCGAAACATGCAATGCTTATATCTATGTGTTTATATTTATGTATAAGTATGTTGGTATATACATGTGTATGCAGAAGGCATGCATATGTTGTGTATGGTTTGACCACTTGTTCTGAAAAGTGCATGCTCAGCATTCCCACGCGCCGCGATCAGCTTATGTATAAGCGATGGATCGTATTGCTTGTGCGCTGGAATGTTTATGTAATTCTAAGCGGTCTTTTAATGTACTTTGGGCATTTGTATATTTGTATTTATTGTGACAAAGTGTCACAATGTATTAACGGATTGTTATACCCTTTGATTTATGATAATGGTAGGGTAGATATGCTACACCTTGAATACAGTAACGTATGGAACCAAACCCGCTGCGTTTCTAGCAATTTGAGCGATGCAGCAGCTGGCCCATGACGAAGAGCCTACCTTTCCACTAGCTGCAAAGATAGTTTGTCGCGACTTCTATGTAGACAATTTAATCTCTGGAGGGGACTCAATAGAAGAAGCCATTCAGATCCGACAGCAAGTTAAACTGCTACTGTCTAAAGGTAAATTTCCAATCAGAAAGTGGTGCTCAAACGAGAATGATGCATTAAAAGGAGAAAGCGAATCCGAATGTGAGAAGCTAATGGAGTTCAAGGATGGCACTAACATTGCAAAGGCGCTTGGTTTAGCTAGGAGCCCTAACTCTGATAGCCTGCTTTTCAACTTTGCGGACATCGTAATCGAAGGATCAGTCACAAAGCGGAGCATATTATCAATGATAGCGAGATTTTACGATTCTCTCGGATTGATCGCGCCCATCGTTTCCAGGTTAAAGGTGTTTCTCCAAGCACTGTGGAAGGAAATGGTCAATTGGGATGAATGCCTGTCGCAGTCGCTGCACTTCCAATGGATCAAACTCATATCGCAACCATCATTTGTCAGCAGCTTGAAACTCTCCCGTTTTGAATTGATGCCGCTGGCTACGTATGAGCTGCATGGATTTTGGTGTTATGGTTATGGTGTTTGCGTATTTGTCAGATCCGAAATGCAAGGGGTATTTTCATCACATTTACTATGTTCTAAGTCAAGCGTCGCATAGTTAAAGACGCTGACAATCCCGAAGCTTGAGCTGGCAGCTGCACTTTTATTATCTGAGCTCATAGGAAACATCGCCAAGTGCATTCAGTTCGAATGCAGATATCATTGCTGGACCGACTCAATAGTAGCGCTTGCATGGATTCGTGAATCACCTTCAAAGCTTAACGTCTTTGTATCCAACAGGGTATCACAAATACAGGAGCAGACCAAGGGCATGACCTGGCAGCATTTACCCTCCCAGCTGAGCCCTGCGGACGTTTTGTCACGTGGATGCACACCTCTGGAACTTTTGGACTCACAGCTATGGCTATACACAGCATTCGTGTATCGATTTATAGCGCTAAAAAGATGTGATTCGACGAGTTCAAAAGGTCCACTCACTCCAGATGATCTCAAGTGCGGAACGCATTTACTTACAAAAAATATTCAGCTCACGCACTTTGCCGAGGAGTACAAAGCTTAAAAAAGCCGCTTCCAACAAGAAGAAAACTTCGTTATTTCTGCCCATTGTTGGACGCTGAGGGACTCTTGCGCATCGGTGGGCGCCTTCAGACTTAGACATCCGTTATTATTGCCTAAACGCCACCCAGTCACCGCAGCTATAATCACATATTATCATTTGGAATTTCTTCATGCTGGTTCGCAATTCCTTCTAGCTCTAATATCATCAACAGGTGCGTGCACTGCTTTCGAATGCGACCTAAACTTCTGGAGCAAGTCATGGCCCGCTATCAGCTTAGCGTTTTCAGCCAAGTCCGACGTATCACGTAACTGGCATCGACTTTTGAGGTCCTTTCTATTTCAAATCAGAGGTCAGGAATCGTTCACCAACGAAGTGCTACATCTCAATTTTTATATGCTTTGCAACGAAAGCAACGCATTTAAAGTTAGTAGAGGACCTGTCCACGTCATCGTTTATCGCTGCCTTGAAGAGATTCATCAGCCTTCGAGGGAAACCGCATACAATATGGACAGACAACGCCACAAATTTCGTGGGTGCTCGAAATGAGCTGAATAAACTGTGCGACCTGTTTATAAGCGATCCACAGCGCAATGAAATTGTTCGCAACTGCCTAACACTGGGAGTCAACTGAAAATTCATTCCACCCCGTTCCATTTTGGAGGATTGTGGGAGGCCGATGTTAAGTCAGCAAAATAACATTTTTACCGCGTCGTTGGAAATTCTCTTCCCATATTCCATGAATTCCGAAATCTCACCTGCCAAATATCCGCAATGCTTAAATCAAGACCGCCTTGCTATATTACAGAAAACCCGAATGACTTGGAGATACTCACGCCGGGGCACTTCATCTGGGTCAAAGCCAATGCCACTATCGACGAGCCAGACATAACTCACCTAAGCATAGGTCGCCTCAGTTTATGCACTTCGATAGACCGTATCGCGTAGTCGTCAAAAACTTGACCGCTTTTAGTCCCAGGAGCCAAATCAAAACTGCCTTTGCAACACTCGGCCAAGTTGTGACAAACCTATACAACCCGGGGACCAGGCTACCCTCAAGTGGCACCGACGAAATGTCGTAAGTACTGGAGACTAGACTTTAAGAAGGCTCCGTACAATAGGGACGCGCTTCGCATTAGCAAGATTGGCCGTCAACGGGTCCAAGCTGGGCTCCCGAGAAAGAACGAAAACATTAGGCAATGTTATCGCTGCTATGAGTTCGACCATACTAAAAACTATTGCCTCAAGAAACCCAAATGTGGCAGGTGCGGGCAGCCCCACTGGACGATCTCGGAGCAATGCCAGGCAAAAACGGCGGCAGACCTCCGATGCTCAAACTGTGAGGTCGTGCCCTCTTTGTGCGAAACTACTACCAAATCGTTCTTGAAGCCGAGCTGGATTGGAATCTCTCCTGGATCAGCTTGGACACAAATTTATCGTTGGAGGCAACTTCAATGCCAAACACAGGTTGTAGGGAAGCTACAGAGGTGACAGGTGAGGCATTGCGCTGCATGAAGCGCTCACCACTCAGCCCAGGTCTGGCCATCGGGAGACCTATCCACTTCCCGTATAACGGGCTTAGTACTCCTTCGAGCATTGATTTCTTCATATAAAGGGGTATCCCCAACAGTATAATTTCAGTTTGCGAAGAGAATAAGCTGTCATCCCACCATCTACCACTCCTTGCAACGGTCTCTACGTCTGATCAAAGGACCCCAAAAAAGCGAATGCTTGTCACCCTCCAGTCGGACATACAACGCTTCAAAACTGAACTGAATGGCACAATAGATGTAAACATGCCGATCTTGACACAACCGAGGATGCCGACGCTGCAGTTCAAACCCTGTTGAATCAAGTATATACCGCGGCTGCCAACGTTGCGCCAGCACAAAGGTACTCTACGCTTACAAGCCAACTTACAAGTACGCTTTCCCCGATCGTTGAAGGCCTTCTCTGAAAAAGCGCCTGAGGAGGGAGTACATCCGTATCCGGACCCCAGGATCGACAGAATCTATCGCTGTATCGCCAGGAAGGAGTTGACTTTACTGAGAAAAAAGCCACAGACACCACGCTGGAGGAAGCAACGACAGACGAGAGCTCCAAATTCGCGCTGTGGAAACTTACCAGTCGATACAAGCACCAAGCTGCACCAAAGCCCTCACCTGCATGGCAGGATACAGCAAGACGGGCAAATTCTGGAGGCGCTACTTTAAATGTCCCTCCACGTATCACCAAACACCTTCCCTGAAGTGAAACATGAGATAAAAAATCAGCAAATCCCCTGGGGAAGATCGGTTGGACTATCATACAATCGTACCCCGGAGATACAGCGGTCAATCCCGAACTTTCAGTTTGGGCTTCGATTCAAGCACGGTACCCTCGGTGCAGCTCCATCGAGTGGCAAATTTTATCTTGAACGGATTCCACAGGTGGTGGCAGCATAACATGACATCCAAGACATCCAAGATGTCGAGGAATGCTCTCCTCTCCTCTCCTCTCGTCTCCTCTCCAAGAGAAAGGGAAACTAAGCCCGCAGTTATATTTAACATCATAGCGAGCTCCCTAATCTAGAGGACATTCAAATGGATGGCATAGCCTCTTATATCAAACGCATAAGAGCGTGCGTTCCATAAGGTAGCGATTTGTGCCCCACACTCTGTAGCCTCTTCACGGACGACATGCCCACAGCTCAGGAAATGGCTCTCATCAGTCGGCAGGACTTTATAGTGGCCACGTTTGCTGATGACACGGCAATCCTTGCCAAAAATAGATGAGTATACGAAGCAACGGACATCCTGCAGGAGTACCTCAGGCAATTGGTTTACTTAGGGGTAACTCTCGACAGACGACTAACATTCGAGAAACACGTCACTGAGATGACGAAAAGCATGAAAAGTAAAATTAGGCGTTTGAGCTGGCTGCTTAGCCCCAGCAATAAACTCTCTGTTTATTGATATGGGCTCCAAGATTATGGTATAGCCACAAAACGCATCATCCAGGCCAAGATTTTGCACAAACTTTCCGGAGCCGTATGGTATATTCGTCCACGGATCATTGCTAAGGACCTTAAGGATCTAATGATATGTGACGCAGGTCAAGCAGTGAATTACATGATTAAGTTCCGAAACCACCCAAACGCCCTAGCAATGAACTTGCTAATGAGGCTAATAAGAAGATGGCTTAAAATGACCTATCCTACAGACCTGGCCAAGCGACTCCTTTAGTGAAGCAAATTAAACATGTACATAAACATCCTACATAATGTAAATATTTAAATTAAGCTATCTTTAACCAAAACAACTTTTTCTATGAACCCCGATCCTCACGCGGATAAAAGTTTCTAAGCTACAGTAACAGCATATCAGCTGTAAATAAAAAAAGAATTTTAATACGCAAAAAAAAAAAAAAATAAAAAAACAAGAAAAATATAAATTTCCATAAGTTATACCTGTTTTACCTAACTCCTGTTTCCTTTAGTTTTAGAAAATAACTTAAATGAAGAATATTTTTTATATAGGTCTGATCCCAATGCAAAGTCAATCGTAAATATTTATAAGTAAACAACAGATTTACCAAATATAGAAATCACTACTCCATATAAACTTACTCATACTTCCATCGTTGCGTGGACCCAATATGTCGTCGATGTGTGTGTGAGTGGGTATGTGTATTATTGTATGTGTATCATGGTTGCTTTTAAAAGAGAAAGTAAATATATATTTATTCATTTTAATACGATTTACTTCATTTTAGTTTACATCTCTAAATTTACATTAACTCAAAATCTTAATATAAATAGTATAGGTTACATCAGCTATTCAGGGTGGAGAATGAATGTTTCGACCAAAGTATACCTCGCACTACTTCTATCCTACCTACCCTCCCGGGCCGCAGCCGCGTGCTACCTATTCTAGCGGGCCGGAGCCTCGCATCACCAACGCTATCGGCCGTGGCCTTGGCCACGTACTAACTACTCTATCGGCCCTTGGCCACGCACCAACAACACTATCGGGCCTTGGCCACGCACCAACTGCACTACCGGGCCTTGGCCACGCACCAACTACACTGTCCCCCCTAGGTTAGGGTGAACATCGGCGATTTCCGATGTTTAGCACATGTATCACCGCCCGAGAATACAAAGACTAGCACTTCATTTAATTATTGCGACTGCATTCACTTTATTCACGAATTTCGTTATGTTTTACCCTAATGAACTTCCTAGCCTAAGGCCCTGTCGCACTGTCTTGAAGCCCTAGCGCTCCGCTGTACGCTCCACCGTTTTTGCTCACACTCCTTTTTCGGCACGTCTACTCACCATGATCGTTGTTCCAAAAGTGCCGGCTCGCTCGCTATCGAGCCATGCGCTTGCCTCGGTTGCTCAACTTCGCCGCGAGCTTTCGCAACTTCGCCTCGGAGCTTTCGTTCTTCGCCGCCGAATTGAAGCTGCGCTCTCGAAGGCAGTGTTGAGCAGCCGATCAGCAACGCACGGCTGCAACGGCGGTCGGCGGTTAAATTCAAACTATGAACGGCTACTTGCCCATAATTACGCACTTATTCTAATAATACACAGACTATGCGGTTAACGGCTCCTTGCCTTTTAACCATAGCACATAGCTTCCAAGGGATGTAATCTTCGTCGTCCGTCCAGTGGCCCAAATGCCTATATAGCTGCCCATTTTCTTCTGTGTAGTCCGGGAACTTGGCTGGCTCTTCGGCGATCCTGGCACACATACTCGCGACCCATTTGCAGGGTGGCTCGACCACCACTGCTTGCGACCCCCTCTCTAGAGGATGCCTTGATAGTGCGTCGCCCACGACGTTGAGCTTCCCTCGTCGGTAGAGAACGTCGAATTGGAATTGTTGCAGTTCCAATGCCCATCGCGCGATCCTTCCTTCCTGAATTAAGCCACTTGAGTGCCAGATGGTCCGTTATCTCGTCGAACCGGTACCCTTATAGGTAGCAACGCAACTTCCGTATCGACCAAACGATTGCCAGGCACTCTTTCTCGGTGGCGGAATAGTTCACTTCGGCCTTCAGCAACTTCCTGGTCGCATACGCTATAACCCGCTCCTGCCCTTCTATCGTCTGCGTTAGCACTGCGCCGAAGCCGTACTCGCTCGCGTCAGTCTGTAGGACGCATCTGGCGGAAAAGTCTGGACAAGCCAATACAGGCGCAGTCGTCAAGCTGTCCTTCAATTGACGCAATGCCTCCTCCTGTTCTTGATCCCATGCCCATTTCCGCCCCTTCTTTAAGAGCGCTTTTAGCGGTTGTACCTGAGTCGCGAAGTTGGGAACGAAGCGCCTGTACCATGACGCCATCCCGAGGCACTGCCGCAACTCCTTACAATTTGTCGGGGCCCTCTTGGATCGGTACGTATTCCTTCCCCACAAATGACATGTCCTAGGTAGACCAACCTCTCCCGGAAGAAACTGCACTTCTCCCTATTCAGCCTTAGATTAGCCGCCCTTAACCGGCGGAACACCTCCCTTAAGTTCTTAACATGTTGGGGCGCTGTGTGGACTACGCGACGGCTCGATGGCACCTGCCTGGATCAGCTCGTCCACCTGTTCATCAATCACCCTTTGCATGGCCGGGTTCTTCGAGTAGTATCTCTGCTTTAATGGCTTATCATCCTTAAGCCTGATCCTGTGCTCCGCGATGTGCGAGACTCCCTGCAGCCCCTCGAAGAGTGTCAGTTCCGACTCCAGGAACTCCCTAAGTTCCGGATCCAAATCCGCTGGCCACTCTGCCTCTTCGACGCTGGGCTCGACCTGCGTCTCGCCTCCTCCAGGCACCACTCCGACTCCAAATAGGGCTCCTCGATCGCTCGACTCTGGCAGCCGCTCTTGATTCAATGTGCCCGTGCGGATTCGAGCCATTGCTCCTAATCCCACCGATCTCTGGCACACTTCCGCCGTGCCGCCTGCATTACCAGCGTAGATCTCCCCTTGCAGGTCTACGCGCCGCCTTTTGGGCTCCTCAAGCTCTCGGTCCAATCCCGAGGGTGGCCCATCTTTCGCTTCCTTTCCCTCGCCCTTATCCGGCAGTTGTCGGGCTGGCACTGCCGTTCCCTGACGCGTGAGGCCTTCTTCCGACTTCTCTCTACTCTGTTGCCGAACAGGTGCTCCCTTTTCATGACCTGGGAGGCCACTCTGTTACCGAGCAGGTGCTCCCTTTTCATGACCTGGGAGGCCTTCCTTCGGTTCCTTCTTCGTCTCTTCCGCCATCGGTTGCCGAGCAGGCACTCCCGCTCCTTGGCGCGTGAGGCCTTCTTTCGGCTCTTCCCTGGTTC
Source organism: Drosophila littoralis (assembly GCA_018903485.1). NCBI lineage: Eukaryota > Metazoa > Arthropoda > Insecta > Diptera > Drosophilidae > Drosophila > Drosophila littoralis. Next base: position 194,488 of record JAEIGF010000104.1, on the reverse strand, counting down.
CAGGCCCCGTGGCCGGAGACGTCACTAGGACCAGCTCCGCCTTGCCGCAGCGTATCGTAGTGCCCATTAAGCGGGTGTACTATTGCCGAGTCCCGTGTGTGTCGGCGTCGACCCGACCCTGACCTGGGCGACGCCGTTGCCCGTTTCCCGCCTCCGTGCGGCGACAACAATCCTGGCTACTCCTGCCCCGGTGCCCACGTACCCAACAAAACAAAACGGGCGCATTGGGACATTCCCTGGCAAAGTGCCCCTCCTGTGCGCACCGGCGACATGCTCGTCGCGGATCATATTCGGTTGCGGCCTCTTGGTTCTTCATCAGTGGTGGACCCCTTCCGCAGGGGCCGTTGCCGGCGGGGCGGAGACTCGTCTATCCACAACGCTTGCTTCGGATCCAATGGGAGTAGACCGGAATGGGTTAAGGTGTCCCCCCGGGGGCTGTACCGTCCTTTCCCACTCCGCGCTACGTGAGCTCGTGACCACCTGACTCCCTGCCCTGCTTCCGGAGTATTCCGCTCGCTGCCGCATCACCGTTTCGTACTCCACGGCGAGTTGAGTCAGCTGGGACAAGGTGGAAAAATCTTGCCGTCGTACGTAGAGCCTGTATTCGGGGGCGGCATTCTCGTATATTCGGTGCAACTCCTGCGCCGGCTCATATCTGGCATGATGCATCAAAGCCCTCATCTCTATCAGGTATTCTTTGAATTCTTCCCCCACACGCTGCCGGCGGGATCGGATTTCGTCTTCCAACCTCTCGAAGTAGCGTGGTGGTAGAAAGAACTTTAAGAAACTCCTCCTGAATACCGACCATGGCACATTCCTCAGTCCTCTACTCAGGAACCAACGAGCAGCACGGTCGCAGAATACCTCGCTCATGGCCCGAGGCAATCGGTCGAGGGCGATACCGTACGTAATGGCGCGCTCCTCTAGGTCCTCCAGAAAACCAAGGGGGTCGTAGCGACCATCGTACCTCATGCCCCACTTTCGGACTTGTTCCGGAACGTTTGCGAGAGGCCTGTCCACCGACTGAGAATATGGCCGGGGAATATAAGGGCCACTATTCGAGTCGTAAGGGGTTCGCCCTAGCTCCACGTCGACCGCTGTCGTCCGGCGAGCTCCACTGCTCTTAACCTCATGAGTTTCCCCTGCACCCGTGACAGCTAAACTAGGGATCGGAACCTGCAGACGCTCTTACAGCTGCGAGCTCCTCAGGTCTGGTTCTGATTTTTGACGCGGCCGTCCGCCAACGTCGGGTAGAGTGCCCCAGGGAGACGGCTCCAATGTTTTGGCGGTCTGATATTCTAGCTCGGCAAGCCGAGACCAAATTTCGGGTGTATGGCCGCCATCCTGCACAAAAGTGGATAGCCGCTTACGCAGCTCTTCCACGCGCCCCTCCTTTTCCAGCCCGAACTCGTGGGCGATCGCCACCAGTTCTTTTTTGCGTCGCTGGTGGATCCAGCGCACGCCTACACCCGGATTTTGGCACTCACCTGTCTCCATTCTGAGTTTTTACTACTCACTCTAGGCTCAACTTCAACTCTTGTAGACTCTCGCTCGAGTTTCGTGTTTGGTGTCTGGGTAATTCTCGTTCCGTAGGTTAATTTCTTTCAATTTTGTTTTTGTCTCTCTTTCCTTTGTTTATTTTGTTTTTACGTCTATTTCACAAACTCGAACCAAAAAAATAATAAAAAAAAGACACTTAAAGCTCTTTTCAACTTTTGACCATCGTTCACTTTAGTCTTTGTTCGTCTTTGCCTTTGTTTCTTATTATTTTACTTTTCGTAGATATTTATTCTTATTATTTCTTTTATTTAGTTCTTGCATTCACCTCAAAAAAATATATAAAAAAATTAACTCACTTGACGTTCTTTTAGTTTTTAGTCTTTGTTCATTATTCTTTTATTTTTTTATTTATTTATATTTCTTTTTTTGGTTTTATATTATTTTGTTATTGTTGTTTATTACTTTGTTCACTGCTTTTCATTTGGCACACCCTTTCAAAAATGAAGCCGTCGACAGTTTCTTCCAGCTCCAGGTGAACCGCTTTAGTCGCGAAGCAGACGAAGACAGTCATGTAACATTTCACTGGAGCTTTATTTCGTACGTCTGGCTTATAAAAAAATGGTCCACAATAGTCAACGCCAGAGACTTCAAAGGCTCGACAAGCAGTCAAACGTTCCTTGGGAAGATCAGCCATTATATGCTCTACTAGTCGAGGCTTGGCACGAAAGCATCTAACACATTTTCCAACAATCATGGATACGGTCTTCCTTCCACCTATTGGCCAATACTGTAACAGAATGTGAGCAAGAAGTGCCCGTGGACCTGCGTGTAAGTTCCGATTGTGAAACCGTGTGATGAGTGAATCTGTGATGGGATGGTGCCGCGGCAGAATTATTGGATGGCGAGCTTCGAAATCCAGCGAAGGGTTTTTCAAGCGCCCATCCACTCTAACAATGCCAAAATCATCCAAAAAAGGGTTAAGTGATGCGATACAACTGGACGGTTTAACAGCTCTTCTCGATCGCAATCATTTGATCTCTTCCCACAAGTGTGCTCTCTGGACGAGCCTTAGTAAGAGTTGGGTCCCATGTTGTATATCACACACTGTTAGTCCAGGATGCCTGTGTCTATGTATGATTTTATAAATATATCCGAATATGCGCTGCATTGTATCAAATGAGTTGACGTATTTACAAGTGGCAGTTATATCATCGAAGGGAGATGACGCAATAAGGACCCATTTTCTAAGCTCGAGTTCTGCCTTTTCCGACAAGCAAGAAGCAGGTCAGTCCAATTTGTTGCCAGCTGGAAATTCTGGGCCGTTGAACCACAGTGACGATTGATCTAATTTACTGGGTGTAGATCCTCTCGAGAGTATATCTGCCGGGTTGAGTGAAGTAGGCACGTAACGCCATTCCATGCCATAAGTTAGCTCTTGAACTGCTGTGACGCGATTAGCTACAAGCACATTGAGCTTGCAGGGCTCGGTCTTTATCCAAGAAAGCCATACAGAAGAATCCGACCCACAGTAGAATTTTCCATTGAAGAGATTCAATTTAGATATCTCACGCATGAGATTAGATAATAAGACGGCGCCACAGAGCCATAGCTTTGGAACTGTGATTGTATTCAAAGGAGCTACACGCGATTTGGAGCACAATAGCTGACAACTGGCTGATAGTCGTCGAGAAAGGACGTAGACAAAGGCCCCATATGCTTCGATTGTAGCGTCACAGAAACTGCGAACTTCTAACACTGCTGCAGGTATTGACACGAGACGAGGAAATTAAAGAAACTGTGCCTTCTCAAAACTGCAGCAAAGCTGCAAGCTGCTGCAAGTGATGATGGCAGGCTCTCGTCCCAATCAAGCTTTTCCTTCCAGATCTGCTGCAAGAAGATTTTAGCCTTAGCGATTACCGGCCCTATGAGTCCAAGCGGGTCATACAAGCGACCAAAAGTCGACAGGATTGATCTTGTGGATGGTTTGGATCTCTGCCGAATGGACGCAAGGGAAAACAGCAACCGATCCGACGCTGAGTCCCAAGCGAGTCCAAGAGTTTTGTTGATGTTGCTCCCATCATCAAACTTTAGAGAAGATTCTCTGTCCTCTGCGGGTATCCCTTCCAGTACAGCAGAAATTAGGTCATCAACGTAAAAGTCACGCCGCAGAATCCTCGAACCGATTGGAAAATTAGTTTCCCCATCCATAGACAGCTGATGCACAACACGGACAGAGAGGAATGAAGCTGGCTTTGTTCCGTATGTAACTGCATCCAGCTTAAAAATCTTTACATCCTGTTCTGGAGAGTCTCGCCACAGAATGCATTGGAGAAAATCGTCCGGTGCTGAAACGCGTACGCAGCGATACATTTTTCCAATGTTTCCTGTTAGGGCGACCGCGAAATTACGAAAGCGAAGAAGGATGTGAAACAACGATCTTTGAATAACAGGGCCAGCCTTCAACAGTTCATTCAATGAATATCCTGACGAAGTAGACGAGGAGCCGTCGAAAACGACTCGCATCTTTGTCGTTGAACTGTCTTCTTTAAAGACACAGTGATGAGGAAGAAAGTATTGACAAAGTCCTAGATCCAAGTATTCCTTTAGAAAGTTTGAATATTGAATCTTCAGGTCTGGAAGATTTTGTAGTTTGCGTTCCAGGGTCAGGGACCGACGAAAGGCTTGTTGGTATGACGTCCCCAGCCATTCCAAACTTCGCTTGAAGGGTAAACGAACTGAGTATTGGCCACTAGCCAGCCTGATATGAGTCTTTACGATAGGATTCTAGTTCCCAAAATCGGCGCACCAATTCATCAGCACGTTCTTCAGAACTTGACTCGAGTTTTCCCGCAGTATGCTTTGCCTCTAATGTAGAACCACCCAAGCGCGGTCCGCCTCCAGAAACTACCCAAACAAGCCGTGTTTTTTGAAGACACGGAAGCCTTGGGAGAAGACACGGAAGCCCAGAGCTACATGATCGCAATTGATGGCCTTTCTTAAGGCAATTCAAGCATAATGCAAGTCGTTTTATTTCATGTGCTCCAATTTGTTTCTATGTTTATTATAACTTCAAATAAGCAGGCAGACCCGAATTGTACAAGTACAGACTACTTATATTTTAAGTTTAAGAAATAACAAAACGAATTTAAGGGCAAGCGTACCCGAATTGGTACGTGCCAATTACAGCGAAGCGACAATTGATTTTAAAAATTTTAAGTAATGCAAGCGGTCGATGTGTACCAAATGCACGAAGCGAATGAACTTTACTAACTCGACACGCAGCATCGAGGCCTTCGCATAAGTGAATGCTAGGGCAATAAATTGATCTTTACGGCGAAGAGAGAAGCTTAATGTAATTGTAATTTTCAGAGCGAAATTTAAGCACTTGCTTCGCAGAGAAAGTCTTTTAAGATAAGCTTAAGATGCTGCTCTTATTAGTTGCGAGGTTGCTCCGGCTGTTTTGGCTGCGTAGCCAGACAGTTTTTTATATTAATTACACTCTTTAATTAAGAACGTCTGTTTGCCGATCTGAGATAAGGATGGTCGCACGCGGTCGTCAGTTTCCTTTATAGGCCTAGCTGTTACGGTGCTTTCAGCGACCGCTTGTCATATTAACTGCATTATCGTAATATCTGCGCCAAAGCAGAAACCAAAGAAGAATCTGCAAACGTGTGGAAATCAAGTGCGAGGCTAGCAATTAAAGTTTCTAGCAAAAAAGAAATCTCGGCTATCACAACGCATCTTTTTTTGGGAAAAAAACTAGGTGGTATAATTACGTTTTTTTTGGATATTATTTCAGATGATAAATTCCTAGTAATATACTATTTCCATTGACTCATGGACTAGTAACTTTACTCTTTTTATACCCTTGCAGAGGGCATAGATGGAATCATCTTCGACCCCATAAAGAATATATATACTTAATCAGTGTAAACAATCGAGTCGATGAAGCCATGTTCGTCTGTCCGTCTGTTTGTTTCTATGTGAACTAGTCTCTCAGTTTTAAAGCTTACATTTTGTTTATCAAGATATCTTGACCAAACTCGACATTAACTATTTTCCCTGTGCTTTTTAGATACGGGCAATGCACTATGAACATTATGAAAAGGTTTGGTCTGCAAGGGTATTCGATCTTTGGCGTGCCGAAGATAGCCTTTCTTTCTCGTTTTTACTTAAAATCACTTATTTTTCAACTAACCTTCTTAGCTGCAGGTTCTAATAGCTGTGAAAAGGGGCATAGCTGGACGGGTAAATAAAACACCTCAATCGTGTCGGTGATGCTATTAGAATTTAATTCTAGGATAAACAACGTCATTTACCAAATACCATGTGGCGGGGAAAACAACAACAAGTGCAATAGTGTTTACATAGCTACAACAAAATCGAAACTAAAAACAAGGATCAGTCAACATAAATCGGACTTCAAATTAAGATATCAAAATAATATACAGAAATCAGTACTAATGACCCACCGCATGAGAAGCAATCAATCTTACATCAAAAACAACACTACAACAAACGACACACATTGGAAATGCTACTCATAATTAACACACCCACCAACAAACGACTAAACTACTAGACAGACACAGAAAATTGCACTCACTTGTACAGACATCTCTTAAACAGCCAAACAGCCTCAGTTTCAATCTCCACGTCAAAAAGCGCAGACGTGTAAAATAATGTATGTAAAATGATCGAAATAATGTTTAATTTATTGTATTATAATTGTTAATTGTTTTTTGTATCTTGGTGTTAGTGCCCTGAAAGCAAAAATTCAATAAAATTGTTTTAATGTTTGTTTTTTACCCGGACCTCGAGCCAGCCAACAAATATTCTTAAATATGGAATGGTTGTCAAAACCATCAATAAATATTTATAATAATAATGAGTCTGTCCTACTGCCATCGTTGAAGAATGCCAAGGAAAGTAGCTTCCATAGTGGAATGTCCGGAACAGCAGGTACTGTGCTCTACTAGTCTATTAGTTTGGTTGCGCTAATGAAGCCAATGCTTTCAATTCTTGGCACATACATATGTAAAGTAGTTGAGCATAATTAAAATTTGCATGCACTTACTAGCCGCTTTGGTGATTCACATTCATTCTGAGCGAATGATAATTTGTGTCAAAAATTATTGTCACTACATTTTCATTTCGCTTAGCTTTGTCGTTCCCCTCTTCTTGCCATTATTCGCAACGACTGTAAATAATACAGTTGTCCAAAACCAAGCGCTTGTATATAAATGCAGTACACTGTGAGGCGGCTATTATGATCAGCCCCCCCACAGTTTTGAACTCAAGGCAAGGAGCCGTCGTCCGCATCGCCAAGGTAATGGAAAGGAGCTATTGGCCGTATTGGATAATATCGTATAATTTTTATAGTTTATAAGCATTAAATGCAGTAGTGTAAGATAGTAGAATTGTAAGAGGCAAGAAGCCGCCGATAGTATAATCAAGTAAAAAGGCAAGGAGCCGTTAACCGCATAGTCTGCGTATTATTAGGATAAGTGCGTAGTTATGGGCAAGTAGCCAGTCATTCATTTGAATTTAACCGCCGGCCGCCGCTGCAACCGTGCGCTGCTGATCGGCTGCTCAACACTGCCTTCGAGAGCGCAGCTTCAATTCGGCGGCGAAGAGCGAAAGCTCCGAGGCGAAGTTGCGAAAGCTCGCGGCGAAGTCGAGCAACCGTGGCAAGCGCGTGGCTCGCTAGCGAGCGAGCCGGCACTTTGGAAATACCGATCATGGTGAGTAGACGTGCCGAAAAGGAGTTTGAACGAATAACGTGCAGTGCATAGCGGAGCGCTAGGGCTCCAAGACAGTGCGGCAGGGCCTTAGGCTAGGAAGTTCGTTAGGGTAGAATATAATAAAAGTTGTGAATAAAGTGAATGCAGTCATCATAATTAACTTAAAAGCAGACCTTCGTAATCTCGGGCGGTTATATTTGTGCTAAACATCGGAAATGGCCGATGTTCACCCTAACCTAGGGGGGACAGTGTAGTTGGTGCGTGGCTAAGGCCCGACAGTGTAGTTGGTGCGTGGCTAAGGCCCGACAGTGTAGTTGGTGCGTGGCTAAGGCCCGATAGAGTAGTTGGTGCGTGGCTAAGCCCCGATAGTGTAGTTGGTGCGTGGCCAAAACCCGTTAGCGGGGGTGGTACGAGGCTCCGGCCCGCTAGAAGAGGTAGCACGAGGCTGCGGCCTGGTATGGTAGGTAGTACAGTGGTAGTGCGAGGTATATTTGTGTCGAAACCCTCACCCCCCCCTTTAGCCCTCCGTCCCAGCGAATTTATAAATGTCTTGTAAATCGCTGGACCTGGTAAGACTGAGATTCATACCCCGGCCAGTAGCTACTTTACAAGTGGCGCCCGAGCAGGGACGTGAGGCGTTTAGGGGCGTGGCATAGTTGCGGATTAAAGCCCCGCAAGTATGCCCAAATAGGTGTTTCCGGGAGAAAAAAAAAAAACAATTTTTTTGCGTACAGGGTATTTTGAGTCGAGCATACCGTGAAGTGTATATACTCCGGTAGAGAGCAAGGGAAAAGAAGACATAGTAGGCGGGTAAAATGCGAGTCTAGGGTATAAAGTAGTCGTGTATACCCCGACAAGTGCATTTCATACCCTATCTTAGGCGACGAGATGAACACCTGCAAAATTTAGGCAATCAGAAATGTGCACAGAAGTCAAGCTCAGCAACAAAAAAAAAAAAAAAAAGGGAGAGATAACGGCCGGCCGAAAAGTACAGCGCGCGCGCGCCAGACGGGCGACATCGAGACCATGCTTGCACACGTGTGCACAAACGCGCTCCGCAGTCGATGTCGGCGTCGAAGGGCCGTTAAGGCGTCGCGCTTGTACAGTGGGACGAATTCAGTTCACGCGCGGTGAAAAGTGAATTCGTGAGTACGGTCGGCGAAGGCGATGACGACGGGTGTGCAGTGAAAGTAATAAATAACAATAAGGAAATAATATAAAACCAAACAATAAATAAATAATAATAATAATAAAAAGGGATAAAATAAATAAATAACAAAAAAAAAAAAAAATAATAATAATAATAATAATAAAAAGAATGACGAACAAAGACTAAAAAAATTAAAGGAACATTAAGTGAGTTAATTTTTTTTTTTAACATTATTTTGCGAAGTGAATACAAGAAATATATAAAAGAAATAATAAGAAACAAAGACCAAGACTAACAAAAACTAAAGTGAACGATGGTCAAAAAGTTTAAAAGAGATTTAAGTGCACATAAAAAGGACAGCAAAGACAAAAGTGGAAAAAAATAAACCTACGGAACGAGAATTGCCCAGACACCAAGCACAAAACTCGAGCGAGAGTCTAGAAGAATTAAAGTTGAACCCAGAGTGAGTAGCAAAAACTCAGAATGGAGACAAGTGAGTGCCAAAATCCGGGTGTAGGCGTGCGCTGGATCCACCAGCGACGCAAAGAGGAACTGGTGGCGATCGCCCATGAGTTGCACCGGATATATGAGAATGCCGCACCCGAATACAGGCTTTACGTACGACGGCAAGATTTTTCCACTTTATCCCAGCTGACTCAACTCGCTGTGGAGTACGAAACGGTGATGAGACAGCGAGCGGAATACTCCGGAAGCAGGGCAGGGAGTCAGGTGGCCACGAGCTCAAGTAGTGCGGAGTGGGGAAGGACGGTACAGCCCTCTGGGGGACACCTTAACTCATTCCGGTCTACTCCCATCGGATCCGGAGCGATCGGTGTGGATAGACAAATCTCCGCCCCGCCGGCAACGGCCCCTGCGGAAGTGGCCCACCAGATGATGAACCAAGAGGCCGGGACCGGGTACGATCCGCCACGAGCATGCCGCAGGTGCGCACGGGAGGGGCATTTCGCCAGGGAATGTCCCAATGCGCCCGTTTTGTTTTGTTGGATATGTGGGCACCGGGGCAGGAGTAGCCAGGATTGTTGTCGCCGCACGGAGGCGGGAAACGGGCAACGGCGTCGCCCAGGTCAGGGTCAGGTCGACGCCGACACACACGGGACTCGGCAGTAGTACACCCGCTTAATGGGCACTACGATACGCTGCGGCAAGGCGGAGCTAGTCCTAGTGACGAAGGCCTCACGCGCCAAGGAGCGGGAGTGCCTGCTCGGCAACCGATGGCGGAAGAGACGAAGAAGGAACCGAAGGAAGGCCTCCCAGGTCATGAAAAGGGAGCACCTGCTCGGTAACAGAGTGGCCTCCCAGGTCATGAAAGGGGAGCACCTGCTCGGCAGCAGAGGAGAGAGAAGTCGGCAGAAGGCCTCGCGCGTCAGGGAACGGGAGTGCCGGCTCGGCAACCGACGGAAAAGGAGAAGAAGAAGGAAGTAAAAGATGAGTCTCGTTCGGGGTTGGGCCGAGAGTTTGAGGAGCCCAAAAGGCTGCGCGTAGACCTGCAAATGCAGATCTACGCTGGTCATGCAGGCAGCACGGTGGAAGCGTGCCAAAGAACGGAGGGATTAGGAGCAATGGCTCAAATCCACACGGGCACAGGGAATCAGGAGCGGCTGCCAGAGTCGAGCGATCAAGGAGCTCTATTTGGAGTCGGAGTGGTACCTGGAGGAGGCGAGCCGCAGGGCAAGCCCGGCGTCGAAGAGACAGAGTGGCCAGCGGACTTGGATCCGGAACTTAAGGAGTTCCTGGAGTCGGAACTGACACTCTTCGAGGGGCTGCAGGGTGTCTCGCACATCGCGGAGCACAGGATCAGGCTTAAGGATGATAAGCCATTAAAACAGAGATATTACCCGAAGAATCCGGCCATGCAAAGGGTGCTTGATGAACAGGTGGACGAGCTGATCCAGGCGGGTGCCATTGAGCCGTCGCGTAGTCCACACAGCGCCCCAATCGTCTTAGTCAAAAAGAAGACTGGCGAGTGGCGCATGTGTATCGACTACCGGCAACTCAACGCGCATTCCGTCCCAGACGCCTATCCCGTTCCCAGGATTAATCACATCCTTGAGCGGTTGCGTCACGCCCGGTTCATCTCCACTCTGGATTTGAAGCACGGGTACTGGCAGATACCGATGGCAGCCGATAGTCGGGAATGTACGGCATTCACGGTCCCCGGAAGAGGTCTTTTCCAGTGGCGGGTGATGCCATTTGGTTTACACTCGGCGTGTGCGACCTTCCAGCGAGCTTTAGACACGGTCATAGGACCGGAAATGGAGCCTCATGCGTTCGCCTACCTAGACGACATCGTGGTAATAGGAGCAACGAAGGAGCAACATGTAGAGAACTTGAGAGAGGTGTTCCGCCGGTTAAGGGCGGCTAATCTCAGGCTGAATAGGAAGAAGTGCAGTTTCTTCCGGGAGAGGTTGGTCTACCTAGGGCACGTCATTTGTGGGGAAGGAATACGTACCGATCCAGAGAAGGTGGAGGCGATACGTAATTTGGGGGCCCCGACAAATTGCAAGGAGTTGCGGCAATGTCTCGGGATGGCGTCATGGTACAGGCGCTTCGTTCCCAACTTCGCGACTCAGGTACAGCCACTCACAGCGCTCTTAAGGAAGGGACGGAAATGGGCATGGGAGCAAGAACAGGAGGAGGCATTGCGTCAATTGAAGGATAGCTTGACGACTGCCCCTGTGTTGGCTTGCCCCGACTTTTCCGCCAAGTTCGTCTGGCAGACTGATGCGAGTGAATATGGCCTCGGCGCAGTGCTGACGCAGACGATAGAAGGGGTCATAGCGTACGCGAGCAGAAAGTTGCTGAAGGCCGAAGTGAACTAATCCGCCACCGAGAAAGAGTGCCTGGCAATCGTTTGGTCGATACGGAAGCTGCGTTGCTACCTAGAAGGGTACCGGTTCGACTTGATAACGGACCATTTGGCCCTAAAGTGGCTTAATTCTATCGAGAGCCCGTCAGGAAGGATCGCGCGATGGGCATTGGAACTGCAACAATTCCAATTTGACGTTCACTACCGACGAGGGAAGCTCAACGTCGTGGCTGACGCACTATCAAGACATCCCCTAGAGACCTGTCAGCAAGCAGTGGTGGCCGAGCCGCCCTGCAAATGGGTCGCGAGTATGCGTGCCAGGATCGCCGAAGAGCCAGCCAAGTTCCCGGACTACGCAGAAAAAAATGGACAGCTATATCGATATTTGGGCCACCGGACGGACGACGAAGATTACATCCCTTGGAAGCTATGTGTGGCCAGTGGTCAACGGCAGAGGGTATTGGCGGAATGCCATGATGCCCCCACGGCCGGACATCAAGGCGTAAGGAAAACTGTGTCGAGGCTAGCCCAAAGGTACTACTGGCCGGGTATGTTCCGAGACGCCGCCAAGTACGTGAAGTGTGGCGAAACCTGCCAAAAGTTCAAGAGTGTGCAACTCAAACCGGCTGGACGCATGCTGACGAGGCAGGTGGCAGAGCCGATGGCAATACTTTGTGCGGATTTCGTCGGGCCCCTCCCACGATCGAAACATGGCAACACCATGTTACTGGTGTTCCATGATGCTTTCTCGAAATGGGTGGAGCTGGTCCCTCTCAGGAGAGCCACGGCAGCACACCTACAAACGGCGTTCCGGGAGAGGATTTTGAGCCGATTCGGGGTGCCCAAGAAGTTCGTGTGTGACAACAGGGTACAGTTCACAAGCCGGAGTTTCAAGGCTTTTCTGGAGTCGTTGGGTGTAGAGATCCAGTACGCCGCCCCTTACTGTCCACAAGAAAATCCTACCGAGAGGACCAACAGGACCGTGAAGACCATGATAGCGCAATTTATCGAGGGCCACCAGAGCTCATGGGACGAACTCCTGCCCGAGATATTGCTGGCGGTCAATACTAGCGTGTCGGATTCGACCGGATTCAGTCCCGCTTTCCTGATGCAGGGAAGGGAGCCGCGGTTGCCGGCAGCTCTATATGATCAGGTAACTCCGGGGTCCGCAACTAGTGCGTTAGACCCTAGGGCAAAGGCGGATAGGTTAAAAGAAATCTTTTATATCGTTCACAGCAATCTCCAGCGTGCATCGAAGGACCAGTGCAGACACTATAACTTGAGGAGACGAGAGTGGCGGCCTTCGTTGGACTCGATGGTCCTGCTAAGACAGCACCAACTATCCAACGCCGCCGAGGGTTTCGCAGCGAAGTTGGCACCTAGGTTTGACGGTCCCTACAGGGTCGTCAAATTCATATCCCCCAATCTGGTGCGCCTGGCAAAGCCGTGTGAACATAAGAAAAGGGTGGCCAACGTCTCACAGCTGAAGCCATTCTACCGAGAGACAACGGAGGACGAAGGGGAAGACCCAGGGTACAGGGATGCCCACGAGTAGGCGAAGCCGCAACAAACGTACTAAATGTAGATTAGACTAACACTAGTAGCATAATTAAAATAGGCATAGTGAAATATCAGCCGCACTGGGAGGATAGGACATTAACCAATAAGTAATGAATGAGTTAACCAATAAGTTAAATTTGCAGACTGAACCCGAGACTATCACCATATCATCAGAGGATGACGACAGCAGCAGAGATACTGAGCCCTTCCCTGGGCCCGGCACTGAAGATCACCCGCGTGACCCCCGTCAGGGTCGCGAGTACTGCGGAAGAGGACGGCAAGAGGGAGCCCCTCGCCAATTCCGTCACACCCTGTACTCACAGCGGACGAACGTCATGGAAAGACTAGACGGGATGGTCATGCTGATGGCCATCGAAGTCACGACCATGTTCGTGGAGGCGCCGTTTGCGCGGAATTCGCCACCTTACGCGGAGGAGCCCCCGTCCCCTCCGCTTGCATCCCACTCGCCAAGGTCGTCCGGAATGACGACCCCGGTAACAACCGGCGAAGCGGACGATCTCGCGGACGAGGGGGAGCTCCCATCGCTCGAGACAGGCAGGCCCGGACCGTCGGTGTAGAGATTCACGGTGACGGACGCCAAGGGGGGGGGAAGTTGCCCGTCGGCCCCAGAGACGGAAGCATCCCCGACGGAGGCTGCAAGCAACCGGAGCCCACGACGGAGGGTCCTTCCCAGCCTGGGAAGGATAACCACAGCTGCGGAGCCGCGAGCAGTCGTCGGGAAGGACATCCCGAACCCTGGCTGACCCCAATCTCAGTCTGCCAGATGGTCGTGGAAGAGCGGCGATGCGGAAACGAGGAGGCGGCACCACCGCCCGCGCCCATGACCGGTACCGGGGAGTCGATTTCCGGCTCTCAAGAGGATTTGGAGGAGGCATGGTTCGGCCGCGAGGAAGCAATGCCCCCACTCGTGCCCATAACACGCACCGAAACACCAAATACCACTTCTCGGAGGGAATTGGAGGAAGCGTGGTTCGGCCAAGAGAGTGAGGCGCCATTCGCAAAAGCATCCTTTGCCACTCGCCAGGCGGGCATGGGCGAAGCATGGTCCGAGGACGAAGACGCAATGGCGACGCCTCCATCACCCAAGTCGGGTGTTGTGACCGGGGTTCCTTCCCCAAGTGTCCCGAAGACCCCCACCGACAGCGAGTTGTGGGAGGGACATCGTGGACCTATTCGATGGAATCGACGGATGGGATACCAGCTTGGAGTCGGTACTGATGAGGAGCCCGACATCGATGCCGAAACGGACACCGAACCCGAGGTCGCGCCGAGGAGTCTCACGCCAACAGAAGTCGTCGAGAGCCTTGCCAGGAAACCCATGCCAGATTCCACCCCTTCTGGTTGGAGGGTGTTTCCCCGCGGAACACCGTTATCCTCGGGCGTGGTGGATCTCATCGCAAGAGAGGCGCGGGTCCGCCGCTTCCGGTGCCGACGCACGCGCTTCCACGTGTCTGATGGGAAGGCAGACTACAGCGTGACGCTAAACGCCAGAGGCGACGTTACCGTCACCTGCTCGAAGTACAGGGGGGTGTGAGGCGGCTATTATGATCAGCCCCCCCACAGTTTTGAACTCACGGCAAGGAGCCGTCGTCCGCATCGCCAATGTAATGGAAAGGAGCTATTGACCGTATTGGATAATATCGTATAATTTTTATAGTTTATAAGCATTAAATGTAAGGAGTTTGAACGAATAACGTGCAGTGCATAGCGGAGCGCTATGGCTCCAAGACAGTGCGGCAGGGCCTTAGGCTAGGAAGTTCGTTAGGGTAGAATATAATAAAAGTTGTGAATAAAGTGAATGCAGTCATCATAATTAACTTAAAAGCAGACCTTCGTAATCTCGGGCGGTTATATTTGTACTAAACATCGGAAATGGCCGATGTTCACCCTAACCTAGGGGGGACAGTGTAGTTGGTGCGTGGCTAAGGCCCGACAGTGTAGTTGGTGCGTGGCTAAGGCCCGACAGTGTAGTTGGTGCGTGGCTAAGGCCCGACAGGGTAGTTGGTGCGTGGCTAAGGCCCGACAGCGTAGTTGGTGCGTGGCTAATCCCCGATAGTGTAGTTGGTGCGTGGCCAAAGCCCGATAGCGGGGTGGTACGAGGCTCCGGCCCGCTAGAAGAGGTAGCACGAGGCTGCGGCCTGGTATGGTAGGTAGTACAGTGGTAGTGCGAGGTATATTTGTGTCGAAACCCAAATCCAATTTAGAGTCGAATATGGCTCATAAGAAAGGTTTTGATGATTCAAAAAAAAACGCTATATGTCCGTTTAAAACATAATGCGTTTAAATGATCAAATAATAAAGGGTAAATTAAACCTAGAGTCGACAGGGTTAGAATGTAGATTAGAAGTGCTGGCCTCACATATAGATACAGCTTTAAAATATCACACTCGAGTAGAAACTTTTGGCTCGTCTAAAGTCCGTTATAAAGACATTAAGTCCTGCAACGCTTATAGGCATGCCCGTTCCGGCTCCACGCACACGTCTTCCGCATCTGGTGGAAAATACTCCGAGTTTAAGAATATAATTAGCCTGTTCAAAACTCTTGTGCATAACGATCATGCGATCCCGAGCATAGAGAAATTCAATCATCTTATCTCATGTCTCTCTGGTGAAGCTCTAGGCACTGTTAGAGCGTTTCAAGTCACCGAGGAGAATTATTTAAAAGCATTGGACAGCCTAAAGAGAGTATACGATCATGAATGTCTAATATTTAATGAAAATATTTTGGCTCTCTTTAGCCTGCCAAAAATAACGCAACCTTCTGCGGCATCATTGAGATCAATAATTGACACTGTCTCCGCCATCTATGGCTCGCTCCTGTCAATAGGTGATGACAAAAAAATGTCTAACGCGATTCTCATTCACCTCGTTATGAACAAAGTTGACCCAATGACCAGACGAAAATGGGAGGATCAACTCGATTATGCAATCATTCCACTATGGAGTGATTGTGAAAAAGTCTTGAATCGTAGATATCAACACCTTTCTGTTCAAGAATTAAGCCAAAGATTCGTCTGATGGCCCGAAGCCAGATTCAAAGGCTGTTTCCAAAAACAATAATCGAGGGTCGTTTTCGCCAAAATGTTAATATTGCGGTTCCGAAGGCCATTCGATATTGAATTAATCAGCATAAGTACAGCAGCGGTTTGAGTTTGCTAAGGCGGATCCTTTATGCATCAATTGCCTTCGGAAGGGGCACACTTGTGCCGAATGTAAGGCAAACGAGAAAGAAGGGCTATCTTCGGCATGCCGAAGATCTAATACCCTTGCAGACCCAACCTTTTAATGCCGAGAAAATGGTTAAGGCCGAGTTTGGTCGAGGTATATTGATAAACAAAAAAAAAGGCTTTTAATCAAAAACCGATGTAAATAAGATTTTGCAAAAATGAAGGGAGCATAGTGAAATCTTTAAATGCCGTGTTAAATCGAAAAATCATGAAACACAAAAAATGCTCCATACAAAAACTTAACAATGTGATATAGTGGTCCGATCTTAATAGGATTTTGCATATATATGAGGAGCATAGTAAAACTAATAAATGCCGAGTTTGGTCAAGATATCTTGAAAAACAAAATGTTTTTCATACAAGATCCTACTTTTCGACAGATCTTTCCTATGGCAGATATATGATATAGTGGCCCGATCTTAATAGGATTTCGCCTATATATGAGGAGTATAATAATACTAATAAATACCGAGTTTGGTCAAGATATCTTGAAAAACAAAATGTTTTTTCATACAAAAACTTAATTTTCGAACGATCGTTCCTATGGCAACTATATGATATAGTGGTCTGATCTTAATAGGATTATGGATATATATGAGGAGCTTAGTAAAACTAATAAATGCCGACTTTGGTTAAGATATCTTGATAAACAAAATTTTTTTCATACAAGAACTCAATTTATGACCGATCGTTCCTATGGCAGCTATATGATATAGTGGTCCGATCTTAATAGGATTTTGCTTATATATGAGGAGCTTAGTAAAACTAATAAATGCCGAGTTTGGTCAAGATATCTTGAAAAACAAAATGTTTTTTCATACAAGAACTACATTTTCGACCGATCGTTCCTATGGCAGCTATATGATATAGTGGTCCGATCTTAATAGGATTTTGCATATATATGAGGAGCATAGTAAAACTAATAAATGCCGAGTTTAAAAAACAAAAAATATTCAAAAAATTAATTTTCAACCGATCGTTCCTATGGCAGCTATATGCTATAGTGCTCCGATCCAGCTGGTTTTGACATATGTGCTGCGTGCAACAGAAAAAATGACTTCTTCAAAGTTTCATTAAGATAGCTTTAAAACTGAGAGACAAGTTCGCATAGAAACAGACAGACGGACAGACGGACAGACGGTCAGACGGACAGACGGACATGGCTATATCGACTCGGCTGTTGATGCTGATCAAGAATATACATACTTTATGGGGTCGGAGATGTCTTCTTCTATGCGTTACACATTTCACGACAAAATTATAATACCCTCTGCAAGGGTATAAAAACTGAAGTATATGCAGTATATATATTCGTTCTCATAACGATTTTGGCTAGAGTTTTACTCGATCTCTGGATAAAAAATTAATTTTGTAGCAGACGAGCTAGCACAACGATTGCAGCTACGTAGAGAAGAGGCCAGTACCAGCTTACTTGGGATTGCTCAATGCAATACTCAAGTAATAAAGAAGATTCATACAGTGGTGAAGTAGCGAGTCAACTGCAGTGAGTTCTCGTTAGATTTGTGGATTTTGAAGACCATTTCTGTTTACCAGCCTGACCATTCGGTCAATATTAGTGGTTGGAAAATCCCTGAGATCCTGCAATTGGCTGATCCACATTTTCATAAGCCACAGAAGATCGACATGCTCATCGGATCTGAGACGTTCTTTGAGCTTCTGTCTGTCTGTCAGATTAAACAAGGTCCGAATTGTCCGATTCTGCAAAAGACCTTTGTTGGCTTGATTGTATCAGGGCGTTAAACGCCGCTAAGTCATGAGAAGACTCATGCTGTCAATCTGAGTTACCAAGAAAAGTCTTATACCTCGATAGACAAAACATTGCAGAAATTTAGGTCATTGGAAGAGTTGCCTTCAGCCAAAACGGTCCGAACAGTTGAACAGCCATTTAAATCAGATCCCAAACAGCTTGGTAACTCCTTCGAGGTTGCTAAGCGTCGTTTTTTGTGTTTGAAGGACGCTTGTCCCGAGATCCCGAGTGGAGGCGAAGCATTTCGGAGGGCTGTGTGGGGCCGCCGGGAAGGCCCGTTGGCGTTCAAGCAGCGATTCTGGCGGTCTTGGTCGAGCGACTACCTAACCACCCTGCAGCAGAAGTAGGATGCCTCGTTCTGGTACACGAGGACAATACGCAACCCCAAAAATGGATAACAGGGCGCATGATGGCAACCACAATCAGCGAAGACGGTAAAATGCGCGTGGTGAAGATTCGCACGTCGACCGCAATCATCAAGCGGCCAAAACACAAGTTGGCAGTGCTACCAATAGTTTAAGCCCTTAGGCCTTCAACTGGGCAGAATGTTGAAACAGCTCAAACTAACTAACTAAGAACTAAGCTCAAACTAACTAACAGAGTGTAGCGATGGTACTCACATGCATTTAAATAACAGACGCTCTTAGCAGTTACTTAATGTAAGGAGCACTGTTAAGTGATAATCTTGCCGTTGGTCATTAAGGCAGCAGCAAACTTCTCCGATAATTATAAGCAGGAATTGTTCTCGAGCTCTCGAACTTTGTTTTCTTGTATTTATCACCAAACAAAGATTTCGGTCGGCACATTTTCCTTAACGGAGTTCAGCAGTTAAATTGATTATCTAATTAAAAAATTCTTGGATTATTATCAGTGAAAACTCTCACAAAATATTCAAATGCAATAAAAAATGATTTTTCATTATTAATATTGTAATAATGCGCAAACTCGCAGAAAGGCTTTTCATTATCTTAGCAAGAAAAAACACAATTAACATTAAGATACATTAAATAAAAAACATACATTGTTTTACACGTCTGCGCTCATTGACGTGGAGGTTGAAACTATTTCACAAATCAATAGATGTCTGTAAAGGTGAGCGCTGTTTTCATACAACAACTTAATTTTCGACCGGTCGTTCCTATGGCAGCTATATGACATAGTAGTCCGATCTTAATAGGATTTTGCATTTATATGAGGAGCATAATAAATGCCGAGTTTGAACAAGATATCTTGTAAATCAAAATATTTTTCATACAAGATCCTACTTTTCGACCGATCTTTCCTATGGCAGCTATATGATATAGTTGTCCGATCCAGCTGGTTTTCACATATGTGCGTGCAGCAGAAAGAGGGACTTCTGCATAGTTTCATTAAGATAGCTTTAAAACTGAGAGACTAGTTCGCATTGAAACAGACAGACGGACAGACGGACATGGCTGTATCTACTCGGCTGTTGATACTGATCAAGAATATATATACTTTATGGGGTCGGACATATCTCCTTCTATGCGTTACACATTTCGCGACAAAATTATAATACCCTCTGCAAGGGTTTAATAAAATCAGTGGCGAAAACAGCCTTTTCCTCAAATAATTGACATTACGAGTGTACTCGAATGCCATTTGGGTTTAATAATGCCCCGGCAACTTTTCAACGTTGCATGTCTAATCTTTTAGAAGATCTAATCTATAAAGATTGTTTAGTATACATTAATGACATAACCGTGTACTTCACTTCATTCGACGAACACATTTTATTTCTACATAAAATGAGTCCAAAAGTATTGGGATTATCTTTTGAGTGTGCAAAACGTCGGTTTTTGGCTCTAGAATGCAGACTCGAAAAGTACAACGACAACGAAAAGTATAACTGCATTATTACATTCCCCTTCAATGCGTCCGGCGTCCTGATAGTATTACTACCAAATTGCGCGTAGTTTTCGAAGCGTCAAGCAAGACGTCAACGTCAATCTCACAAAACGAGACTTTGATGGTAGGTCTAACTATTCAGAGGGAGCTATATTTAACCCTTGCACGATTTCGGTTGCATAAATATGCTTTGACAGCCGACATTTCAAAAATGTGTCGACAGGTAGACATCGCTAAAGAGGCTCGAAAGTTTACTTAGGTCGTCGGATGGGGTCTGGGTTCTTTCTTTAGCAAAAGAAATGGTCAAAATGACGAGTCCAACAATGTCGTGGTTGCGAATGGTAACGGGTGCTATTTCAGTCGTCGACGGTTAAGAGGTTCGAATTGGTTGTAGGGTATCAAAGATGTTAGCTGCCCTACGATCTGTACCCGCCCTACCTTGGTGGCATGGAGAAAGTCACGGCCACCCTTATTCGGACCTTTTGTCGGTTAACTGATTGTTTTACATATATTTAGTCTCCTAAGGTACTGGCGACGAACCATGAAAGTATTAGTTAAACATATTAATTCCAATTTTCATATTATTTATTGTCTGTTTGCTTCACATAGGACGTGTTTGAAGACAATATATAGATAAGAAGGAAACTTATATGAAAAGCACTAACGCTTAGTCGACACTGTGTCGTGGTTACAAAGATATCTATATACCGAACCCAAATGATCGAAAAGAGAAATCATGCTGCTTGACAATAGATAATGGGCCTTGGGGCGGTAGTTTAAAATTACGTGCATTTCCTATATCGGGGAGGGCTAAAGGCTCGCCGACTAACAATTATTATTCAATACTTCAAACGCTTTTGCTGGCTTATGTGGCCATTGCATACTTACAAAATTTAACAAATAAATCTATCGATGCGTATGTTGGGCCCATCGTTAGGATATCTATTCACAAATGATTTGGGATATACCGTACACTCGTCGCCTAATTGTCATGGCACTTAGATTTCCGTTTAGTATAAGTATAACATTCTTACATTATTAAGTTACTTTAAGTGGTCGATTTTAAAAATTACAAAATACGGTAGATCTTGATTTAATTGACTTGCTAAAGAAATGAAGTTTCTTATGCAGACACTTTTCTATTACTTTCATTATTTAAGCAAAACGAAAGAGGTTATTAAATATTAAGGCATGAGCATTTAGATCGAAGCGTGTACGCAAAAATTCCAACCAATCGCGTTTATGCGCACACGAAGTGCGAACTCTTGGAGGCTATTTTAGCAACGTATATCCGATCTCGGTCTGCGGACACTTAAGCGGTCCTATTCAATGCCGGAGACACTCCGTTGATCGAACAGGGGCGACAAGTTAAATGGGGCCGCAGTGTTAATCTGTAGCGATCATTAAGAAATCCGTAGCCCTTTTGATATTTTCCACTCCCGTAGAGCTGTTGCAACTCCCGGCAACGACCGACCACCACGGAAGCGTAGCACCACGGAAGCGTAGCATAGCTGGCCGGTAGTTAAGTAATATTGTACCCACTGAAAAAGAGCTTATTAAGAATTCCTCACGCAATTAATTCAAACAAATATCACCTGTGGCGGAAAACTGCTGAACGCGAAATCTATGAGCTTTGGAGACTTTGAAAATAGTTGGGCTCGATTTGCCCTGAAAAATCCGAAGCTGAGTACAGCCACTGCACTTTTAATTACTATGATTTGTATGCGCTCAAAATATGCGTCTTGCTTGCTCTGCTGTCGAATTGAAAAGAACGCAGCATGGCAATCAAATCTTCTACCGTCCTTCAATTTCAGCAAAAACACAAATACAAACACAATTATAATTCACCACATCTAAATCATAACGGTGATGTGGCCTGATCTATCGAGCATTCCTTCATTCTCGCGTAAGTGCGAGTGAAGAAACGCCCCGTCGCTCAGAGAGGGAAATTATGCAGCATCGTGCGAAAGCAAATAGCGACTAAGATGGGATAAATGCATAACTTTTCGGTGACTTTTCTGACTATAAACGGGTGCTGGTACCATGGGGTGAATTGATGAATTTTTGTGCACGGTGGTCCCTACAAGTTTGATCCTTCGGCATCTGTTAAAACTCTTGGAATAATATGGTATCCCAAAACCGATGCGTTCAATTACTGTCTGGAGGACTCGTATGATTCATTAAAGCCAACTAACCGCAATATTCTATCTGTTGTATCTCGATTGTTTGATCCGTTAGGATTGTTGTGTCCTTTGATTACTAGAGCAAAAAAAGACGAGCTTCGCGTATTTAAAGCGATCGCGAATGCTGTTGGAACTACCTAATCTGCAGCAGAGCAAACAATGGGCCAAGGAAGGGCCCAACTTGGAGAAGGGTGCCTCGCTCTGGTACACGAGGACAATACACAACCCGAAAAATGGATAGCGCGTGATGGCAACCACAATCGGCAAAGATGGTAAAGTGCGCGTGGTGGAGATTCGCACGCCGACCGCAATCATCAATACACCGGGTGCAAGCGCTACCAATAATTTAAGCCCTTAGGCCTTAAAAAATTAAATTATATCAAATTAACTAACTTAAAAATAATGTAAACGTGCAGAGTGCATCGATTGTTCTCACATGCATTTAAATAACAGACCCTCTTAACAGTTGCTCTTACCTAATATAAGGAGCACTGGTAAGTGATGATCATGTCGTTGCTCATTTTATCAGCAGAAAGCCTCTCCGAGCTCTTCAAAAAGACAAAAGCAATAAACGTGTAAAGCAAAGAAGTTATTTTTTTGTATTTGTCACCAAAAAAGAGATATCGGTCGGCAGATTTTCCTAAACGGCGTTCAAATTAAATTGTTAAATTGATTAACTATTTAAAAAAATGTTGCAGTGAAAACCCTCACGAAATATTCAAATGAAATAATAATTGATTTTTCATTATTACGATTGTAATAATGCTTAAACTCGCAGATAGAATTTCATTTCCTTAGCAAGAAATGTTATTACCACCGTAACCAAGTTAAAAGTGGCTCTGCAAGAAAGAGTCTACGAAAGCACAATGTCCGATAGACCAAAGAATCAAAATAATTATGATAGTCCGTTAACTTCATAACAAATTAAAAAAGATTATGTAGAATAAGGGCAATAATCACAAAAAGTTAGTAATGTGGCAAACTCCCAATTTAATAATACATTTTCAAAACCCCATAATAGCACAGAAGTTGATGTGCATCAAGAGTTCAAACAAGATTTGGACCAAGGTAGAATGCAAAGCCCTATAAATAAGCAACAATGGCGAACCTCATCGAATGCTCGTTATCCGTCCGTATGGGCAGATCCACCTTGATCCACCATCGGCAAACGATGAAGAGTTTAATTTTTCAATGAAAAATGAACTAAAAAGAGTTCAACGAGTTTATAATTGATGTTCTAAGCGCTGAAGAGAGAAAAAACTCATTAAAATCCTGCTCGAGCTTAGAGACATACAGTACCGAGAAGGTAAAAATTCAACTTTCACCAGTACAATTCAACTGTTCATAACCTCTAAGCAAGGGGATCCAATTTACAAAAGAACATACATATATCCAGTGCTTCGATGAAGAAGACGAATAAAAAATAAAATATATGATACAAGGAATCATGCGAAAATCAAAATATCCTTATTTCTAACCAACTGTAATTGTTCCAAGAAAAAGTGATGCATAAAGAAACAAAAGATATCGAATGGCAATTGACTATTAAAGTTGAACGAAATAACAATCAACGGTAAATACCCAATTATGGTCACGAATGAAATATTTGATAAATTAGGTAAATGCCAATACTTCACTACCATGCACCTTGCAAAAAATGTTCTCCAAATTCAAATGGAAGTAAAATCAGTGGCCAGAACAGCCTTTTCCTCAAAAAATTGACATTACGAGTATACTCGAATGCCATTTGGGTTCCAAAATGCTCCGGCAACTTTTTTAAAGTTGCATGTCTAATCTTTTAGAAGATCTAATCTATAAAGATTGTTTAGTATACATTAATGACATAACCGTGTACTTCACTT
Organism: Drosophila littoralis; assembly: GCA_018903485.1. Classification (NCBI taxonomy): domain Eukaryota; kingdom Metazoa; phylum Arthropoda; class Insecta; order Diptera; family Drosophilidae; genus Drosophila; species Drosophila littoralis. Next base: position 170,777 of record JAEIGF010000104.1, on the reverse strand, counting down.
CATTCGACGAACACATTTTATCTCTACATAAAATGAGTCCAAAAGTATTAAGATTATCTTTTGAGTGTGCAAAACGTCGGTTTTTGGCTCTAGAATGCAGACTCGAAAAGTATAACGACAACGAAAAGTATAACTGCATTATTACATTCCCCTTCAATGCGTCCGGCGTCCTGATAGTATTACTACCAAATTGCGCGTAGTTTTCGAAGCGTCAAGCAAGACGTCAACGTCAATCTCACAAAACGAGACTTTGATGGTAGGTCTAACTATTCAGAGGGAGCTATATTTAACCCTTGCACGATTTCGGTTGCATAAATATGCTTTGACAGCCGACTTTTCAAAAATGTGTCGACAGGTAGACATCGCTAAAGAGGCTCGAAAGTTTACTTAGGTCGTCGGATGGGGTCTGGGTTCTTTCTTTAGCAAAAAGAAATGGTCAAAATGACGAGTCCAACAATGTCGTGGTTGCGAATGGTAACGGGTGCTATTTCAGTCGTCGACGGTTAAGAGGTTCGAATTGGTTGTAGGGTATCAAAGATGTTAGCTGCCCTACGATCTGTACCCACCCTACCTTGGTGGCATGGAGAAAGTCACGGCCACCCTTATTCGGACCTTTTGTCGGTTAACTGATTGTTTTACATATATTTAGTCTCCTAAGGTACTGGCGACGAACCATGAAAGTATTAGTTAAACATATTAATTCCAATTTTCATATTATTTATTGTCTGTTTGCTTCACATAGGACGTGTTTGAAGACAATATATAGATAAGAAGGAAACTTATATGAAAAGCACTAACGCTTAGTCGACACTGTGTCGTGGTTACAAAGATATCTATATACCGAACCCAAATGATCGAAAAGAGAAATCATGCTGCTTGACAATAGATAATGGGCCTTGGGGCGGTAGTTTAAAATTACATGCATTTCCTAAATCGGGGAGGGCTAAAGGCTCGCCGACTAACAATTATTATTCAATACTTCAAACGCTTTTGCTGGCTTATGTGGCCATTGCATACTTACAAAATTTAACAAATAAATCTATCGATGCGTATGTTGGGCCCATCGTTAGGATATCTATTCACAAATGATTTGGGATATACCGTACACTCGTCGCCTAATTGTCATGGCACTTAGATTTCCGTTTAGTATAAGTATAACATTCTTACATTATTAAGTTACTTTAAGTGGTCGATTTTAAAAATTACAAAATACGGTAGATCTTGATTTAATTGACTTGCTAAAGAAATGAAGTTTCTTATGCAGACACTTTTCTATTACTTTCATTATTTAAGCAAAACGAAAGAGGTTATTAAATATTAAGGCATGAGCATTTAGATCGAAGCGTGTACGCAAAAATTCCAACCAATCGCGTTTATGCGCACACGAAGTGCGAACTCTTGGAGGCTATTTTAGCAACGTATATCCGATCTCGGTCTGCGGACACTTAAGCGGTCCTATTCAATGCCGGAGACACTCCGTTGATCGAACAGGGGCGACAAGTTAAATGGGGCCGCAGTGTTAATCTGTAGCGATCATTAAGAAATCCGTAGCCCTTTTGATATTTTCCACTCCCGTAGAGCTGTTGCAACTCCCGGCAACGACCGACCACCACGGAAGCGTAGCACCACGGAAGCGTAGCATAGCTGGCCGGTAGTTAAGTAATATTGTACCCACTGAAAAAGAGCTTATTAAGAATTCCTCACGCAATTAATTCAAACAAATATCACCTGTGGCGGAAAACTGCTGAACGCGAAATCTATGAGCTTTGGAGACTTTGAAAATAGTTGGGCTCGATTTGCCCTGAAAAATCCGAAGCTGAGTACAGCCACTGCACTTTTAATTACTATGATTTGTATGCGCTCAAAATATGCGTCTTGCTTGCTCTGCTGTCGAATTGAAAAAGAACGCAGCATGGCAATCAAATCTTCTACCGTCCTTCAATTTCAGCAAAAACACAAAATACAAACACAATTATAATTCACCACATCTAAATCATAACGGTGATGTGGCCTGATCTATCGAGCATTCCTTCATTCTCGCGTAAGTGCGAGTGAAGAAACGCCCCGTCGCTCAGAGAGGGAAATTATGCAGCATCGTGCGAAAGCAAATAGCGACTAAGATGGGATAAAAGCATAACTTTTCGGTGACTTTTCTGACTATAAACGGGTGCTGGTACCATGGGGTGAATTGATGAATTTTTGTGCACGGTGGTCCCTACAAGTTTGATCCTTCGGCATCTGTTAAAACTCTTGGAATAATATGGTATCCCAAAACCGATGCGTTCAATTACTGTCTGGAGGACTCGTATGATTCATTAAAGCCAACTAACCGCAATATTCTATCTGTTGTATCTCGATTGTTTGATCCGTTAGGATTGTTGTGTCCTTTGATTACTAGAGCAAAAAAAGACGAGCTTCGCGTATTTAAAGCGATCGCGAATGCTGTTGGAACTACCTAATCTGCAGCAGAGCAAACAATGGGCCAAGGAAGGGCCCAACTTGGAGAAGGGTGCCTCGCTCTGGTACACGAGGACAATACACAACCCGAAAAATGGATATCGCGTGATGGCAACCACAATCGGCAAAGATGGTAAAGTGCGCGTGGTGGAGATTCGCACGCCGACCGCAATCATCAATACACCGGGTGCAAGCGCTACCAATAATTTAAGCCCTTAGGCCTTAAAAATTAAATTATATCAAATTAACTAACTTAAAAATAATGTAAACGTGCAGAGTGCATCGATTGTTCTCACATGCATTTAAATAACAGACCCTCTTAACAGTTGCTCTTACCTAATATAAGGAGCACTGGTAAGTGATGATCATGTCGTTGCTCATTTTATCAGCAGAAAGCCTCTCCGAGCTCTTCAAAAAGACAAAAGCAATAAACGTGTAAAGCAAAGAAGTTATTTTTTGTATTTGTCACCAAAAAGAGATATCGGTCGGCAGATTTTCCTAAACGGCGTTCAAATTAAATTGTTAAATTGATTAACTATTTAAAAAAATGTTGCAGTGAAAACCCTCACGAAATATTCAAATGAAATAATAATTGATTTTTCATTATTACGATTGTAATAATGCTTAAACTCGCAGATAGAATTTCATTTCCTTAGCAAGAAATGTTATTACCACCGTAACCAAGTTAAAAGTGGCTCTGCAAGAAAGAGTCTACGAAAGCACAATGTCCGATAGACCAAAGAATCAAAATAATTATGATAGTCCGTTAACTTCATAACAAATTAAAAAAGATTATGTAGAATAAGGGCAATAATCACAAAAAGTTAGTAATGTGGCAAACTCCCAATTTAATAATACATTTTCAAAACCCCATAATAGCACAGAAGTTGATGTGCATCAAGAGTTCAAACAAGATTTGGACCAAGGTAGAATGCAAAGCCCTATAAATAACCAACAATGGCGAACCTCATCGAATGCTCGTTATCCGTCCGTATGGGCAGATCCACCTTGATCCACCATCGGCAAACGATGAAGAGTTTAATTTTTCAATGAAAAATGAACTAAAAGAGTTCAACGAGTTTATAATTGATGTTCTAAGCGCTGAAGAGAGAAAAAACTCATTAAAATCCTGCTCGAGCTTAGAGACATACAGTACCGAGAAGGTAAAAATTCAACTTTCACCAGTACAATTCAACTGTTCATAACCTCTAAGCAAGGGGATCCAATTTACAAAAGAACATACATATATCCAGTGCTTCGATGAAGAAGACGAATAAAAAATAAAATATATGATACAAGGAATCATGCGAAAATCAAAATATCCTTATTTCTAACCAACTGTAATTGTTCCAAGAAAAAGTGATGCATAAAGAAACAAAAGATATCGAATGGCAATTGACTATTAAAGTTGAACGAAATAACAATCAACGGTAAATACCCAATTATGGTCACGAATGAAATATTTGATAAATTAGGTAAATGCCAATACTTCACTACCATGCACCTTGCAAAAATGTTCTCCAAATTCAAATGGAAGTAAAATCAGTGGCCAGAACAGCCTTTTCCTCAAAAAATTGACATTACGAGTATACTCGAATGCCATTTGGGTTCCAAAATGCTCCGGCAACTTTTTAAAGTTGCATGTCTAATCTTTTAGAAGATCTAATCTATAAAGATTGTTTAGTATACATTAATGACATAACCGTGTACTTCACTTCATTCGACGAACACATTTTATCTCTACATAAAATGAGTCCAAAAGTATTAAGATTATCTTTTGAGTGTGCAAAACGTCGGTTTTTGGCTCTAGAATGCAGACTCGAAAAGTATAACGACAACGAAAAGTATAACTGCATTATTACATTCCCCTTCAATGCGTCCGGCGTCCTGATAGTATTACTACCAAATTGCGCGTAGTTTTCGAAGCGTCAAGCAAGACGTCAACGTCAATCTCACAAAACGAGACTTTGATGGTAGGTCTAACTATTCAGAGGGAGCTATATTTAACCCTTGCACGATTTCGGTTGCATAAATATGCTTTGACAGCCGACTTTTCAAAAATGTGTCGACAGGTAGACATCGCTAAAGAGGCTCGAAAGTTTACTTAGGTCGTCGGATGGGGTCTGGGTTCTTTCTTTAGCAAAAAGAAATGGTCAAAATGACGAGTCCAACAATGTCGTGGTTGCGAATGGTAACGGGTGCTATTTCAGTCGTCGACGGTTAAGAGGTTCGAATTGGTTGTAGGGTATCAAAGATGTTAGCTGCCCTACGATCTGTACCCACCCTACCTTGGTGGCATGGAGAAAGTCACGGCCACCCTTATTCGGACCTTTTGTCGGTTAACTGATTGTTTTACATATATTTAGTCTCCTAAGGTACTGGCGACGAACCATGAAAGTATTAGTTAAACATATTAATTCCAATTTTCATATTATTTATTGTCTGTTTGCTTCACATAGGACGTGTTTGAAGACAATATATAGATAAGAAGGAAACTTATATGAAAAGCACTAACGCTTAGTCGACACTGTGTCGTGGTTACAAAGATATCTATATACCGAACCCAAATGATCGAAAAGAGAAATCATGCTGCTTGACAATAGATAATGGGCCTTGGGGCGGTAGTTTAAAATTACATGCATTTCCTATATCGGGGAGGGCTAAAGGCTCGCCGACTAACAATTATTATTCAATACTTCAAACGCTTTTGCTGGCTTATGTGGCCATTGCATACTTACAAAATTTAACAAATAAATCTATCGATGCGTATGTTGGGCCCATCGTTAGGATATCTATTCACAAATGATTTGGGATATACCGTACACTCGTCGCCTAATTGTCATGGCACTTAGATTTCCGTTTAGTATAAGTATAACATTCTTACATTATTAAGTTACTTTAAGTGGTCGATTTTAAAAATTACAAAATACGATAGATCTTGATTTAATTGACTTGCTAAAGAAATGAAGTTTCTTATGCAGACACTTTTCTATTACTATCATTATTTAAGCAAAACGAAAGAGGTTATTAAATATTAAGGCATGAGCATTTAGATCGAAGCGTGTACGCAAAAATTCCAACCAATCGCGTTTATGCGCACACGAAGTGCGAACTCTTGTAGGCTATTTTAGCAACGTATATCCGATCTCGGTATGCGGACACTTAAGCGGTCCTATTCAATGCCGGAGACACTCCGTTGATCGAACAGGGGCGACAAGTTAAATGGGGCCGCAGTGTTAATCTGTAGCGATCATTAAGAAATCCGTAGCCCTTTTGATATTTTCCACTCCCGTAGAGCTGTTGCAACTCCCAAGTTGGCAACGACCGACCACCATAGGGAAGCGTAGCACCACTGCACTTTTAATTACTATGATTTGTATGCGCTCAAAATATGCGTCTTGCTTGCTCTGCTGTCGAATTGAAAAGAACGCAGCATGGCAATCAAATCTTCTACCGTCCTTCAATTTCAGCAAAAACACAAATACAAACACAATTATAATTCACCACATCTAAATCATAACGGTGATGTGGCCTGATCTATCGAGCATTCCTTCATTCTCGCGTAAGTGCGAGTGAAGAAACGCCCCGTCGCTCAGAGAGGGAAATTATGCAGCATCGTGCGAAAGCAAATAGCGACTAAGATGGGATAAATGCATAACTTTTCGGTGACTTTTCTGACTATAAACGGGTGCTGGTACCATGGGGTGAATTGATGAATTTTTGTGCACGGTGGTCCCTACAAGTTTGATCCTTCGGCATCTGTTAAAACTCTTGGAATAATATGGTATCCCAAAACCGATGCGTTCAATTACTGTCTGGAGGACTCGTATGATTCATTAAAGCCAACTAACTTTCGGAGGGCTGTTCGAGGAGTTGGCAACCCCAGACTTACGCACGACGAGCTGAGCACGCACTTTATAGAATTTGAGCCGCTACTCAACTCGCGCCCTATCGCTTCCCCAGGCAACGACCCCAACGACGGGGAGGCCCTAACACCAGGCCACCTGCTTATCGGCAGCCTCTTATTCGCTGCCACACGAATCCGGACTAGACGAAGCCAACATCAAGACGAGCTTCGCGTATTTAAAGCGATCGCGAATGCTGTTGGAACTACCTAATCTGCAGCAGAGCAAACAATGGGCCAAGGAAGGGCCCAACTTGGAGAAGGGTGCCTCGCTCTGGTACACGAGGACAATACACAACCCGAAAAATGGATAGCGCGTGATGGCAACCACAATCGGCAAAGATGGTAAAGTGCGCGTGGTGGAGATTCGCACGCCGACCGCAATCATCAATACACCAGGTGCAAGCGCTACCAATAATTTAAGCCCTTAGGCCTTAAAAATTAAATTATATCAAATTAACTAACTTAAAAATAATGTAAACGTGCAGAGTGCATCGATGGTTCTCACATGCATTTAAATAACAGACCCTCTTAACAGTTGCTCTTACCTAATATAAGGAGCACTGGTAAGTGATGATCATGTCGTTGCTCATTTTATCAGCAGAAAGCCTCTCGGAGCTCTTCAAAAAGACAAGAGCAATAATAAAGCAAAGAAGTTCGTTTTTTGTATTTGTCACCAAAAAAGAGATATCGGTCGGCAGATTTTCCTAAACGGCGTTCAAATTAAATTGTTAAATTGATTAACTATTTAAAAAAATGTTGGATTATTATCAGTGAAAACCCTCACGAAATATTCAAATGAAATAATAATTGATTTTTCATTATTACGATTGTAATAATGCTTAAACTCGCAGATAGAATTTCATTTCCTTAGCAAGAAATGTTATTACCACCGTAACCAAGTTAAAAGTGGTTCTGCAAGAAGGAGTCTACGAAAGCACAATGTCCGATAGACCAAAGAATCAAAATAATTATGATAGTCCGTTAACTTCATAACAAATTAAAAAAGATTATGTAGAATAAGGGCAATAATCACAAAAAGTTAGTAATGTGGCAAACTCCCAATTTAATAATACATTTTCAAAACCCCATAATAGCACAGAAGTTGATGTGCATCAAGAGTTCAAACAAGATTTGGACCAAGGTAGAATGCAAAGCCCTATAAATAACCAACAATGGCGAACCTCATCGAATGCTCGTTATCCGTCCGTATGGGCAGATCCACCTTGATCCACCATCGGCAAACGATGAAGAGTTTAATTTTTCAATGAAAAATGAACTAAAAGAGTTCAACGAGTTTATAATTGATGTTCTAAGCGCTGAAGAGAGAAAAAACTCATTAAAATCCTGCTCGAGCTTAGAGACATACAGTACCGAGAAGGTAAAAATTCAACTTTCACCAGTACAATTCAACTGTTCATAACCTCTAAGCAAGGGGATCCAATTTACAAAAGAACATACATATATCCAGTGCTTCGATGAAGAAGACGAATAAAAAATAAAATATATGATACAAGGAATCATGCGAAAATCAAAATATCCTTATTTCTAACCAACTGTAATTGTTCCAAGAAAAAGTGATGCATAAAGAAACAAAAGATATCGAATGGCAATTGACTATTAAAGTTGAACGAAATAACAATCAACGGTAAATACCCAATTATGGTCACGAATGAAATATTTGATAAATTAGGTAAATGCCAATACTTCACTACCATGCACCTTGCAAAAATGTTCACCAAATTCAAATGGAAGTAAAATCAGTGGCCAGAACAGCCTTTTCCTCAAAAAATTGACATTACGAGTATACTCGAATGCCATTTGGGTTCCATAATGCTCCGGCAACTTTTTAAAGTTGCATGTCTAATCTTTTAGAAGATCTAATCTATAAAGATTGTTTAGTATACATTAATGACATAACCGTGTACTTCACTTCATTCGACGAACACATTTTATCTCTACATAAAATGAGTCCAAAAGTATTAAGATTATCTTTTGAGTGTGCAAAACGTCGGTTTTTGGCTCTAGAATGCAGACTCGAAAAGTATAACGACAACGAAAAGTATAACTGCATTATTACATTCCCCTTCAATGCGTCCGGCGTCCTGATAGTATTACTACCAAATTGCGCGTAGTTTTCGAAGCGTCAAGCAAGACGTCAACGTCAATCTCACAAAACGAGACTTTGATGGTAGGTCTAACTATTCAGAGGGAGCTATATTTAACCCTTGCACGATTTCGGTTGCATAAATATGCTTTGACAGCCGACATTTCAAAAATGTGTCGACAGGTAGACATCGCTAAAGAGGCTCGAAAGTTTACTTAGCTTGTCGGATGGGGTCTGGGTTCTTTCTTTAGCAAAAAGAAATGGTCAAAATGACGAGTCCAACAATGTCGTGGTTGCGAATGGTAACGGGTGCTATTTCAGTCGTCGACGGTTAAGAGGTTCGAATTGGTTGTAGGGTATCAAAGATGTTAGCTGCCCTACGATCTGTACCCACCCTACCTTGGTGGCATGGAGAAAGTCACGGCCACCCTTATTCGGACCTTTTGTCGGTTAACTGATTGTTTTACATATATTTAGTCTCCTAAGGTACTAGCGATGAACCATCAAAGTATTAGTTAAACATATTAATTCCAATTTTCATATTATTTATTGTCTGTTTGCTTCACATAGGACGTGTTTGAAGACAATATATATATAAGAAGGAAACTTATATGAAAAGCACTAACGCTTAGTCGACACTGTGTCGTGGTTACAAAGATATCTATATACCGAACCCAAATGATCGAAAAGAGAAATCATGCTGCTTGACAATAGATAATGGGCCTTGGGGCGGTAGTTTAAAATTACGTGCATTTACTATATCGGGGAGGGCTAAAGGCTCGCCGACTAACAATTATTATTCAATACTTCAAACGCTTTTGCTGGCTTATGTGGCCATTGCATACTTACAAAATTTAACAAATAAATCTATCGATGCGTATGTTGGGCCCATCGCTAGGATATCTATTCACAAATGATTTGGGATATACCGTACACTCGTCGCCTAATTGTCATGGCACTTAGATTTCCGTTTAGTATAAGTATAACATTCTTACATTATTAAGTTACTTTAAGTGGTCGATTTTAAAAATTACAAAATACGATAGATCTTGATTTAATTGACTTGCTAAAGAAATGAAGTTTCTTATGCAGACACTTTTCTATTACTTTCATTATTTAAGCAAAACGAAAGAGGTTATTAAATATTAAGGCATGAGCATTTAGATCGAAGCGTGTACGCAAAAATTCCAACCAATCGCGTTTATGCGCACACGAAGTGCGAACTCTTGGAGGCTATTTTAGCAACGTATATCCGATCTCGGTCTGCGGACACTTAAGCGGTCCTATTCAATGCCGGAGACACTCCGTTGATCGAACAGGGGCGACAAGTTAAATGGGGCCGCAGTGTTAATCTGTAGCGATCAATAAGAAATCCGTAGCCCTTTTGATATTTTCCACTCCCGTAGAGCTGTTGCAACTCCCGGCAACGACCGACCACCACGGAAGCGTAGCACCACGGAAGCGTAGTATAGCTGGCCGGTAGTTAAGTAATATTGTACCCACTGAAAAAGAGCTTATTAAGAATTCCGCACGCAATTAATTCAAACAAATATCACCTAGTGGCGGAAAACTGCTGAACGCGAAATCTATGAGCTTTGGAGACTTTGAAAATAGTTGGGCTCGATTTGCCCTGAAAAATCCGAAGCTGAGTACAGCCACTGCACTTTTAATTACTATGATTTGTATGCGCTCAAAATATGCGTCTTGCTTGTTCTGCTGTCGAATTGAAAAGAACGCAGCATGGCAATCAAATCTTCTACCGTCCTTCAATTTCAGCAAAAACACAAATACAAACACAATTATAATTCACCACATCTAAATCATAACGGTGATGTGGCCTGATCTATCGAGCATTCCTTCATTCTCGCGTAAGTGCGAGTGAAGAAACGCCCCGTCGCTCAGAGAGGGAAATTATGCAGCATCGTGCGAAAGCAAATAGCGACTAAGATGGGATAAATGCATAACTTTTCGGTGACTTTTCTGACTATAAACGGGTGCTGGTACCATGGGGTGAATTGATGAATTTTTGTGCACGGTGGTCCCTACAAGTTTGATCCTTCGGCATCTGTTAAAACTCTTGAAATAATATGGTATCCCAAAACCGATGCGTTCAATTACTGTCTGGAGGACTCGTATGATTCATTAAAGCCAACTAACCGCAATATTCTATCTGTTGTATCTCGATTGTTTGATCCGTTAGGATTGTTGTGTCCTTTGATTACTAGAGCAAAAATTTGGCTGCAGGCGGCGTTCAACGGCCAGAAGCAGCAAATGCAGAGCTACGCAGCGGAGCGAAGCGTCGAATGAGTTTTCATTCCACCGAGGGCGACCGATTTCGGAGGGCTGTTCGAGGAGTTGGCAACCCCAGACTTACGCACGACGAGCTGAGCACGCACTTTATAGAATTTGAGCCGCTACTCAACTCGCGCCCTATCGCTTCCCCAGGCAACGACCCCAACGACGGGGAGGCCCTAACACCAGGCCACCTGCTTATCGGCAGCCTCTTATTCGCTGCCACACGAATCCGGACTAGACGAAGCCAACATCAAGACGAGCTTCGCGTATTTAAAGCGATCGCGAATGCTGTTGGAACTACCTAATATGCAGCTGAGCAAACAATGGGCCAAGGAAGGGCCCAACTTGGAGAAGGGTGCCTCGCTCTGGTACACGAGGACAATACACAACCCGAAAAATGGATAGCGCGTGATGGCAACCACAATCGGCAAAGATGGTAAAGTGCGCGTGGTGGAGATTCGCACGCCGACCGCAATCATCAATACACCAGGTGCAAGCGCTACCAATAATTTAATCCCTTAGGCCTTAAAAATTAAATTATATCAAATTAACTAACTTAAAAATAATGTAAACGTGCAGAGTGCATCGATGGTTCTCACATGCATTTAAATAACAGACCCTCTTAACAGTTGCTCTTACCTAATATAAGGAGCACTGGTAAGTGATGATCATGTCGTTGCTCATTTTATCAGCAGAAAGCCTCTCCGAGCTCTTCAAAAAGACAAAAGCAATAAACGTGTAAAGCAAAGATGTTCGTTTTTTGTATTTGTCACCAAAAAAGAGATATCGGTCGGCAGATTTTCCTAAACGGCGTTCAAATTAAATTGTTAAATTGATTAACTATTTAAAAAAATGTTGGATTATTATCAGTGAAAACCCTCACGAAATATTCAAATGAAATAATAATTGATTTTTCATTATTACGATTGTAATAATGCTTAAACTCGCAGATAGAATTTCATTTCCTTAGCAAGAAATGTGATTACCACCGTAACCAAGTTAAAAGTGGCTCTGCAAGAAGGAGTCTACGAAAGCACAATGTCCGATAGACCAAAGAATCAAAATAATTATGATAGTCCGTTAACTTCATAACAAATTAAAAAAGATTATGTAGAATAAGGGCAATAATCACAAAAAGTTAGTAATGTGGCAAACTCCCAATTTAATAATACATTTTCAAAACCCCATAATAGCACAGAAGTTGATGTGCATCAAGAGTTCAAACAAGATTTGGACCAAGGTAGAATGCAAAGCCCTATAAATAACCAACAATGGCGAACCTCATCGAATGCTCGTTATCCGTCCGTATGGGCAGATCCACCTTGATCCACCATCGGCAAACGATGAAGAGTTTAATTTTTCAATGAAAAATGAACTAAAAGAGTTCAACGAGTTTATAATTGATGTTCTAAGCGCTGAAGAGAGAAAAACTCATTAAAATCCTGCTCGAGCTTAGAGACATACAGTACCGAGAAGGTAAAAATTCAACTTTCACCAGTACAATTCAACTGTTCATAACCTCTAAGCAAGGGGATCCAATTTACAAAAGAACATACATATATCCAGTGCTTCGATGAAGAAGACGAATAAAAAATAAAATATATGATACAAGGAATCATGCGAAAATCAAAATATCCTTATTTCTAACCAACTGTAATTGTTCCAAGAAAAAGTGATGCATAAAGAAACAAAAGATATCGAATGGCAATTGACTATTAAAGTTGAACGAAATAACAATCAACGGTAAATACCCAATTATGGTCACGAATGAAATATTTGATAAATTAGGTAAATGCCAATACTTCACTACCATGCACCTTGCAAAAATGTTCACCAAATTCAAATGGAAGTAAAATCAGTGGCCAGAACAGCCTTTTCCTCAAAAAATTGACATTACCAGTATACTCGAATGCCATTTGGGTTCCATAATGCTCCGGCAACTTTTTAAAGTTGCATGTCTAATCTTTTAGAAGATCTAATCTATAAAGATTGTTTAATATACATTAATGACATAACCGTGTACTTCACTTCATTCGACGAACACATTTTATCTCTACATAAAATGAGTCCAAAAGTATTAAGATTATCTTTTGAGTGTGCAAAACGTCGGTTTTTGGCTCTAGAATGCAGACTCGAAAAAGTATAACGACAACGAAAAGTATAACTGCATTATTACATTCCCCTTCAATGCGTCCGGCGTCCTGATAGTATTACTACCAAATTGCGCGTAGTTTTCGAAGCGTCAAGCAAGACGTCAACGTCAATCTCACAAAACGAGACTTTGATGGTAGGTCTAACTCTATTTAACCCTTGCACGATTTCGGTTGCATAAATATGCTTTGACAGCCGACATTTCAAAAATGTGTCGACAGGTAGACATCGCTAAAGAGGCTCGAAAGTTTACTTAGCTCGTCGGATGGGGTCTGGGTTCTTTCTTTAGCAAAAAGAAATGGTCAAAATGACGAGTCCAACAATGTCGTGGTTGCGAATGGTAACGGGTGCTATTTCAGTCGTCGACGGTTAAGAGGTTCGAATTGGTTGTAGGGTATCAAAGATGTTAGCTGCCCTACGATCTGTACCCACCCTACCTTGGTGGCATGGAGAAAGTCACGGCCACCCTTATTCGGACCTTTTGTCGGTTAACTGATTGTTTTACATATATTTAGTCTCCTAAGGTACTAGCGATGAACCATCAAAGTATTAGTTAAACATATTAATTCCAATTTTCATATTATTTATTGTCTGTTTGCTTCACATAGGACGTGTTTGAAGACAATATATATATAAGAAGGAAACTTATATGAAAAGCACTAACGCTTAGTCGACACTGTGTCGTGGTTACAAAGATATCTATATACCGAACCCAAATGATCGAAAAGAGAAATCATGCTGCTTGACAATAGATAATGGGCCTTGGGGCGGTAGTTTAAAATTACGTGCATTTACTATATCGGGGAGGGCTAAAGGCTCGCCGACTAACAATTATTATTCAATACTTCAAACGCTTTTGCTGGCTTATGTGGCCATTGCATACTTACAAAATTTAACAAATAAATCTATCGATGCGTATGTTGGGCCCATCGCTAGGATATCTATTCACAAATGATTTGGGATATACCGTACACTCGTCGCCTAATTGTCATGGCACTTAGATTTCCGTTTAGTATAAGTATAACATTCTTACATTATTAAGTTACTTTAAGTGGTCGATTTTAAAAATTACAAAATACGATAGATCTTGATTTAATTGACTTGCTAAAGAAATGAAGTTTCTTATGCAGACACTTTTCTATTACTTTCATTATTTAAGCAAAACGAAAGAGGTTATTAAATATTAAGGCATGAGCATTTAGATCGAAGCGTGTACGCAAAAATTCCAACCAATCGCGTTTATGCGCACACGAAGTGCGAACTCTTGGAGGCTATTTTAGCAACGTATATCCGATCTCGGTCTGCGGACACTTAAGCGGTCCTATTCAATGCCGGAGACACTCCGTTGATCGAACAGGGGCGACAAGTTAAATGGGGCCGCAGTGTTAATCTGTAGCGATCAATAAGAAATCCGTAGCCCTTTTGATATTTTCCACTCCCGTAGAGCTGTTGCAACTCCCGGCAACGACCGACCACCACGGAAGCGTAGCACCACGGAAGCGTAGCATAGCTGGCCGGTAGTTAAGTAATATTGTACCCACTGAAAAAGAGCTTATTAAGAATTCCGCACGCAATTAATTCAAACAAATATCACCTAGTGGCGGAAAACTGCTGAACGCGAAATCTATGAGCTTTGGAGACTTTGAAAATAGTTGGCCTCGATTTGCCCTGAAAAATCCGAAGCTGAGTACAGCCACTGCACTTTTAATTACTATGATTTGTATGCGCTCAAAATATGCGTCTTGCTTGTTCTGCTGTCGAATTGAAAAGAACGCAGCATGGCAATCAAATCTTCTACCGTCCTTCAATTTCAGCAAAAACACAAATACAAACACAATTATAATTCACCACATCTAAATCATAACGGTGATGTGGCCTGATCTATCGAGCATTCCTTCATTCTCGCGTAAGTGCGAGTGAAGAAACGCCCCGTCGCTCAGAGAGGGAAATTATGCAGCATCGTGCGAAAGCAAATAGCGACTAAGATGGGATAAATGCATAACTTTTCGGTGACTTTTCTGACTATAAACGGGTGTTGGTACCATGGGGTGAATTGATGAATTTTTGTGCACGGTGGTCCCTACAAGTTTGATCCTTCGGCATCTGTTAAAACTCTTGGAATAATATGGTATCCCAAAACCGATGCGTTCAATTACTCTCTGGAGGACTCGTATGATTCATTAAAGCCAACTAACCGCAATATTCTATCTGTTGTATATCGATTGTTTGATCCGTTAGGATTGTTGTGTCCTTTGATTACTAGAGCAAAAAATTTGGCGGCAGGCGGCGTTCAACGGCCAGAAGCAGCAAATGCAGAGCTACGCAGCGGAGCGTAGCGTCGAATGAGTGTTCATTCCACCGAGGGCGACCGATTTCGGAGCGCTGTTCGAGGAGTTGGCAACCCCAGACTTACGCACGACGAGCTGAGCACGCACTTTATAGAATTTGAGCCGCTACTCAACTCGCGCCCTATCGCTTCCCCAGGCAACGACCCCAACGACGGGGAGGCCCTAACACCAGGCCACCTGCTTATCGGCAGCCTCTTATTCGCTGCCACACGAATCCGGACTAGACGAAGCCAACATCAAGACGAGCTTCGCGTATTTAAAGCGATCGCGAATGGTGTTGGAACTACCTAGCGGCCAATACACCAGGTGGCAGCGCTACCAATAATTTAAGCCCTTAGGCCTTAAAAATTAAATTATATCAAATTAACTAACTTAAAAATAATGTAAACGTGCAGAGTGCATCGATGTTTCTCACATGCATTTAAATAACAGACCCTCTTAACAGTTGCTCTTACTTAATGTAAGGAGCACTGTTAAGTGATGATCATGTCGTTGCTCATTTTATCAGCAGCAAGCCTCTCCGATAATTGTAAGAAGGAATTCTTCTCGAGCTCTTCAAAAAAACAAAAGCAATAAACGTGTAAAGCAAAGAAGTTCGTTTTTTTATTTGTCACCAAAAAAGAGATATCGGTCGGCAGATTTTCCTAAACGGCGTTCAAATTAAATTGTTAAATTGATTAACTATTTAAAAAAATGTTGGATTATTATCAGTGAAAACCCTCACGAAATATTCAAATGAAATAATAATTGATTTTTCATTATTACGATTGTAATAATGCTTAAACTCGCAGATAGAATTTCATTTCCTTAGCAAGAAATGTTATTACCACCGTAACCAAGTTAAAAGTGGCTCTGCAAGAAAGAGTCTACGAAACCACACTGTCCGATAGACCAAAGTATCAAAACAATTATTATAGTCAGTCAACTTCGAAACAATTTTTTAAAAAAGATAATGTAGATTAAGGGTAATAATGACAAAAATTTTGAAATGTGGCCAACTCCCAATTTAATAATACATTTTCTAAGCCCCAAAATAGCACAGAATATAATTTGCATCAAGAGTTCAAACAAGATTTGGATCAAGGTAGAATGCAAATCAATAAATAACCAACAATGGCATACCTCATCGAATGCTCCTTATCTGTCCGTAAAAAGACAGCGTGAAAGTACCAATGGGCAGATCTACCTTGATCCACCATCGGCAAACGATGAAGAGTTTAATTTTTCAATGAAAAATAAACTAAAGGAGTTCAATGAGTTTATAATTGGTGCTTGTTGGTTTTTATAGTAGAACTAAACAGGAAACTGTATCGGATTCAAAGGTTTCTTTTTATTACGCATCTGTACGTCTACATCGTTCAGTGGTTCGTAAGCGACAGACAAAGTAAAACAAAAGACTTAAGTGTAACCAGGATTCAAGTATTAGTTGTTGCCGAAAACTTATGTATATTTCAATACTCCTTCTCAACAATTGTATACTTGAAAAACTTATTAATAACAATTCATTTCATTAATACATTTTACATGTTTGTTCTTTTGCAAATTTCTAGTTAGTACATCGGCAACCATATCATAAGTACTAATATATTTAACATCTATTTCGTTCTTAGAATATAGCTCGCTTACATGGTGGAACTTATTTGTCGATGAGCTTACTACATTTATGCAAAATTGGATTCTTATCGCAATACAATAAAATAGGTTTGGTTTCTACAAATCCCATTTCATGCAACAATTTTTAAGATATGTTGCTTCCCTTGCTGCGGTAGATAAGGCAATATATTCGGCTTCAGTACTGCTTAACGCCACCAGACTTTGTTTCTTCGATTCCCATGAAATCGCGCTGCCTGCACCAATAAAGACATATCCAATATATGATTTACGATCAGCAGCATCGTTCGCCCAGTCTGCGTCGACGCATCGCTAAAGAGGCTCGAAAGTTTACTTAGCTCGTCGGATGGGGTCTGGGTTCTTTCTTTAGCAAAAAGAAATGGTCAAAATGACGAGTCCAACAATGTCGTGGTTGCGAATGGTAACGGGTGCTATTTCAGTCGTCGACGGTTAAGAGGTTCGAATTGGTTGTAGGGTATCAAAGATGTTAGCTGCCCTACGATCTGTACCCACCCTACCTTGGTGGCATGGAGAAAGTCACGGCCACCCTTATTCGGACCTTTTGTCGGTTAACTGATTGTTTTACATATATTTAGTCTCCTAAGGTACTGGCGACGAACCATGAAAGTATTAGTTAAACATATTAATTCCAATTTTCATATTATTTATTGTCTGTTTGCTTCACATAGGACGTGTTTGAAGACAATATATAGATAAGAAGGAAACTTATATGAAAAGCACTAACGCTTAGTCGACACTGTGTCGTGGTTACAAAGATATCTATATACCGAACCCAAATGATCGAAAAGAGAAATCATGCTGCTTGACAATAGATAATGGGCCTTGGGGCGGTAGTTTAAAATTACGTGCATTTCCTATATCGGGGAGGGCTAAAGGCTCGCCGACTAACAATTATTATTCAATACTTCAAACGCTTTTGCTGGCTTATGTGGCCATTGCATACTTACAAAATTTAACAAATAAATCTATCGATGCGTATGTTGGGCCCATCGTTAGGATATCTATTCACAAATGATTTGGGATATACCGTACACTCGTCGCCTAATTGTCATGGCACTTAGATTTCCGTTTAGTATAAGTATAACATTCTTACATTATTAAGTTACTTTAAGTGGTCGATTTTAAAAATTACAAAATACGATAGATCTTGATTTAATTGACTTGCTAAAGAAATGAAGTTTCTTATGCAGACACTTTTCTATTACTTTCATTATTTAAGCAAAACGAAAGAGGTTATTAAATATTAAGGCATGAGCATTTAGATCGAAGCGTGTACGCAAAAATTCCAACCAATCGCGTTTATGCGCACACGAAGTGCGAACTCTTGTAGGCTATTTTAGCAACGTATATCCGATCTCGGTATGCGGACACTTAAGCGGTCCTATTCAATGCCGGAGACACTCCGTTGATCGAACAGGGGCGACAAGTTAAATGGGGCCGCAGTGTTAATCTGTAGCGATCATTAAGAAATCCGTAGCCCTTTTGATATTTTCCACTCCCGTAGAGCTGTTGCAACTCCCAAGTTGGCAACGACCGACCACCACGGAAGCGTAGCACCACGGAAGCGTAGCATAGCTGGCCGGTAGTTAAGTAATATTGTACCCACTGAAAAAGAGCTTATTAAGAATTCCGCACGCAATTAATTCAAACAAATATCACCTAGTGGCGGAAAACTGCTGAACGCGAAATCTATGAGCTTTGGAGACTTTGAAAATAGTTGGGCTCGATTTGCCCTGAAAAATCCGAAGCTGTGTACAGCCACTGCACTTTTAATTACTATGATTTGTATGCGCTCAAAATATGCGTCTTGCTTGTTCTGCTGTCGAATTGAAAAGAACGCAGCATGGCAATCAAATCTTCTACCGTCCTTCAATTTCAGCAAAAACACAAATACAAACACAATTATAATTCGCCACATCTAAATCATAACGGTGATGTGGCCTGATCTATCGAGCATTCCTTCATTCTCGCGTAAGTGCGAGTGAAGAAACGCCCCGTCGCTCAGAGAGGGAAATTATGCAGCATCGTGCGAAAGCAAATAGCGACTAAGATGGGATAAAAGCATAACTTTTCGGTGACTTTTCTGACTATAAACGGGTGCTGGTACCATGGGGTGAATTGATGAATTTTTGTGCACGGTGGTCCCTACAAGTTTGATCCTTCGGCATCTGTTAAAACTCTTGGAATAATATGGTATCCCAAAACCGATGCGTTCAATTACTGTCTGGAGGACTCGTATGATTCATTAAAAGCCAACTAACCGCAATATTCTATCTGTTGTATCTCGATTGTTTGATCCGTTAGGATTGTTGTGTCCTTTGATTACTAGAGCAAAAAAAGACGAGCTTCGCGTATTTAAAGCGATCGCGAATGCTGTTGGAACTACCTAATCTGCAGCAGAGCAAACAATGGGCCAAGGAAGGGCCCAACTTGGAGAAGGGTGCCTCGCTCTGGTACACGAGGACAATACACAACCCGAAAAATGGATATCGCGTGATGGCAACCACAATCGGCAAAGATGGTAAAGTGCGCGTGGTGGAGATTCGCACGCCGACCGCAATCATCAATACACCGGGTGCAAGCGCTACCAATAATTTAAGCCCTTAGGCCTTAAAAATTAAATTATATCAAATTAACTAACTTAAAAATAATGTAAACGTGCAGAGTGCATCGATTGTTCTCACATGCATTTAAATAACAGACCCTCTTAACAGATGCTCTTACCTAATGTAAGGAGCACTGGTAAGTGATGATCATGTCGTTGCTCATTTTATCAGCAGCAAGCCTCTCCGAGCTCTTCAAAAGACAAAAGCAATAAACGTGTAAAGCAAAGAAGTTCGTTTTTTGTATTTGTCACCAAAAGAGAGATATCGGTCGGCAGATTTTCCTAAACGGCGTTCAAATTAAATTGTTAAATTGATTAACTATTTAAAAAAATGTTGGATTATTATCAGTGAAAACCCTCACGAAATATTCAAATGAAATAATAATTGATTTTTCATTATTACGATTGTAATAATGCTTAAACTCGCAGATAGAATTTCATTTCCTTAGCAAGAAATGTGATTACCACCGTAACCAAGTTAAAAGTGGTTCTGCAAGAAGGAGTCTACGAAAGCACACTGTCCGATAGACCAAAGAATCAAAATAATTATGATAGTCCGTTGACTTCATAACAAATTAAAAAAGATTATGTAGAATAAGGGCAATAATCACAAAAAGGTAGTAATGTGGCAAACTCCCAATTTAATAATACATTTTCAAAACCCCATAATAGCACAGAAGTCGATGTGCATCAAGAGTTCAAACAAGATTTGGACCAAGGTAGAATGCAAAGCCCTATAAATAAGCAACAATGGCGAACCTCATCGAATGCTCGTTATCCGTCCGTATGGGCAGATCCACCTTGATCCACCATCGGCAAACGATGAAGAGTTTAATTTTTCAGTGAAAAATGAACTAAAAGAGTTCAACGAGTTTATAATTGATGTTCTAAGCGCTGAAGAGAGAAAAAACTCATTAAAATCCTGCTCGAGCTTAGAGACATACAGTACCGAGAAGGTAAAAATTCAACTTTCACCAGTACAATTCAACTGTTCATAACCTCTAAGCAAGGGGATCCAATTTACAAAAGAACATACATATATCCAGTGCTTCGATGAAGAAGACGAATAAAAAATAAAATATATGATACAAGGAATCATGCGAAAATCAAAATATCCTTATTTCTAACCAACTGTAATTGTTCCAAGAAAAAGTGATGCATAAAGAAACAAAAGATATCGAATGGCAATTGACTATTAAAGTTGAACGAAATAACAATCAACGGTAAATACCCAATTATGGTCACGAATGAAATATTTGATAAATTAGGTAAATGCCAATACTTCACTACCATGCACCTTGCAAAAATGTTCACCAAATTCAAATGGAAGTAAAATCAGTGGCCAGAACAGCCTTTTCCTCAAAAAATTGACATTACGAGTATACTCGAATGCCATTTGGGTTCCATAATGCTCCGGCAACTTTTTAAAGTTGCATGTCTAATCTTTTAGAAGATCTAATCTATAAAGATTGTTTAGTATACATTAATGACATAACCGTGTACTTCACTTCATTCGACGAACACGACAACGAAAAGTATAACTGCATTATTACATTCCCCTTCAATGCGTCCGGCGTCCTGATAGTATTACTACCAAATTGCGCGTAGTTTTCTAAGCGTCAGGCAAGACGTCAACGTCAATCTCACAAAACGAGACTTTGATGGTAGGTCTAACTATTCAGAGGGAGCTATATTTAACCCTTGCACGATTTCGGTTGCATAAATATGCTTTGACAGCCGACATTTCAAAAATGTGTCGACAGGTAGACATCGCTAAAGAGGCTCGAAAGTTTACTTAGCTCGTCGGATGGGGTCTGGGTTCTTTCTTTAGCAAAAAGAAATGGTCAAAATGACGAGTCCAACAATGTCGTGGTTGCGAATGGTAACGGGTGCTATTTCAGTCGTCGACGGTTAAGAGGTTCGAATTGGTTGTAGGGTATCAAAGATGTTAGCTGCCCTACGATCTGTACCCACCCTACCTTGGTGGCATGGAGAAAGTCACGGCCACCCTTATTCGGACCTTTTGTCGGTTAACTGATTGTTTTACATATATTTAGTCTCCTAAGGTACTGGCGACGAACCATGAAAGTATTAGTTAAACATATTAATTCCAATTTTCATATTATTTATTGTCTGTTTGCTTCACATAGGACGTGTTTGAAGACAATATATAGATAAGAAGGAAACTTATATGAAAAGCACTAACGCTTAGTCGACACTGTGTCGTGGTTACAAAGATATCTATATACCGAACCCAAATGATCGAAAAGAGAAATCATGCTGCTTGACAATAGATAATGGGCCTTGGGGCGGTAATTTAAAATTACGTGCATTTCCTATATCGGGGAGGGCTAAAGGCTCGCCGACTAACAATTATTATTCAATTCTTCAAACGCTTTTGCTGGCTTATGTGGCCATTGCATACTTACAAAATTTAACAAATAAATCTATCGATGCGTATGTTGGGCCCATCGTTAGGATATCTATTCACAAATGATTTGGGATATACCGTACACTCGTCGCCTAATTGTCATGGCACTTAGATTTCCGTTTAGTATAAGTATAACATTCTTACATTATTAAGTTACTTTAAGTGGTCGATTTTAAAAATTACAAAATACGATAGATCTTGATTTAATTGACTTGCTAAAGAAATGAAGTTTCTTATGCAGACACTTTTCTATTACTTTCATTATTTAAGCAAAACGAAAGAGGTTATTAAATATTAAGGCATGAGCATTTAGATCGAAGCGTGTACGCAAAAATTCCAACCAATCGCGTTTATGCGCACACGAAGTGCGAACTCTTGGAGGCTATTTTAGCAACGTATATCCGATCTCGGTCTGCGGACACTTAAGCGGTCCTATTCAATGCCGGAGACACTCCGTTGATCGAACAGGGGCGACAAGTTAAATGGGGCCGCAGTGTTAATCTGTAGCGATCATTAAGAAATCCGTAGCCCTTTTGATATTTTCCACTCCCGTAGAGCTGTTGCAACTCCCGGCAACGACCGACCACCACGGAAGCGTAGCACCACGGAAGCGTAGCATAGCTGGCCGGTAGTTAAGTAATATTGTACCCACTGAAAAAGAGCTTATTAAGAATTCCGCACGCAATTAATTCAAACAAATATCACCTAGTGGCGGAAAACTGCTGATCGCGAAATCTATGAGCTTTGGAGACTTTGAAAATAGTTGGGCTCGATTTGCCCTGAAAATCCGAAGCTGTGTACAGCCACTGCATTTTTAATTACTATGATTTGTATGCGCTCAAAATATGCGTCTTGCTTGTTCTGCTGTCGAATTGAAAAGAACGCAGCATGGCAATCAAATCTTCTACCGTCCTTCAATTTCAGCAAAAACACAAATACAAACACAATTATAATTCACCACATCTAAATCATAACGGTGATGTGGCCTGATCTATCGAGCATTCCTTCATTCTCGCGTAAGTGCGAGTGAAGAAACGCCCCGTCGCTCAGAGAGGGAAATTATGCAGCATCGTGCGAAAGCAAATAGCGACTAAGATGGGATAAATGCATAACTTTTCGGTGACTTTTCTGACTATAAACGGGTGCTGGTACCATGGGGTGAATTGATGAATTTTTGTGCACGGTGGTCCCTACAAGTTTGATCCTTCGGCATCTGTTAAAACTCTTGGAATAATATGGTATCCCAAAACCGATGCGTTCAATTACTGTCTGGAGGACTCGTATGATTCATTAAAGCCAACTAACCGCAATATTCTATCTGTTGTATCTCGATTGTTTGATCCGTTAGGATTGTTGTGTCCTTTGATTACTAGAGCAAAAAATTTGGCTGCAGGCGGCGTTCAACGGCCAGAAGCAGCAAATGCAGAGCTACGCAGCGGAGCGAAGCGTCGAATGAGTTTTCATTCCACCGAGGGCGACCGATTTCGGAGGGCTGTTCGAGGAGTTGGCAACCCCAGACTTACGCACGACGAGCTGAGCACGCACTTTATAGAATTTGAGCCGCTACTCAACTCGCGCCCTATCGCTTCCCCAGGCAACGACCCCAACGACGGGGAGGCCCTAACACCAGGCCACCTGCTTATCGGCAGCCTCTTATTCGCTGCCACACGAATCCGGACTAGACGAAGCCAACATCAAGACGAGCTTCGCGTATTTAAAGCGATCGCGAATGGTGTTGGAACTACCTAGCGGCCAATACACCAGGTGGCAGCGCTACCAATAATTTAAGCCCTTAGGCCTTAAAAATTAAATTATATCAAATTAACTAACTTAAAAATAATGTAAACGTGCAGAGTGCATCGATGTTTCTCACATGCATTTAAATAACAGACCCTCTTAACAGTTGCTCTTACTTAATGTAAGGAGCACTGTTAAGTGATGATCATGTCGTTGCT
Source organism: Drosophila littoralis (assembly GCA_018903485.1). Classification (NCBI taxonomy): domain Eukaryota; kingdom Metazoa; phylum Arthropoda; class Insecta; order Diptera; family Drosophilidae; genus Drosophila; species Drosophila littoralis. Next base: position 146,892 of record JAEIGF010000104.1, on the reverse strand, counting down.
CATTTTATCAGCAGCAAGCCTCTCCGATAATTGTAAGAAGGAATTCTTCTCGAGCTCTTCAAAAAGACAAAAGCAATAAACGTGTAAAGCAAAGAAGTTCGTTTTTTGTATTTGTCACCAAAAAGAGATATCGGTCGGCAGATTTTCCTAAACGGCGTTCAAATTAAATTGTTAAATTGATTAACTATTTAAAAAAATGTTGGATTATTATCAGTGAAAACCCTCACGAAATATTCAAATGAAATAATAATTGATTTTTCATTATTACGATTGTAATAATGCTTAAACTCGCAGATAGAATTTCATTTCCTTAGCAAGAAATGTTATTACAACCGTAACCAACTTAAAAGTGGCTCTGCAAGAAGGAGTCTACGAAACCACACTGTCCGATAGACCAAAGTATCAAAACAATTATTATAGTCAGTTAACTTCGAAACAATTTTTTAAAAAAGATAATGTAGATTAAGGGCAATAATGACAAAAATTTTGAAATGTGGCCAACTCCCAATTTAATAATACATTTTCTAAGCCCCAAAATAGCACAGAATATAATTTGCATCAAGAGTTCAAACAAGATTTGGATCAAGGTAGAATGCAAATCAATAAATAACCAACAATGGCATACCTCATCGAATGCTCCTTATCTGTCCGTAAAAAGACAGCGTGAAAGTACCAATGGGCAGATCTACCTTGATCCACCATCGGCAAACGATGAAGAGTTTAATTTTCAATGAAAAATAAACTAAAGGAGTTCAATGAGTTTATAATTGGTGTTTGTTGGTTATACAATGTTTTTATAGTAGAACTAAACAGGAAACTGTATCGGATTCAAAGGTTTCTTTTTATTACGCATCTGTACGTCTACATCGTTCAGTGGTTCGTAAGCGACAGACAAAGTAAAACAAAAGACTTAAGTGTGACCAGGATTCAAGTATTAGTTGTTGCCGAAAACTTATGCATATTTCAATACTCCTTCTCAACAATTGTATACTTGAAAAACTTATTAATAACAATACATTTTACATGTTTGTTCTTTTGCAAATTTTTAGTTAGTACATCGGCAACCATATCATAAGTACTAAAATATTTAACATCTATTTCGTTCTTAGAATATAGCTCGCTTACATGGTGGAACTTTATGTCGATGAGCTTACTACATTTATGCAAAATTGGATTCTTAGCTAAGCACTGTGCGCTTTGATTATCGCAATACAATAAAATAGGTTTGGTTTCTCCAAATCCCATTTCATGCAACAATTTTTAAGATATGTTGCTTCCCTTGCTGCGGTAGATAAGGCAATATATTCGGCTTCAGTACTGCTTAACGCCACCAGACTTTGTTTCTTCGATTCCCATGAAATCGCGCTGCCTGCACCAATAAAGACATATCCAATATATGATTTACGATCTGCAGCATCGTTCGCCCAGTCTGCGTCGACGTATCCATTGCTTGCCAGTGTCCTGATAGTGAAGTTTCATATTAGCCGTGCCTTTTAGATACCTTAGCACACGCTCTGCTGCAACTTCATGCTCCATGTGAGGGCTGGCATTTCGTTGTGCCAGTTTCGCTACCGAATGTAGTATGTCCGGCCTGGTTATTATGGCCAAATACATCAATGAGCCTATCAATGATTGGTAGCTTTTTTCATTAACCATCTCGCAGTTGACGTCATCACACTTGACTTGGTGACCTGCATCCAGTGGTGTAGCTACAGGCCTACACGTTGACATGCCCCAGGCGTGTAGCATTTGCTCCACATACTGCTTATGGCCGATGGTTATGTCTCCAGTCTCCCCTTCGCGCTCAATTTCTATGCCCAAGAAATGATTGAGCTGGCCGCCATCAAGAACGTCAAATTCACTGGCAATGGACGCTTTGATTTTTAACAATTCGTCTTTATTTGAGCTGGCAAGTAAAAGATCATCAACATAAACTGCAATTATATTAATTTTACCTTGACCATTGCGTATATATACGCAGGGCTCGCTGACACATGGAGTAAAACCCAGTTTCAGGAATGACGATTTCCTCTGCCTTCAGCATGTTCAGGCAATTATACTGCTTGCGGGGTCTACCTGGTTTTCCAGTTTTTATCATTCGTGGACGCCCTGGACCACGAGCTTCACAGTTTACGGGCGGCTCTGCATCATCACTTACTGCACTCGTCAGTATCTTCCCTTTCAGTATGTCGTCCTCCGATTTCAATCTCTGCCTGTGTCTGCAGGACATTCTCAGCCTCAGCCTGCTGATTTACTGTTGCACAATCATCAAACAGCACTGTTTCCTTTTTATCGCTTACAGATCCACCTAAATTACTTTCTATAAAAATAACTTCTCTGCTTTCGATAACTTTCCTCGACTCTGGACAAAATAGGCGATATGCTTTTGCTGCCATCGAATAGCCAATCATTACATATTCGATTCCTTTTGGACTGAACTTATTTCTGTGCCCTTTATTTAAGACAATTGCTTTTGAGCCGAAAACCTTCAAATGCGACACAGACGGTTTCTTGCCTGTCCAAACCTCAAATGATGTTTTTTTCAGGAAATTTTCAAATTCATGACTAACATATTCGCGCCTGTTATCGCTACGAATTGTTTTACCTTTTTTCCGCATTGTCTCTCGGCAAACACAACAAAGTCCTTAAACGCGCTTAATATTTGGTCGCGAGACTTCAAAAAATACACAATTGTGTAACGTGAGTAATCGTCAATGAATGTTGCAAACTACCGTGCGCCCCCGGCAGACGGTCTGCTTATTGGTCCACAAAAATGCAGGTTTCACACAAATCATTTTTTATTTCAACATTTTTATTGATTGATTTTAAACCATGCACCATCTCATCACTTTCCATTTTCCTTAAACTGGCCAGATTTAAGTGTCCAAAACGATAATGCCATTTCCATAACTCCGTGCTGCTTGCCTTAGAGTACATACACTGCTTCATTTTTACATCAATGGTGAACAAATAACCTTTCTTGTATGCTTTCAGTATATTCACAATATTTCTGTCTTTTATCATTGCTCTGTCTTTATCAAAAATAACTCTATATCCTTTTTCGACAGCTTTTGATACCGATATAAAGTTTGCTTGCAACTCATTAACAAACAACACATCTTGCAGTTCAAGATAAAAATTTCCCACAGTAATGCACACAGTACCAATGCCGTCGGCAAATATGAAATTTTCTCCTGCAAGCAATATTTTCTCTTTGTGCTCTCTAATATCTACAAACCATGACCTATCACAACACATGTGAGCAGTGGCGCCACTATCCAGACACCACGTCGATTTTGTCAAGTTGTCGTTTTTCCGCGCATTCGCAAGCATGGCCAGCGATCGCTTGATTTCAGCGTCTCTCTCTTTGCCTTCTTTACTTTTCTCTTTTTCCTTGCACTCAGCAATAAAATGACTTTCGCGGCTTTACCCGCTTCTTCGTTGTTCACTTGTTGTCTTTGTCCTTCTTCAATAATCTTGATTTTCAAATCAGACAAGGACGGCAACTGTTCACGCGTTTCGATCGCTACAACAAAGTTTTCAAATTTTTTTCCTAATCCCGTTAACAGCAAAATTGTGAGCATGTCTTCATTTATGTTCATTTCAATTTCTTTTAATTTTTCAACTATGTTGGAAAACTCATTCACATAGTTCTGCACACTTGCACCTTCTGGCATACTCAGTCGGAGCAAACTTTTGAATAACGCAATTTTTCTTGCTGGCCCGCGCGGTTGATACACACATATTAGCTTCTCCCATGCTTCTTTGGACGACGCGCAATTTTTGATGAAATTAATCTGCGACTCTTTAACACCCAGCAATATGCTTGCTAGTGCCTTTTCGTCCCGTGTATCAAACTGAGCTTTCTGTTCTTCGCTGTCACCTTCATTTTCAACAATTCTTCCGCACACTATCGGCCATAGATCGTTTTGCACCAAAATGCTTTTCATTTGCACTGAACACACTGCGTAATTTCCGTCATCCAACTTTTCAATAGAATATAACCCTTGTCCACTCATGTTTATTAATTTTTCCTATAATCACACACAGTAATTACAATTAATAGCACGATTTCGTGTTTAGAGCCCTGGGCCCATAACCTGTTGGTTATATGATGTTTTTATAGTGGAACTAAACAGGAAACTGTATCGGATTCAAAGGTTTCTTTTCATCTGTACGTCTACATCGTTCAGTGGTTCGTAAGCGACAGACAATGGTATACTTAAGAATAAGAATAAGCACAAAGTAAAACAAAAGACTTAAGTGTGAAGGTGAAAATTCGACTTTCACAAGTACAATACAACTTTTCATAACCTCTAAGCACGGGGATCCAATTTACAAAAGTCCATACAAATACCCAGTGCTTCGATGAAGAAGTCGAATAAAAAAATCAAAATATCCTTATTTCTAACCGATTGTAATTGTTCCAAAGAAAAGTGATGCATAATGAAACAAAAAATATCGAATGCCAATTGACTATTGAAGTTGAACGAAATAACATCAACGGTAAATACCCCATTCTGGTCACGAATGAAATATTGAATAAATTATGTAAGACAAGATAAATGCCAATACTTTACTACCATGGACCTTGCAAAAGTTTTTCACCAAATTCAAATGGAAGTAAAACGAGAATGAAAGGGTTTCTTCGGCACGCCGAAGATCTAATACCCTTGCAGATCCAACCTTTTCATAATGCTCATAGTGCATTGCCCGTATCTAAGAAGCAAGATATCTTGAGAAATAAAAAAGGTTTTTAATCAAAAACCTAGTTTTCAACCGATCGTTCCTATGTCAGATATTTGATAAAGTAGTACGATGTAAAAAAGATTTTGCAAAAATGGACGGAGCATAGTCAATTCCTTAAATGCCGTGTTTAATCAAAATATCTTGAATGACAAACAAGTTTTTCATACAAAAACTTAATTTTTGACCGATCGTTACTATGTCAGCTATATGATATGGTGGTACGATCTTAATAGGATTTTGCATTTATATGAGGAGCATAATAAATGCCGAGTTTGAACAAGATATCTTGTAAAACAAAATATTTTTCATACAAGATCCTACTTTTCGACCGATCTTTCCTATGGCAGCTATATGATATAGTTGTCCGATCCAGCTGGTTTTCACATATGTGCGTGCAGCAGAAAGAGGGACTTCTGCATAGTTTCATTAAGATAGCTTTAAAACTGAGAGACTAGTTCGCATTGAAACAGACAGACGGACAGACGGACATGGCTGTATCTACTCGGCTGTTGATACTGATCAAGAATATATATACTTTATGGGGGCGGACATATCTCCTTCTATGCGTTACACATTTCGCGACAAAATTATAATACCCTCTGCAAGGGTTTAATAAAATCAGTGGCGAAAACAGCCTTTTCCTCAAATAATTGACATTACGAGTGTACTCGAATGCCATTTGGGTTTAATAATGCCCCGACAACTTTTCAACGTTGCATGTCTAATCTTTTAGAAGATCTAATCTATAAATATTGTTTAATATACAATAATGACATAACCGTTTACCTCACTTCATTCGACGAACACGCGAAAAGCCTCTGCATGAAACATTTTTGCTTACCTGCCGATTATCCTCAAACTCATTTTCAAAGATCTTTATGAGGAGTGTTTGAACCTTTATGCAAAATGCATTCCTCCTTGGTCTAAATGGATTTCAATTTTCCACGGGCGTGTACTTAGTAGAAAGGTAATATCTAAAATTGTTCGCACAAAACCTTTCACCAGGTAGTTTTCAATATAAAAACAAGCAAAAATAGAATTTCTGATGTTGAGAGATTCCATAAGAGGGTAAAATCAAAACTAAGACGCCAATACCGAAAATAAAATAACTAATAATTAAACAATTTAAACATACAATCCCAAAACCAAACAAAATGGAACTAGCAGGTATCCCTACATATAACACGCAGTTAAATAAAAATAACAAAATAAATAAGTTACAGGAAAATCGTAATAACTTCGAAATAGATACTACTACCCTTTAGTGACATCCAAAACGACAACCCCCTTTCGGAAAGCAGCTCTTCTATCTTCGGTTGCTATCCTACTTCGTTAACCAACCGTAGAACAATCATCGGTGTAGATTCTTCTTTCTATTAGAGCATCTTCAATTTTTTTCCGACTAGAACTACCAGGTACGTACAATTCTATTTGTGTACAATGTACAATATCACTCTAAGACCTTCCTAGACAGGCTATAAATTTCCTCCACCGTGTCGGTAATTTCGAACCACTATCTCTTTAGCCTATCTACACACTTCATAGTTACTAAAATTTGTCTTTACCTTATTAATTACTTCTTATTTTCTATTTATTGAATTTTCTTAAATAATCAAGTAAATTAACTGTCTGGTTACGCAGCCAAAACAACTGGAGCGACCTCGCAACTGATAAGAGCAGCATCTTAATTTTATCTTATAATACTCGCTCTGCAAAGCAATTGCCTAAATTTCGCTCTTAAGAATTCAGTTACATAGAGCTGCCGCTCTTCGCTGTAACGATCGTTTTATTGCCCTAGCTTTACTTATGCGAAGGCCTCGATGCTGCGCATCGAGTTAGTTAAGTTCGTTCGCTTCATGCATTTGGTGCGCATCGGCCACTTGCATTACTCAAAATTATAACTAATAATTGTCGCTTCGCTAAAATTGGCACGTACTAATTCGGGTTCGCTTGCCTATATATAAACTATTGTTCTTAAATAATAAGCACAGACCAATTCGGGTCTGCCTGCTTCTCGTAACTTTAAGAAATACAAAACAATTTTGAACACAAGAAATAAATAGTTAATTATTTCTATTTGTGAAAGCTATTGAAAAAGCTCAATAGCGCAACATTTTGGTGACCCCGACGTGATTTTTATTTTTGTTGTTGTAAGATTATTTGCTTTACATTAAAGCAATAATCTTAAAAGACACCACCTGGCATTTCGTTTTGTGCACTTTATATACATACATACTTATCGCCGTCGCCTTGCCTACTCTTTCGGTCGCTTAAAGTCTTTGCTCATTCGTGCGGTACTTATGTAAAAGCTATTGCCGTTGCTTCGTTACATAGCTTGACACTTGCGTTCGCCGAAGTTCTTATTGTACAACTATTGTTCTTTGAACGGTTTGCATGTACTAGCGATCACCGTTGTCAGTTACTCAGCTAGTTTCGCACGCGCTTTCTATCACGCTTCTAATGGCAACCGAAAATAATGCCTCTAATGCAGTGCCCTCTGCAAACAGGGTGACCTTTCTGAAGCGCAAAGCCATTTCAATTTATGACAGTTTGCAAACACTTCGAAATGCTCTAACTAATTCGCCACTTAGTGCAATTGATGAGTGCGGTCTTAGTGTTAGGCTGAAGCAAATCGAGCGGCTTCAGACCTCATTTGATATTACTCACACTAGCCTCGAAGAACTAGACTTTGATGAAATCGGTAACCAATTGCGTGAGGACTTCGACGAGTTAGCAGTTTCTATGGAAATTTCGGTTCGGAGTGAAATTGCGAAACGTGTCTCAATATTGCCCTGCTCAACATTTCGCGACCAATCTGTGCTGCCCTCGCAGACAGTTAGAGCTAAGGCACCGCCGACACTACCCTCAATAAAGTTGCCTACGTTCAGTGGTGGTTACACAGAATGGGCCGACTTTTATTCTATGTTCACAACCGTCATAGAAAATCATCCTGATCTAGCAGATATCGAAAAGCTGCAGCATCTTCGATCGTGCCTGAAGGATACAGCGCTGGACGCGATTCGATCATTGGAAATAACAAACAATAATTATGCCATAGCACTTAATTTATTGGAGAAAAGGTTTAATAATAGACGTTTGGTTTTTCAGGCACACATACTTGAGATATTGGGGCTCAAGAGGGTGGCAGGTGGATCGGCCGTGTCGCTAAGGGAGTTATCCGACCAATTCAACGCACATATTCGCGCGTTAAAGAGCATGGGCAACTCCGAACAAATCGCTGGATGCATCATTGTGCAGATTATTTTACAAAAGCTGGACCCAATATCACAAGCCAAATGGGAAGAAAGGCTAGAGGATTCGTCGTTCGTCAACTTAATACCATCGTGGGAGCATATGGCTACGTTTCTGGACCAGAGATGCCGAACAATGGAAACCGTAAATTTTGCTATGGCAAGCTATGCCCCTAGCCATCAGGTGGGAAAAACTAGAGCAATTAACACCAGTAGATCGTCATTTATCGCCACTAACCACGACGCCCCTGTCTGCGACTTTTGTGACAGCCCTGGTCATAATATATATAATTGTTCTCGATTTGGAAATTTGACCCCTGCATTACGGCTTAGGGAGGCAAAACGAGTTGCATTGTGCTTGAATTGCCTAAAGAAAGGTCATCAATTGCGATCATGCTGCTCTGGATGCTGTCGGACCTGCGGGGCGAAACATCATTCTCTGCTGCATTTAAATAATTCCGTATTTCCGTCTGGTCAGCTGACTGAGCCTGCAAATTCATCGCCGATAGCCCATGCCTCTTTCGCTAAGTCATCGCCATCTACCTCCACATCTCTTGTTGCCCAGTATTTCAGTAGTGATGTTGTCGTCTTGGCTACGGCTTTGATCTTTGTTAAAAATCGCTCCGGCACTTTGATACCTTGTCGTGCCCTTTTGGATTCTGGTTCTCAGCTTCACCTTATAACGTCGCGCCTTGCTCAACAGCTTCAGCTAAAGAAGCACAAGTCCTCAGCCATTGTCTCTGGTCTAGGAGATTCTCGTTTTGAAACAGAAGGAAACACGGTCACTATCACAATACAGTCTCAAGTCTCTGAATACTCAACATGCCTTACAGCTCTGGTAGCGCCTAACATAACTGATAGTCAACCGAGTTTTACTATCAACACGACGAATTGGCACATTCCCGATAACATAAAACTTGCAGATCCGTCTTTCTTTAAACCTCAACGCGTGGACTTGCTACTTGGAGCTAGCCTGTTTTACGACCTTCTCAGCGTCGGCCAGATAAGGCTTCTCCCAGGACTACCGTGTCTTCAAAAAACACGGCTTGGTTGGGTAGTTTCTGGAGGCGGACCACGCTTGAGTGGTTCTATGTTAATGGCAAAGCATACTGCGGGCAAACTTGAGTCAAGTTCTGAAGAACGTGCTGATGAATTGGTTCGAAGATTTTGGGAGATAGAATCCTGCTTGGAAAGTAAACCTACCACTTCAAAGGAAGAAAACATCTGTGAAGAACATTTCGTAAATACTCATATCAGATTGCCTAGTGGCCAATATTCAGTTCGTTTACCCTTCAAGCGAAGTTTGGAATGTCTGGGGACGTCATACCAACAAGCCTTTCGTCGGTTCCTGACCCTGGAACGCAAACTACAAAATCGTCCAGATCTGAATATTCAATATTCAAACTTTCTAAAGGAATATTTGGATCTTGGTCATATGTCGCCTGTTGCTCCAGAGTCTATAGGACTTTGTCAATACTTTCTTCCTCATCACTGTGTCTTTAAAGAAGACAGTTCAACGACAAAATTGCGAGTCGTTTTCGACGGCTCAGCAGCTACCTCGTCAGGTTATTCATTAAATGAACTATTGATGGCTGGACCTGTTATTCAAAGCTCGCTGTTTCATATCCTTCTTCGCTTTCGTAATCTCCCGATCGCCCTAACAGGAGATATTGGAAAAATGTATCGCTGCATACGCGTTTCAGCACCGGATGATTTTCTCCAATGCATTCTGTGGCGAGACTCGCCAGAACATGATATAAAGATTTTTAAGCTGGATACAGTTACATACGGAACAAAGCCAGCTTCATTCCTCTCTATTCGTGCTATGCATCAGCTGTCTATGGATGAGGAAACTAATTTTCCAATTGGATCTCGGATTATGCGGCGTGACTTCTACGTTAATGACCTCATTTCAGGGGGTGATTCAATTCAAGAAGCAAAGGAAATTCTTAATCAGACGGCTGGAATCTTGGCAAGTGGGGGCTTCAAGTTGCGAAAGTGGTGCTCAAACAATGCTGCTGTACTGAAAGGGACACCCGTAGAGGACAGAGAATCTTCTCTAAAGTTTGATGATGGTAGCGACATCACCAAAACTCTTGGACTCGCTTGGGACTCAGCGTCGGATCGGTTGTTGTTTTCTTTTTCGTCCATTCAGCAGAGATCTAAACCATCCAAAGATCAATACTATCGACCATAGCTCGCTTGTATGACCCGCTTGGACTCATAGGGCCGGTAATTGCCAAGGCTAAAATCTTTTTGCAGCAGATCTGGAAGGAGAAGCTTGAGTGGGACGAGAGCTTGCCATCATCACTAGCAACAGCTTGGCATGATCTTTGCTGCAGTTTTGAGAAGGCACAGTTTCTTAAATTTCCTCGACTCGTGTCAATACCTGCAGCAGAGTTAGAAGTTCACGGTTTCTGCGACGCCAGCATCGAAGCATATGGGGCCTGTGCCTACGTCCTTTCTCGACGAACATCAGCCAGTTGTCAGTTGTTGTGTTCCAAATCGCGTGTAGCTCCTCTGAAAACAATCACAGTTCCAAAGCTAGAACTCTGTGGCGCCGTCTTATTATCTAATCTCATGCGTGAGATATCTAAAATGAATCTGTTCGATGGAAAATTCTACTGTTGGTCGGATTCTTCTGTATGCCTTTCCTGGATAAGGACCGAGCCCTGCAAGCTCAATGTGTTTGTGGCTAATCGCGTCACAGCAGTTCAAGAGCTAACTAATGGCATGGAATGGCGTTACGTGCCTACTTCACTCAACCCGGCAGACATACTCTCGAGAGGATCTACGCCAAGTGAATTAGATCAATCATCACTGTGGTTCAACGGCCCAGAATTTCCAGCTGGCAACAAATTGGACTGACCTGCTTCTTGCTTGTCGGAAAAGGCAGAACTCGAGCTTAGAAAATGGGTCCTTATTGCGTCATCTCCCTTCGATGATATAACTGCCACTTGTAAATACGTCAACTCATTTGATACAATGCAGCGCATATTCGGATATATTTATAAAATCATACATAGACACAGGCATCCTGGACTAACAGTGTGTGATATACAACATGGGACCCAACTCTTACTAAGGCTCGTCCAGAGAGCACACTTGTGGGAAGAGATCAAATGATTGCGATCGAGAAGAGCTGTTAAACCGTCCAGTTGTATCGCATCACTTAACCCTTTTTTCGATGGAAAATTCTACTGTTGGTCGGATTCTTCTGTATGCCTTTCCTGGATAAGGACCGAGCCCTGCAAGCTCAATGTGTTTGTGGCTAATCGCGTCACAGCAGTTCAAGAGCTAACTAATGGCATGGAATGGCGTTACGTGCCTACTTCACTCAACCCGGCAGACATACTCTCGAGAGGATCTACGCCCAGTGAATTAGATCAATCGTCACTGTGGTTCAACGGCCCAGAATTTCTAGTTAAAAACAAATTGGACTGGCCTGTTTCTTGCTTGTCAGAAAGGACAGAACTCGAACTTAAAAAAAGGGTCCTTATTGCGTCATCTCCCTTCGTTGATATAACTGCCACTTGTAAATACGTCAACTCATTTGAGACAATGCAGCGTATATTCGGATATATTTATAAATTCATACACAGAAGCAGGCATCCTGGACTAACAGTGTCTGATATACAACATGGGACCCAACTCTTACTAAGGCTCGTCCAGAGAGCCCACCTGTGGGAAGAGATCAAATCATTGCAATCGAGAAGAGTTGTTAAACCGTCCAGTTGTATAGCATCACTTAACCCTTTTTGGATGATTTCGGCATTCTTAGAGTTGATGGGCGCTTGAAAAACTCTTCGCTGGATTTCGACGCTCGCCATCCAATAATTCTCCCGTCTCACCATCCCATCACAGACTCAGTCATCACACGATTTCACAATCGGGACTTACACGCTGGTCCACGGGCACTTCTTGCTCATATTCGGTTGCAGTATTGGCCGATTGGTGGAAGGAAGACCCTATCCAAGGTGGTTGGAAAATGTGTGAGATGCTTTCGTGCCAAGCCTCGATTAATAGAGCATATAATGGCTGATCTTCCCAAAGAACGTTTGACTGCCTTTCGAGCCTTTGAAGTATCTGGCGTTGACTATTGTGGACCATTTTCATAAGCCAGACGTACGAAATAAAGCTCCAGTCAAATGTTACATGGCTGTCTTCGTCTGCTTCGCGACTAAGGCGGTTCACCTGGAGCTGGTCAAGGATCTGTCGACGGCTTCATTTTTGTTTATATCGACTCGAGGCAGGCCATCTCAGATATGGTCGGATAACGCTACCAACTTTGTCGGCGCCAAAAACGAGCTTCTGGATCTCAAGCGTCTATTCATAAGTCGCAATCATATTGAGTCAGTGCATAAATTTTGCATGGCTGATTCCATTGATTGGAAATTTATACCTCCTCGTTCACCGCATTTTGGCGGCCTTTGGGAAGCAGCAGTGAAGACAGCGATACATCATTTTTATCGTGCTGTTGGATCTTGTGTTCTCAACTTCGAAGAGTTTCGCACCCTAGTCTGCCACATAGCATCGATAATTAATTCCAGGCCATTGTTTCCTCTTTCAGAAGATCCAGCAGATCTAGATGTGCTCACTCCAGCTCATTTTTTGATTGGTGGACCCACCTCATCGTTCGTTGAACCTGATGTGACGCACCTTCAATTCAATCGTCTGGATGGTTGGCAACGCGTAACATACCTCCAACAACTGTTTTGGTCTCGCTGGCGTGAAGAATACTTAACACTGCTTCAGCAGCGCTCCAAATGGCGAACTCGAAACCAGGCCTATGCGTCAACGACATAGTCCTCGTAAAGGATGAAAATCTGCCGCCTCTAAGGTGGCCACTGGCGAGAATCACAGAGTTAATCGTGGGAAAGGATGGAGTCGCTCGAGTAGCCATTTTGCGCACCGCAACAGGAGAAACGAGAAGAGCTGCAAACAAGCTATGCCTATTGCCCATCAGGGAATCTGTTGAAAGCCCATGCCTTCCAACGTGGGGAGAATGTCTGGTTACGCAGCCAAAACAACTGGAGCGACCTCGCAACTGATAAGAGCAGCATCTTAATTTTATCTTATAATACTCGCTCTGCAAAGCAATTGGCTAAATTTCGCTCTTAAGAATTCTGTTACATAGAGCTGCCGCTCTTCGCTGTAACGATCGTTTTATTGCCCTAGCTTTACTTATGCAAAGGCCTCGATGCTGCGCATCGAGTTAGTTAAGTTCGTTCGCTTCATGCATTTGGTACGCATCGGCCACTTGCATTACTCAAAATTATAACTAATAATTGTCGCTTCGCTAAAATTGGCACGTACTAATTCGGTTTCGCTTGCCTATATATAAACTATTGTTCTTAAATAATAAGCACAGACCAATTCGGATCTGCCTGCTTCTCGTAACTTTAAGAAATACAAAACAATTTTGAACACAAGAAATAAATAGTTAATTATTTCTATTTGTGAAAGCTATTGAAAAAGCTCAATAGCGCAACATTAACATTATTTTTAATTTTTACTTAAAACACTCTTGGCGGAGATCCGTGCATTGATTCACAAAATGAATTTAAACGAGAAAGAAGGGCTATCTTCGGCATGCCGAAGATCTAATACCCTTGCAAACCCAACCTTTTAATGCCGAGAAAATGGTTAAGGCCGAGTTTGGTCAAGGTATATTGATAAACAAAAAAAAGGCTTTTAATCAAAAACCGATGTAAATAAGATTTAGCAAAAATTAAGGAAGCATAGTGATATCTTTAAATGCCGTGTTTAATCGCAAAATCATGAAAAACAAAAAATTCTCCATACAAAAACTTAATAATACGATCTTAATAGGATTTTGCATATATATGAGGAGCTTAGTAAAACTAATAAATGCCGAGTTTGGTCAAGATATCTTGACAAACAAAATGTTTTTTCGTACAAAAACTTAATTTTCGACCGATCGTTCCTATGGCGGCTATATGATATAGTGGTCCGATCTTAATAGAATTTTGCATATATATGAGGAGCATAGTAAAACTAATAAGTGTCGAGTTTGGTCAAGATATCTTGATAAACAAAAGGTTTTTTCATACAAAAATTTAATTTTCGACCGATCGTTCCTATGGCAGCTATATGATATAGTGGTCCGATCTTAATAGGATTTTGCATACATATGAGGAGCTTAGTAAAACTAATAAATGCCGAGTTTGGTCAAGATATCTTGACAAACAAAATGTTTTTTCATACAAAAACTTAATTTTCGACCGATCGTTCCTATGGCGGCTATATGATATAGTGGTCCGATCTTAATAGAATTTTGCATATATATGAGGAGCATAGTAAAACTAATAAATGTCGAGTTTGGTCAAGATATCTTGATAAACAAAAGGTTTTTTCATACAAAAACTTAATTTTCGACCGATCGTTCCTATGGCAGCTATATGATATAGTGGTCCGATCCAGCTGGTTTTGACATATGTGCTGCGTGCAACAGAAATAGGGACTTCTGCAAAGTTTCATTAAGATAGCTTTAAAACTGAGGGACTAGTTCGCATAGAAACAGACAGACGGACAGACGGACAGCCGGACAGACGGACAGACGGACATGGCTATATCGACTCGGCTGTTGATGCTGATCAAGAATATATATACTTTATGGGGTCGGAGATGTCTCCTTCTATGCGTTACACATTTCACGACAAAATTATAATACCCTCTGCAAGGGTATAATAAAACATGAAGTCTAGTGTAAGTTAGGTTTAGGGCGGAGCGAGAGCGCAATAAAGCTTTATCACTCGTTCTGGGAGCCAATTCGCCTCGCTTCACCGCCTTAGCGTAATGTAGGCTTAATAACTCAGTTGTCGAATTCTATCAAAGCGATAGGCACTAAACCGCATAAGCAGTCTTTAAGAGCCACCTCAATTTTTATGTCCTGAACCCATTAAAAATGGTAAAGGGAATATTGTATTTGAGCAAAATGTAAATGTATGTAACAGGTAGAAGGAAGCATCTCCGAGTCGATCTAGCCATGTCCGTCCGTCTGTCTGTCTGTCCGTATGTATGAACGCTAGGATATCAGAACCTATAAGAGCTTGAAATTTTAGCTGTAGGTCCTCCTAGTGCCTACGCATATCGACAATGTTTCCGATGATGGATAATTTACTCCGTGTACAAGCAATCGATAAAAATCGATATCGACATCATGTTTTTTGAGCAAATAAGCAAATAAATAATAAGAGCGAGATTCACCAAACATGATATGTTGCTTCTACAATATTATATACTAGCGGGTATAGCCCGGCCTTGCCCGTGGCACGTATGTTATCAAATCGATGTTCTCAAAAAGCTTTGAAAATGATTATGAAACTTAGAGAACCGTAAACAAACTACTTTCATTTAAAAGTTTTCGGCCCCTTTACCACTGTTGCAAGTGGAACTTCCCAAATCGCTGAAACACGTTATCCTTATATTCTTATGTAGAGCATTGAAAATAAGTTTGATGCAAATCGGACACAATAACAATTCGCCAAAAAATCTATGAAATGCACTTTCCACCGAAGGAGTTTAGATTTTACGAAAATTGTGAAACACGTCTCAAATGATTTCTTATGTAGATCCTTGGATATGAATTTGAGGGCGAAACGACAACCATCAAATCTTTGATCCCCATTTCCACCAAGGAGGAATACATTTTTGGAAAAGTGTGAAATACCCCTCAAATTAATTTGAGCAAAGGTCTTTGAAATTGAGCTTGAGGCCGATCGGTTGGTAAACAAAAAGCTTTAATTTTTTCGCTAATTACCCACTGTTGTGGGTGGAATTTCCCAAATCGCTGAAAAACGTATTTATTAAGTGCTTATGTAGAGCTCTAAAAAAAACTTTGAAGCATATCGGACACCACTTACAGCTGCACCAAAAAATCTTAGAATCGCACATTTCCCCGAGGATGGTTTGATTTTGCGAAAAATGTGAAACACGTCTCAAATGATTTTTCATATAGATCCTTGGATATGAATTTAAGGGCGAAACGTCATCCACCAAATCTTTGACACCCATTTATACCAAGGAGGGATGGATTTTCCAAAAAGTGCGAAACACCTCTCAAATGAAGTTGAACAAAGAACTTTTAAATTGAGTTTGAGGCCGATCGGATGGTAAACAAAAAAGTTACATACAAACGTTTTTCGCGGTTTTGTCCATACTTGCGGGTGGAATTTCCCGAAACCCCGTTTTAACGTGCACCTTCATCACATAATGTAACTACAGTGAAAATTATAGCTTCCTAGCTCTTACGGTTTGGGCTCTGCGTTGATCACCAATCAGTCAGTCAGTCAGTCAGGACAAACAGTTATATATATAGAGATTATAACGTTGTTATAAGTTTGAAAATAAAAAGACTTTATTTCACGAGTGTGAATTTGTATCAGTTTATTATGTTGTATATCTGGATTAAGACTGAAGAACAAAAATTGGCTTACGCTATATTTAAAGATAAATAATAATTGGAGAACGTGACTTTTAGCAAAGGGACCGCAGCTGCAGCTTGTTTATGCTAGCGTCTTTCTGTTGGTCAGTTTTTGTTTATAAATGACTGTTGACAATATTTGAGCTTGTCTGAATATGCCACTATATATATAAAAGTATCTTTCGTTTTATACCTATCGCCACCTTCCCGCTATCACCCCAGGGCTATAAATCAAGTTAATAGCCCAAATTTTATTGCCAACCAATTTATACCACAATTTTAATGCAATTGACTTTTTGAGAATACACAAATATTCTATGGTACAATGGGATATACTGTAGAAAATTTCATTACGATCGGTTTTTATTTGTTTTTCGGTATTTTGACCGCGCATGTGTTGCGACGCAATTTCCAAGATTTTCTGTATACATGTACACACACACATTTATGCGAGTCTGTTCGAATTCTGTCAACAGCATTTCAATGGCGATTGTTTTCTGTGCCGCTATTTTAATTGGTTTTTTCTCAACAAGACTCAATTATTATTGTGGGTCTAGAGTAGAAGCAGTGGCAAGTGGTCGGTCTGTCGCGATTTCGAGCACTACCGAGAAAAGTATTTGTTTTTTTGGCTGGTGTGGCTACTGAGTAGAGTCGGCAGCAAGTAATGCGGTCAGTTGCGAGTTTGAGCCCTGCCAATGGAACCTTTTTTTTTTAATTTATCTTTATTAATTCAAACGAGCTGCATTTGGTGTTGGAATAAGAGGGTTCAGGGTATTCACTAGTCGGGAGCTCCCGACTAGAACCTGTTACTTGTTCTTTTTTTAATTATATAAACTAATATACATTTTCATGGGGCCCCCGGGTGGACACTTTTAAAAGATAATTGTGCGTACTTAATAAACTAAAGTGGTTTAAGTGAAAATAGCTGTTGCTCCCAAATTAAGTATATCGAAAAGAAAGCTAAAATCGTGCCGCCCGGAAATATTTAAAAAAAAATAATAATAATAGTAAATCTATCGTGCTGTCATCGTTGGAGAATGCCACATAATGTAGCTTTTAAGGTGGGACGTCCGGAACAGCAGGTAGTGTGTTAAAAATTGAAAGCCGAACTCTATTGGCTCTATTGGTTGCGCAGAGGGAGTTCGCAGTTGAGAGTGATTGACGTGTTTTACTTGTGCTCCAAGATTTTTGTATATTTTTGCGCTTTAATCCTGCTTTTTAATCCAGTCTTTTAGAGCCACCTCAATTCTTATGTCCTGAACCCATTAAAAATGGTAAAGGGAATATTGTATTTGAGCAAAATGTAAATGTATGTAACAGGTAGAAGGAAGCATCTCCGAGTCGATCTAGCCATGTCCGTCCGTCTGTCTGTCTGTCCGTATGTATGAACGCTAGGATATCAGAACCTATAAGAGCTTGAAATTTTAGTGCCTAGTGCCTACGCATATCGACAATGTTTCTGATGATGGATAATTTACTCCGTGTACAAGCAATCGATAAAAATCGATATCGACATCATGTTTTTTGAGCAAATAAGCAAATAAATAATAAGAGCGAGATTCACCAAACATGATATGTTGCTTCTACAATATTATATACTAGCGGGTATAGCCCGGCCTTGCCCGTGGCACGTATGTTATCAAATCGATGTTCTCAAAAAGCTTTGAAAATGATTATGAAACTTAGAGAACCGTAAACAAACTACTTTCATTTAAAAGTTTTCGGCCCCTTTACCACTGTTGCAAGTGGAACTTCCCACACTGAAACACGTTATCCTTATATTCTTATGTAGAGCATTGAAAATAAGTTTGATGCAAATCGGACACAATAACAATTCGCCAAAAAATCTATGAAATGCACTTTCCACCGAAGGAGTTTAGATTTTACGAAAATTGTGAAACACGTCTCAAATGATTTCTTATGTAGATCCTTGGATATGAATTTGAGGGCGAAACGACAACCATCAAATCTTTGATCCCCATTTCCACCAAGGAGGAATACATTTTTGGAAAAGTGTGAAATACCCCTCAAATTAATTTGAGCAAAGGTCTTTGAAATTGAGCTTGAGGCCGATCGGTTGGTAAACAAAAAGCTTTAATTTTTCGCTAATTACCCACTGTTGTGGGTGGAATTTCCAAAATCGCTGAAAAACGTATTTATTAAGTGCTTATGTAGAGCTCTAAAAAAAACTTTGAAGCATATCGGACACCACTTACAGCTGCACCAAAAAAATCTTAGAATCGCACATTTCCCCGAGGATGGTTTGATTTTGCGAAAAATGTGAAACACGTCTCAAATGATTTTTCATATAGATCCTTGGATATGAATTTAAGGGCGAAACGTCATCCACCAAATCTTTGACACCCATTTATACCAAGGAGGGATGGATTTTCCAAAAAGTGCGAAACACCTCTTAAATGAAGTTGAACAAAGAACTTTTAAATTGAGTTTGAGGCCGATCGGATGGTAAACAAAAAAGTTACATACAAACGTTTTTCGCGGTTTTGTCCATACTTGCGGGTGGAATTTCCCGAAACCCCGTTTTAACGTGCACCTTCATCACATAATGTAACTACAGTGAAAAGTATAGCTTCCTTGCTCTTACGGTTTGGGCTCTGCGTTGATCACCAATCAGTCAGTCAGTCAGTCAGGACAAACAGTTATATATATAGAGATTATAACGTTGTTATAAGTTTGAAAATAAAAAGACTTTATTTCACGAGTGTGAATTTGTATCAGTTTATTATGTTGTATATCTGGATTAAGACTGAAGAACAAAAATTGGCTTACGCTATATTTGAAGATAAATAATAATTGGAGAACGTGACTTTTAGCAAAGGGACCGCAGCTGCAGCTTGTTTATGCTAGCGTCTTTCTGTTGGTCAGTTTTTGTTTATAAATGACTGTTGACAATATTTGAGCTTGTCTGAATATGCCACTATATATATAAAGTATCTTTCGTTTTATACCTATCGCCACCTTCCCGCTATCACCCCAGGGCTATAAATCAAGTTAATAGCCCAAATTTTATTGCCAACCAATTTATACCACAATTTTAATGCAATTGACTTTTTGAGAATACACAAATATTCTATGGTACAATGGGATATACTGTAGAAAATTTCATTACGATCGGTTTTTATTTGTTTTTCGGTATTTTGACCGCGCATGTGTTGCGACGCAATTTCCAAGATTTTCTGTATACATGTACACACACACATTTATGCGAGTCTGTTCGAATTCTGTCAACAGCATTTCAATGGCGATTGTTTTCTGTGCCGCTATTTTAATTGGTTTTTCTCAACAAGACTCAATTATTATTGTGGGTCTAGAGTAGAAGCAGTGGCAAGTGGTCGGTCTGTCGCGATTTCGAGCACTACCGAGAAAAGTATTTGTTTTTTTGGCTGGTGTGGCTACTGAGTAGAGTCGGCAGCAAGTAATGCGGTCAGTTGCGAGTTTGAGCCCTGCCAATGGAACCTTTTTTTTTTTTAATTTATCTTTATTAATTCAAACGAGCTGCATTTGGTGTTGGAATAAGAGGGTTCAGGGTATTCACTAGTCGGGAGCTCCCGACTAGAACCTATTACTTGTTCTTTTTTTAATTATATAAACTAATATACATTTTCATGGGGCCCCCGGGTGGACACTTTTAAAAGATAATTGTGCGTACTTAATAAACTAAAGTGGTTTAAGTGAAAATAGCTGTTGCTCCCAAATTAAGTATATCGAAAAGAAAGCTAAAATCGTGCCGCCCGGAAATATTTAAAAAATAATAATAATAATAGTAAATCTATCGTGCTGTCATCGTTGGAGAATGCCACATAATGTAGCTTTTAAGGTGGGACGTCCGGAACAGCAGGTAGTGTGTTAAAAATTGAAAGCCGAACTCTATTGGCTCTATTGGTTGCGCAGAGGGAGTTCGCAGTTGAGAGTGATTGACGTGTTTTACTTGTGCTCCAAGATTTTTGTATATTTTTGCGCTTTAATCCTGCTTTTTAATCCAGTCTTTTAGAGCCACCTCAATTCTTATGTCCTGAACCCATTAAAAATGGTAAAGGGAATATTGTATTTGAGCAAAATGTAAATGTATGTAACAGGTAGAAGGAAGCATCTCCGAGTCGATCTAGCCATGTCCGTCCGTCTGTCTGTCTGTCCGTATGTATGAACGCTAGGATATCAGAACCTATAAGAGCTTGAAATTTTAGTGCCTAGTGCCTACGCATATCGACAATGTTTCTGATGATGGATAATTTACTCCGTGTACAAGCAATCGATAAAAATCGATATCGACATCATGTTTTTTGAGCAAATAAGCAAATAAATAATAAGAGCGAGATTCACCAAACATGATATGTTGCTTCTACAATATTATATACTAGCGGGTATAGCCCGGCCTTGCCCGTGGCACGTATGTTATCAAATCGATGTTCTCAAAAAGCTTTGAAAATGATTATGAAACTTAGAGAACCGTAAACAAACTACTTTCATTTAAAAGTTTTCGGCCCCTTTACCACTGTTGCAAGTGGAACTTCCCAAATCGCTGAAACACGTTATCCTTATATTCTTATGTAGAGCATTGAAAATAAGTTTGATGCAAATCGGACACAATAACAATTCGCCAAAAAATCTATGAAATGCACTTTCCACCGAAGGAGTTTAGATTTTACGAAAATTGTGAAACACGTCTCAAATGATTTCTTATGTAGATCCTTGGATATGAATTTGAGGGCGAAACGACAACCATCAAATCTTTGATCCCCATTTCCACCAAGGAGGAATACATTTTTGGAAAAGTGTGAAATACCCCTCAAATTAATTTGAGCAAAGGTCTTTGAAATTGAGCTTGAGGCCGATCGGTTGGTAAACAAAAAGCTTTAATTTTTCGCTAATTACCCACTGTTGTGGGTGGAATTTCCAAAATCGCTGAAAAACGTATTTATTAAGTGCTTATGTAGAGCTCTAAAAAAAACTTTGAAGCATATCGGACACCACTTACAGCTGCACCAAAAAAATCTTAGAATCGCACATTTCCCCGAGGATGGTTTGATTTTGCGAAAAATGTGAAACACGTCTCAAATGATTTTTCATATAGATCCTTGGATATGAATTTAAGGGCGAAACGTCATCCACCAAATCTTTGACACCCATTTATACCAAGGAGGGATGGATTTTCCAAAAAGTGCGAAACACCTCTCAAATGAAGTTGAACAAAGAACTTTTAAATTGAGTTTGAGGCCGATCGGATGGTAAACAAAAAGTTACATACAAACGTTTTTCGCGGTTTTGTCCATACTTGCGGGTGGAATTTCCCGAAACCCCGTTTTAACGTGCACCTTCATCACATAATGTAACTACAGTGAAAAGTATAGCTTCCTTGCTCTTACGGTTTGGGCTCTGCGTTGATCACCAATCAGTCAGTCAGTCAGTCAGGACAAACAGTTATATATATAGAGATTATAACGTTGTTATAAGTTTGAAAATAAAAGACTTTATTTCACGAGTGTGAATTTGTATCAGTTTATTATGTTGTATATCTGGATTAAGACTGAAGAACAAAAATTGGCTTACGCTATATTTGAAGATAAATAATAATTGGAGAACGTGACTTTTAGCAAAGGGACCGCAGCTGCAGCTTGTTTATGCTAGCGTCTTTCTGTTGGTCAGTTTTTGTTTATAAATGACTGTTGACAATATTTGAGCTTGTCTGAATATGCCACTATATATATAAAGTATCTTTCGTTTTATACCTATCGCCACCTTCCCGCTATCACCCCAAGGCTATAAATCAAGTTAATAGCCCAACTTTTATTGCCAACCAATTTATACCACAATTTTAATGCAATTGACTTTTTGAGAATACACAAATATTCTATGGTACAATAGGATATACTGTAGAAAATTTCATTACGATCGGTTTTTGTTTTGTTTTTCGGTATTTTGACCGCGCATGTGTTGCGACGCAATTTCCAAGATTTTCTGTATACATGTACACACACACATTAATGCGAGTCTGCTTCGAATTCTGTCAACAGCATTTCAATGGCGATTGTTTTCTGTGCCGCTATTTTAATTGGTTTTTTCTCAACAAGACTCAATTATTAGTGTGGGTCTAGAGTAGAAGCAGTGGCAAGTGGTCGGTCTGTCGCGATTTCGAGCACTACCGAGAAAAGTATTTGTTTTTTTGGCTGGTGTGGCTACTGAGTAGAGTCGGCAGCAAGTAATGCGGTCAGTTGCGAGTTTGAGCCCTGCCAATGGAACCTTTTTTTTTTAATTTATCTTTATTAATTCAAACGAGCTGCATTTGGTGTTGGAATAAGAGGGTTCAGGGTATTCACTAGTCGGGAGCTCCCGACTAGAACCTGTTACTTGTTCTTTTTTAATTATATAAACTAATATACATTTTCATGGGGCCCCCGGGTGGACACTTTTAAAAGATAATTGTGCGTACTTAATAAACTAAAGTGGTTTAAGTGAAAATAGCTGTTGCTCCCAAATTAAGTATATCGAAAAGAAAGCTAAAATCGTGCCGCCCGGAAATATTTAAAAAAAATAATAATAATAGTAAATCTATCGTGCTGTCATCGTTGGAGAATGCCACATAATGTAGCTTTTAAGGTGGGACGTCCGGAACAGCAGGTAGTGTGTTAAAATTGAAAGCCGAACTCTATTGGCTCTATTGGTTGCGCAGAGGGAGTTCGCAGTTGAGAGTGATTGACGTGTTTTACTTGTGCTCCAAGATTTTTGTATATTTTTGCGCTTTAATCCTGCTTTTTAATCCAGTCACCTCAGTCTTATGTCCTGAACCCATTAAAAATGGTAAAGGGAATATTGTATTTGAGCAAATTCCACCCACAACAGTGGGTAATTAGCGAAAAATTAAAGCTTTTTGTTTACCAACCGATCGGCCTCAAGCTCAATTTCAAAGACCTTTGCTCAAATTAATTTGAGGGGTATTTCACACTTTTCCAAAAATGTATTCCTCCTTGGTGGAAATGGGGATCAAAGATTTGATGGTTGTCGTTTCGCCCTCAAATTCATATCCAAGGATCTACATAAGAAATCATTTGAGACGTGTTTCACAATTTTCGGAAAATCTAAACTCCTTCGGTGGAAAGTGCATATCATAGATTTTTTGGCGAATTGTTATTGTGTCCGATTTGCATCAAACTTATTTTCAATGCTCTACATAAGAATATAAGGATAACGTGTTTCAGCGATTTGGGAAGTTCCACTTGCAACAGTGGTAAAGGGGCCGAAAACTTTTAAATGAAAGTAGTTTGTTTACGGTTCTCTAAGTTTCATAATCATTTTCAAAGCTTTTTGAGAACATCGATTTGATAACATACGTGCCACGGGCAAGGCCGGGCTATACCCGCTAGTATATAATATTGTAGAAGCAACATATCATGTTTGGTGAATCTCGCTCTTATTATTTATTTGCTTATTTGCTCAAAAAACATGATGTCGATATCGATTTTTATCGATTGCTTGTACACGGAGTAAATTATCCATCATCGGAAACATTGTCGATATGCGTAGGCACTAGGAGGACCTACAGCTAAAATTTCAAGCTCTTATAGGTTCTGATATCCTAGCGTTCATACATACGGACAGACAGACAGACGGACGGACATGGCTAGATCGACTCGGAGATGCTTCCTTCTACCTGTTACATACATTTACATTTTGCTCAAATACAATATTCCCTTTACCATTTTTAATGGGTTCAGGACATAAAAATTGAGGTGGCTCTTAAAGACTGCTTATGCGGTTTAGTGCCTATCGCTTTGATAGAATTCGACAACTGAGTTATTAAGCCTACATTACGCTAAGGCGGTGAAGCGAGGCGAATTGGCTCCCAGAACGAGTGATAAAGCTTTATTGCGCTCTCGCTCCGCCCTAAACCTAACTTACACTAGACTTCATGTTTTAAATTCATTTTGTGAATCAATGCACGGATCTCCGCCAAGAGTGTTTTAAGTAAAAATTAAAAATAATGTTCATTTACTTGATTATTTAAGAAAATACAATAAATAGAAAATAAGAAGTAATTAATAGGGTAAAGACAAATTTTAGTAACTTTGAAGTGTGTAGATAGGCTAAAGAGATAGTGGTTCGAAATTACCGACACGGTGGAGGAAATTTATAGCCTGTCTAGGAAGGTCTTAGAGTGATATTGTACATTGTACACAAATAGAATTGTACGTACCTGGTAGTTCTAGTCGGAAAAAAATTGAAGATGCTCTAATAGAAAGAAGAATCTACACCGATGATTGTTCTACGGTTGGTTAACGAAGTAGGATAGCAACCGAAGATAGAAGAGCTGCTTTCCGAAAGGGGGTTGTCGTTTTGGATGTCACTAAAGGGTAGTAGTATCTATTTCGAAGTTATTACGATTTTCCTGTAACTTATTTATTTTGTTATTTTTATTTAACTGCGTGTTATATGTAGGGATACCTGCTAGTTCCATTTTGTTTGGTTTTGGGATTGATGTTTAAATTGTTTAATTATTAGTTATTTTATTTTCGGTAATCTTTGACACCCATTTATACCAAGGAGGTATGGATTTTCCAAAAAGTGCGAAACACCCCTCAAATGAAGTTGAACAAAGAACTTTTAAATTGAGTTTGAGGCCGATCGGATGGTGTTTGTGTACGAATAGGTATTTTTCGAGCGTAAACTTGCTCTACTTTTGTGCACTGTGTTTTTGTTTTGCTCTGCGCTCTCGCAATCTGCTGCATACCTTTTAACGCTGGTATTTATTATGTCGTGCTGTAAGAAACCTTGCACGTTCAAGCAGGCTGATGATTCTGCACTGCCGCAATTTGTTAATTGCTGGCTGTGTGAGAATATGATGAATGCTTAATGTGCAGGTCTCACTGGGCTTGATTGCGACAAGATCGCTGCAATGGCCAAGAAGGGCTGCGGCGGCTTGCATTGGTCGTGCCTAGAATGCATCGACAAGCAAATTGATTTCTCCAGAATGTATAATTCTGTGAGAAATCAATTCTAAAAATTGAACAACGGCTAATCAGCTCTCGAGTAATTTTAAATCGCCGGTTGGAGCCTCAATTTTTGCAGTTGCCCTCTCCGTCTGATCAAACACCTACGCCTCTTTTGTCCCTGCCTAGCATCTTGTATTTATCTCCAATGTTGACTTTATCGCCTTCTCCAAGCGAATGCCCAAATACTACCCCCGTTTTATCCCCAGTAATGGTCCCATTAGTCCCCGTACTTTGACCTGTCCCAGTTAGCCAAACTGCATTAGCCCCGACGGCTCCTGGCCGCAAAGGTAAACCTGCGCGCAATGCGATTGTTAAAAACAATCAAGGTGCCGCTTTAGCCCCACCAAATCCTGAATTACCTGATGCCCCATCAACTCCTACCTTAACTGCGGTTGCCCCTCGTAGGCAATTTTTTGTGTCTCGACTTTCGTCTGACACCACTTCTGTGTCATTGGCAGCCTATAAGCTAATCTTCTGCTATTTTCTCCATTATATGTTCCCAATCATTTGTGATCCCAAATTTTGGCCTCCACACATGATTGTTCACGGATCAAGCCAAAAAAGCGTACCCAGCCTGTCATCCTTCCAGTCCCTTCAATACATGGTGCCATTCTTGCCCCAAAAAACTAACTTCGCCTTCTAACCAAGTCTCTATTCATTATCAGAATGTCAGAGGTCTCATATCAAAGCTTAAAAATCTTTTCCTCTCCAGCACTTCCTTCGATTGGGATACAATCGCATTTTCAGAAACATGGTTACATTCAACCATATCTGATTTTGAGGTTTTTTCGAATAATTTTATTTTGCATAGAAATGATCGGCCGACTCGAGGTGGTGGGGTGTTAATTGCAGTTAAAGCCACTCTCCAGTCTGAACTTTTCTGTTTTAGTACGCCTACTGACGCTGAGATTGTCTCAGTCAAGGTGTCTTTTCCTACAGGGAATATCTATATTACATGCTCATATGTCCCTCCATCTTCTGATATTCAAGTTTATACGAAACATATTTCTTGTATTAAAAAAGTTTCTTCACACGTGCGTGATAATGATCTATTTATTATGTTGGGTGATTTTAATTTGCCGAACATCTCTTGGTCATTATTCACTGCCGAAAATTATCTAGTGCCCTCAGCACAGCATGACTTTATAGATTGCATGCTTGATCTTTCGTTGTTTCAAATGAATTCAATTTCTAATCATTTGAATAGAACACTTGACCTTGTATTTGTAAACGACTACCTTATTTCTAATGTGTCTAGGTCCCCACCTTTATCTCTTCCTGAGGATGTATATCATCCTACTTCAGAGGTTGCAATGTGCAATTGTAACCCTCTCATTTCGTGCTCATCAGACAATAAGCCCCGCCGTTGCTTTCGCAAAGGAAATTATTCATTGCTAAATCAGCTTATTTATGCAACCGATTGGTCTTTCTTATATGACTCGGTTGATATGAATACTGCTATTCATTTTTTTTAATAACACCCTAAACTCCCTCTTAGATATGTGTATTCCCAAGTCAATACCTTCGACTACTTCTTCAAAGCCACCCTGGTTTACTCCCAGATTATCAAATCTGAAAAATCTAAAATCTAAATATTTTAAAAAGTTTAATAATTCTGGTTCGTGTACAGACTTGGCTAAATATTCCATAGTCAAGTCGAACTTCTTTCTACAGAATTCTCAATGCTATGAGAACTATCTAACTCGTTGCAAAAGGCAATTTGCACAAAATCCGAGACAGTTTTACAATTTTGTAAACTTGAAGCGGAAATCTTCAAGTTTTCCATCTTCTTTTTCTCTTGGGATGGATAAAGCTAGCAATGACTCTGATTCTGCTAACCTCTTTGCTAATTTTTTCCAATCAACTTACTCTTCAGTCTCTCCTAATAATAATCTTACCCCTATACTATTACTTCCTCTATACCTCCTCCCTATTATTTCACACTCCTCTCTCCTTTTAGCTATATATTCTTTAAAATCTTCTTACTCTCCTGGGCCTGACAATATTCCTAGTTGTCTACTCAAGGAGTGTAGTTCTTCCCTTCTTTATCCATTGCAAAAGCTTTTTAATCTATCTCTTGAATCTTCTGTCTTTCCATCTCTTTGGAAAGAATCTTATATCATTCCTCTCCACAAGAAAGGTGGAAAGTCTGATATACAAAATTACAGGGGCATTGCAAAACTGTCCGCTATTCCTAAATTATTTGAAAAAATAATCACTTCAAATTTGCAACATTTCTGCAAATCTGTTGTCTTCCCTGTGCATAATGGATTCGTAAAGAATCGGTCAACTACGACCAATCTACTAGAGCTTACTTTCTTGGTAAATGATGCTTTCCTTTCGAAAATGCAAACTGATGTCATTTACCCTGACTTCAGCAAGGCGTTTGACTCTGTGCACCACGACATTTTACTTCCCTCCGTCTCTTTTGCTTTGGATAAGCTCTTATTTAAAAGGTAGGACCCAAAGAGTAATGCTGAGGCTGACTACCTCTAAACAGGTTCATGTTACTTCTGGTGTTCCTCAAGAAAGTCATCTTGGACCATTAGTCTTTACTCTTTTTATAAATGATCTCCCCCTGTTATATCACATGCCCGTGTACAAATGTATGCGGTTGATGTGAAACTTATTCTATCATACACTAATCCCCTACATCATTCTCATCTACAATTTTGGTGTTCGGCCAATCAATTGCATCTGAATTGTTCAAAGTGTAAGTTTATGACCTTCAATCGCACTACACCTTGTCTTGTCAGCTATACAATTGACAATACTCCATTGCAACGTATACAAACAGTTAAGGATCTAGGCGTTCTTTTTGATTCTAAACTCAGCTTCAATCTGCATATAGATACCATCGTTAATGAGGCAAAAGGTGTACTTGGACTTATTAAACGATGGTCTAAAGAGTTATTTTATCCTTTTATAACGAAACTTCTGTGCATCTCTCTCGTTCGCCCTATCCTTGAATACGGCTCTTGCATCTGGTCTCCGCAGTATATCAATAATCAGGATCGTATTGAATCTGTTTAGAAGCAATTTCTGCTTTTTGCCTTACGAGGTTTAAATTGGGACCCTAATCTTCGGATGCCATCTTACTCCAGCAGACTGCTTCTTCTTAATCTTCCGTCGTTAATCAACCATAGGACAATTCTCGGTGTTGGCTTCCTATATAAGTTGATTGTTAGCGATATAGATTCTCATTTTCTGTTAGGGCGTCTTCAATTCTCTGTTCCGTCCAGACCAACTAGAAATTATCGCCCCTTATTCCTATCTACGTTCACAACAGACTACGCTATGCACAATCCTTTTCGCGTGCTATTAAAAAAATTTTTTTTTCCCCCACCGGGTCGGTGATTTCCCATTACTATCTCTCTATCCTATCTACATAACCTTCTATATATCTTGTTTAATTCTTTTACTTTTTTAATAACTTCTTTCTTTACTATTCCCAATTTATCGTATTTTCTTAATTAATATAGTAAATTAAGATTATTTTTAAATTGTACTAAAGAACACTATTTTCTCTACTACCACCCTTCTTCTTAGCTGTAGGCTCTAATAGAGTCACCGACAAAATTAGCTGTGTATAGGGACACAGCTGGCCGGACTGGCAAATAAAACACCTCCATCGGTTGGTGATGCTATTAGAGAATTGTGTACTCTAACTAGGCTTTTAGCATTAAATTTTATTATATATGTAAATTGTATTGAATAATTAGGAAGACACTCGTTTTGTCGACCAATAATAAATAAATAATAATATCCTGCCATCATTCTCAACCACTGTAAATTAAACAGTTGTCCGAGACCAAGCGCTTGTATATAAGTGCCTTTTATTTTCGTTCCGCTTTGTGCTAAGCTGTGCCTGTGCAATTGTTGTTGGACGCATTTTTCGTTGGTGCGTTTCGGTCAAGAGACGCTTGCTCCCCAACGCTTTGTTGATCAGGCATATCACTTTTTTGAATTCCTTTGGCAAATTCGATATTTATTTAAATTAATAATTATTAAATCCAATTTAGAGTCAAATATAGCTAATAAGGAAGGTTTTGATGATTCAAAAAGGCAACGAAATATGTCAGTTAAAATCATAATTCGTTTAAATGATCAAATAATAAAAGGGTAAATTAAACCTTGAGTCTATAGGGTTAGAATGTAGATTAGATACAGCGTTAAAATATCTGCGTCGAGTAGAAACTTTTGACCCAGATAATGAGTCTCGCGCCGAATTCGAAGAACTTTGTATAACGACAAAGACTCGTCTTTGGTCCGTTATCAAGACATTAAGTCCTGCAACGCCTATAGGCATGCTCGTTGCGGCTCCACGCACACGTCTTCCGCATCTGGCACTTCCCAAGTTTAGTGAAAAATACTCCAAGTTTAAGAATATAATTAGCTGTTCGAAACTCTTGTTCATAACGATCATGCGATCCCGAGCATAGCGCTTTCAATTTATAGCACAGTACTGTTCCGGACGTTCCACTTTGGAAGCTAATTTCCTTGGCATTCTCCAACGATGGCAGCAGGATAGATTTATTATTATTATTATTTTTTTTTTAATATTTTCGGCCGACGCAATTTTATTTATTTATTTTAATTTACTTAATTCGCGAGCCACAGCTATTTTCACAGGAACCACTTTAGTTTATTTACACAATTATTTTTAAAATGTGTCTCCTCCGGGGGCCCATGAAAACTTATATTAGTTTATATAATTAAATAACGAACAAGTAAAAGGTTCTAGTCCGGAGGTCCCGACTAGGGAATACCCTGAATCCTCTTATTCCAACACCAAATGCATCTCGTTTGAATTAATAAAGATAAATTTAAAAAAAAAACGAGAAAGAAGGGCTATCTTCGGCATGCCGAAGATCTAATACGCTTGCAGACCCAACCTTTTAATGCCGAGAAAATGGTTTAGGCCGAGTTTGGTCAAGGTATATTGATAAACAAAAAAAAAGGCTTTTAATCAAAATCCGATGTAAATAAGATTTTGCAAAAATGAAGGGAGCATAGTGAAATCTTTAAATGCCGTGTTTAATCGAAAAATCATGAAAAACAAAAAATGCTCCATACAAAAACTTAATAATATGATATAGTGGTCCGATTTTAATAGGATTTTGCATATATATGAGGAGCATCGTAAAACTAATAAATGCCGAGTTTGGTCAAGATAACTTGAAAAACAAAATGTTTTTCATACAAGATCCTACTTTTCGACAGATCGTTCCTATGGCAGCTAGTGGTCCGATCTTAATAGGATTTCGCCTATATATGAGGAGTATAGTAATACTAATAAATACCGAGTTTGGTCAAGATATCTTGAAAAACAAAATGTTTTTTCATACAAAAACTTAATTTTCGACCAATCGTTCCTATGGCAGCTATATGATATAGTGGTCTGATCTTAATAGGATTTTGGATATATATGAGGAGCTTAGTTAAACTAATAAATGCCGAGTTTGGTCAAGATATCTTGATGAACAAAATTTTTTTCATACAAGAACTAAATTTTTGACCGATCGTTCCTATGGCAGCTATATGATATAGTGGTCCGATATTAATAGGATTTTGCATATATATGAGAAGCATAGTAAACTAATAAATGCCGAGTTTGGTTAAGATATCTTGAAAAACAAAATGTTTTTTTATACAAAAACTTAATTTTCGACCAATCGTTCCTATGGCAGATATATGCTATAGTGGTCCGATCCAGCTGGTTTTGACATATGTACTGCGTGCAACAGAAAAAGGGACTTCTGCAAAGTTTCATTAAAATAGCTTTAAAACTGAGAGACTAGTTCGCATAGAAACAGACAGACGGACAGACGGACATGGCTATATCGACTCGGCTGTTGATGCTGATCAAGAATATATATACTTTATGGGGTCGGAGATGTCTCCTTCTATGCGTTACACATTTCACGACAAAATTATAATACCCTCTGCAAGGGTATAAAAATTGGCAGGGTTTGACTTCGCAACTGACTGCATATTTACTTTCCTCCTCCACTGACTCTACTCAACATCCATACTAATAATTGAGTATTATTGAGAAAAGAACCAATTAAAATAGCAACACAGAAAACGATCGTAATAAAGACTGAATGTACACTGTACACCGTGCATGTACATATATAGAAACTCTTAAAAATACCGAAAAACAAAACAAAAACGGATTCTAATGAAATTTTCTATAGTATATCTAATTGTACCTTAGAATATTTGTGTATTCTCAAAAAGTCAATTGCATTTAAATTGTGGCTTAAATTGGTTGGCAATACAAGTTGGGTTATTAACTTGATTTATAGGTATAAATTGAAAAATACTTGACGTATGTATAATATTCTAGAAGCAACATATCATGTTTGGTGACTCTGGCTCTAATTATTTACCCAATTTGCTCAAAAAACAGAATGTCGATATCGATTTTTATCGATAGCTTGGAAACGGAGTAAGTTATCGATTATCGGAAACAAACTCGATCTGCGCAGGCACTAGGAAGACCTACAGCTAAAATTTCAAGTCTCTAGCTCTTATAGGTTCTGATATCCTTGCGTTCATACATACGGACAGACGGACGGACAGACAGACGGACATGGCTAGATCGACTCGGCTATTGATTCTGATCAAGAATACACTTTATGGGGTCGGAGATGCTTCCTTCTGCCTGTTACATACATTTGCATTTTACACAAATACATTATACCCTTCTTAACCATTTTAAATGGGTTCAGGGTATAAAAATCTTTAAAATGAACTTTAGATTTTGCAAAAAATGTGAAACACGTCTCATATGAGTTTTTATGAAAATCCATGAAAATGAATTTGTGGGCGTAAACCCCCCACAAAATCTTTGACCCCCATTCATACCAAGGATGGATGGATTTTCCAAAAAGTGCGAAACTCCCCTCAAATGAAATTGAGCAAGGATCTTTTAAAATGTGTTTGGGGCACTTTTTACCGAAGATGCTTTGATAATGCTTTGTGAAACACGTCTCAAATGATTTTTCATAAAGATCCTTGGAAATTATATTGACCGCGAAACGTCACCCACCAATCTTTGAATTTATTTTCAAAAGTGGGAAACACCCCTCAAATGAATTTGAAAAAAGAACTTTGAAATTGAGTTTGAGGCCGATCGGATGTTAAAAAAAAAAAGTGTCTACAAACGTTTTTCGCGATTTTTCCACACTTGCGGGTGGAATTTCCCGAAACCCCGTCTTAACGTGCACCTTCATCACATAATGTAACTACAGTAAATATTTCAGCTTCCTAGCTCTTACGGTTTGGGCTGAGGTGGTCACCAATCAGTCAGTCAGTCAGGACAAACAGTTTTATATATAGAGATACTAACGTTTTTATAAGTTTGAAATAAAAAGACTTTATTTCTCGAGTGTGAATTTGTATCAGTTTATTATGTTGAATATCTGTATTAAGACTGAAGAACAAAAATTGGCTTACGCTATATTTGAAGCAAAATAATATTTGGAGTACGTGACCGCAGCTGCAGCTTGTTTAAGCTAGCGTCTTTCTGTTGGTTAGTTTTTGTTTATTAGTGATTGTTGACAATATTTGAGCTTGGCTGCAGAAGGCTTTCTGCTCTTATGATTTTCGTTGCTGTTAGCATTATTTGAATTCGGCTGCAGAAGGCATGCTATTGTTATGATTATTCGATTTGGTAACATATAGTGGGTTATATTATGCAATGCAGCGTATGAATAACAGAACCCAACTTGCCTTTCCAACCAATTTATGCCACAATTTAAATGCAATTGACTTATTGAGAAAACACAAATATTCTATGGTACAAAAGGATATACTGTAGAAAATTTCATTAATATCGGTTTTTGTTTTATTTTTCGGTATATTCCAAGAATTTCTGCTTCGAATTCTGTCAACATCAATTGCGATTGTCTTCTGTGCTGCTATTTTAATTATTTTTTTTCTTAATAAGACTCAATTAAGTATTTGTTTTTTTTGGCTGGTGTGGCTACTGAGTAGAGTCGGCAGCAAGTAATGCGGTCAGTTGCGAGCTTAAGCCCTGCCCATGGAGCTTTTTTTTTTAATTTATCTTTATTAATTCAAACGAGCTGCATTTGGTGTTGGAATAAGAGGGTTCAGGGTATTTCCTAGTCGGGAGCTCCCGACTAGAACCTGTTACTTGTTCGTTTTTTAATTATATAAACTTGTTCATGCCAGTTCAGTTCTAGTCATTGCTAGTCTGAACACAGCATTGACTGAGCCTCACTCAGTGTGAGAGAGTCACTCATTGAGGCAGACTCACTCACTGAGAGAGACTCACTCTCAAATAGTATCCAAAGTACGCTCAGAACTCTCCCCACGATCTCCACTCCACCTCAACCGTTTTGACACAAGAAAATGCAAATCACTTCAAATGTAAAGTTCATTATATGCAGCCGCAAGTGAAATAAAAACTACTACAATTTAAATAAAACGATCATTGTTTGATTTGAAGAAGAATATTTTTACTTATCCGACGCCTCCACCACAAACATTGGTCCTTCGAGCCGGATCTATATAAACCGATCGCCCCTACACAAGTTTTTTGGCAAAGATAAGTAAATACAAAATTTCCTCTCTATATATATATTCGGCAATATCCGCCATATTTTTCCGCCATATTTTTTTTCCTTTAAGAAAAGTGATTGGCAATTTTTTGAATATATATATTATATATATATACAAATATATATAAATTATCCGACCACAAAACTAAAAACAGTTTAGTTAAATTTTGTGTTAGTTACTTCCAACTACAAAAGAAATCCACTTCAACATTTTTTGTATGTACATACGTACGCACTCGTGCACTTTCCTAACTATAAAAAAAATTTTTTAATTACGTGTCCGCACTTAATCCGACAAGTTGCTTCACAATATTGTTTCCTAATTAATATTGTTAGTTCATGTTCTTGGTCCGACACACAAACATACACCAGGTTCACAAGCACGTATTGTACATACATACATACATACATATATTCAATCCGAATATAATTGTGCATATGCATTTTGAATAGACACTATATTTAACACAATAAAAATAAACACAACCCCCAATTCAGTTTCTTAACTTATAATTGTACATAGTGCAAACGAATATATTTGTGCAACCACATAGTACATACATCCGATAAATAAACCCACAAATCATATGTAATATGTGTGTCCACATATAATATTTTTTAGTGCACAATCCACAGCAATATTATAACACAACAAATTATAGTAATAAATTGCAATTTCAACCGGCGTATGTGCGTATGTACACACCACACACATATGTAAAAATAAACAGCTGCCGATCCGTACTCCAATTACACGTTTTTATGCAATTGCACACATTCCCATACAATTACTCTTGTTCCGAGACGCACCAATAAAAACACAACAATCATAATTAATAGATTAATAATACTACTAATTTATTGTAAATAAACAAAAACACTACACATTAACTTCGAAGTTCTACATTTGTCAGCGGTGTGTACTCAGCCACAATAGTGGGTATTTTATGAGTACCACAAAAAAGTAAAAATAAACCAACCGTTACCGTATTCAAAGACTAATATAATAATAAAATTATCGAAAACGAGCATCGAATTCTTTATTATTATTTCCCGTGTTTAATAAATAATCGTATTTTAAATTACCAAGTCAAATAAATTTATTAATTAAATTAATTAAATCAAATAAATCTTGATTTCAAGCAAAATTATTTAAATCTTCCGCAATCTCAATCGAATTATAAACTCGATTATTTACCTGTACCGGCAATCCAGTGTTTCTTTGTTTTAAGCATCGCAACCTCTACTACTAGAAACGAGCACCTTTGTTTTCCCACCCAAGCGCTTCCGCCTAGTATGCCAACTGGCAAAGGGGACGAAACAAAGCATCAATTAGCAGTTCCGTCCGCAAGCACCTCCAGAACTTCTCCGTCTCCAACAGCAGCCCTTAGAGTCGAAAGGGAAACATCGTCCCGGAGTAAAGCGAATCACCCGCGTCCACGCCAAGGGGAACTGTTAAGGCACCTCTTAGTTCGAGGCCAAGTCCACTGATAAAAATCAGTCGCCCGCCGTCCAAAGCTAAAAGCGAAGCATCCCTGACCACTGCAGTCGGACGCACTAAGGCAACCATTAGCACAAGATCTAGTCCGATTTCCACGCGAGCTAATACCAAAACGGCCCAAAATATGACAGACGCGGCCTTAATCAAGTTTATTGCTGTCACTGATCGGCTAAGTCAGTTTGAGGCAAAAATAAACACTCCTGGAGGCTCTGACCCGTCTCTCTATACGTGCCAGGTCCGTCGCGACCAAGTGCGAGCCTTGTGGGACAAGGTTGAAAAAGAGTACGAGATCGGCTCAACAATAATCTCGGAAGCCGGTTCACTGGAAACCATTTCAGTTATGCAGTCCAAGTACGACTATTGTTATATGGTATATGAGAGATGCGCCGCTAAACTTAGCGAGCAAATCGATACCGCTAACGCCCAAAATAGACCATCCGCTCAGTCCACCATTCCGACATATGTTCCCACAGGGTGTCGCTTACCTCCTTGCGACACAGAAATCTTCAGCGGAGATTACATACGATGGCCCACATTTCGAGACCTCTTTACCGCAATTTACATAAATAATCCTAGGTTATCAGAGGTCGAGAAATTGTTCCATCTCAATGCGAAAACCAGCGGTGAGGCTCAGGCGATTGTTGAGAAGTCACCTTTGACTAACGATGGCTTCCGATCAGCCTGGGCCAATCTGACTGAGCGTTTTGAGAACCGAAAATTGTTAGTCAACAGCCAGCTCAAGATTCTTTTCAACCTGCAGCCAATCTCCCAAGAGTCTGGAACGGCAATTAAGGAACTTCAGAGCACCATTCAAGGTTGCTTAACAGCTCTGGAGTTATCCGAAATCAACATAGAAAACTGGGACTGTATCCTCGTGTTCCTATGTTCCTCCAAATTACCCAAATTAACACTCTCCTTATGGGAACAGTCCATCTCCAGAAAAAACGACATCTCATCTTGGCTTGAGATGAACGCCTTTCTCTTAGAACGCTATCGCACTCTAGAAGCGATAGAAGAGCTTAAGCCAAGCGCAAATACTCCAGCGCACTCCAGAATTGTTCGAACAGAACCTCCTACCACTAGAAGGCTTAACTCATTTGAGAATAAGGTCGCTAACAAGCCGCAAGCCTGCAAATTGTGCTCCAGGGAGAATCACCCTATCCGTCTGTGCCCACGATTTCTCCAAATGCCCGTCAGCGAACGGGCAACTTACATCAAACAACAAAAACTATGTTTGAACTGTTTCGCTAGGGGTCATCAGTTAAGGGATTGCACAAGTGCTCACAATTGTTTTACGTGCAAGGGTCGTCACAATACGCTCTTGCATCGTAGTGACACTCCACAATTGAGCCCTACAGTAGTCTCCATGCCACAAGCAACAGCGCCCTCTAATCATTCCATACAGTCCACTCCATCCCAACCAACGAATGTTCACAATTATGTTGCAATTAACACCCACGGTGTTCTCCTAAGTACGGCTGTTATATATGTTCGCCATTTGGATGTAAATTATGCAGCTCGTGCACTGATCGACTCGGGATCAGAGGCAACATTTATTTCCGAGCGACTCTTCCACCTGATAAAGCTGCCGTACAAATCCGTACAGGCACAAGTATCGGGATTAAATCAAGCTGTTGTAGCCCAGCCTCGCAAGCTCTGCCATTTTAATATTGGCTCTCCTTCCAAGCCTCGTATCCAAATCGAGGCATCAGCCTACGTCCTACCACATCTGGCAGGGAATCTACCATCATGTTCGATCCCCCAAAGTTTATTGACAACCCTGCCAAAACTCCAGTTAGCGGAGCCTAATTTCCACAAAAGTTCGCAGATAGATGTGCTGATTGGCGCTGATATCCTACCGTCCATCCTTACGGGCGGCTCCCATCCTAATATATGTGGCACGTTGCTGGGCCAGGAAAACTATTTTCGGGTGGATTTTAACAGGCCCAGTTTCAAAGACCGCATCCACCGCAATCTCGTCATTCTCGACTCGAATATCTGTCTCTCAAGAAGACCAATTAGACGTCATTCTCACAAAAATTTTGGGAGGTGGAGGACATTCCAGTCAAACTGGTAAAGAGCTCCGACTCCTTTGTGAGAGTAATTTCATCCGAACAACAACAAGGAACGAGAATGGCAGATATGTAGTCACCCTACCTTTCCAAGAACCTAATCACATAGACTTAGGACATTCAAGATCTATCGCACTAGCTCAGTTTCTAAAGAACGAGAATCGTTTAAAAAGAAACCCTCCTTTGAAAGAGCAGTACGACTCCGTGATTCGGGAGTACTTCGACTTAGGTCATATGACACAAGTCTCTCCAAACAGCAACCCCAATAATTTTTACCTGCCGCATCATGCTGTTTTTAAGCCCGATAGCACCACAACAAAGGTTCGCGTTGTGTTTAACGCCTCCAGCCCGTCTTCCAATGGCAAAAGTCTAAATGATATCCTACACACGGGACCAGTACTCCAATCCGATCTGACGATTCAGATACTAAAGTGGCGATTCTACCGCTACGTTTTCAATGCCGATATAACCAAGATGTATCGGCAAATCCAGGTCGATCCAAGACATACGCCCTACCAACGAATACTATTTCGCAATGAGAACGAAGAACTTTGCGACTTCGAACTCAATACAGTTACCTTTGGGGTAAACTGTGCCCCATACCTCGCAATCCGGGTCCTCCATCAACTTGCTCGTGATATACGAGAACAATGTCCCATCGCATCCGATATAATTGAAAATTATATGTATGTCGATGATGTTCTAGCAGGGGCACACACGAAGCCACAAGCAATTTCAGCCATTGCAGAACTCCGCATGGCACTCGACAGAGCCGGGTTCCCTCTGAGAAAGTGGACATCCAACACAAAGGAAGTGTTAAAAGGAATACCAAGGGACCACTTACTGTGTGCGGATTTCTTAGAAATCGAAGAGGCCAGCGTCGCTAAAACGCTAGGCATTCGATGGCAAGCCACAACAGACCAGTTTTTCTTTGCTCCGTCCAAAATGGTATCTCAGCCTTCGCTCGATAAACGTGAAGTGCTATCACAGATTGCGAAATTGTTCGATCCTGCTGGATGGCTAGCACCTGTGATAGTTCGAGCAAAGATTTTCATGCAAGAGATCTGGCTCCAAGAGCTGGGGTGGGATGATTCCCTGCCGGAAGATCTCGTTCAACGTTGGCATGACTTCCTAACCGACTATCCCTCTCTCGAAGAGATCCGAATTCCAAGATGGGTCGATTTTCAGCAAAAGGCAAAGGTGCAGTTTCACGGCTTCTGCGACGCGTCCCAGCGCGCATATGGTGCTGCACTTTATTTGCGCGTCGAGATCAACGGATGCATCTCCACTCACCTTCTCGCAGCAAAAACGAGAGTCGCGCGACGGTATCACTACCACGCTTAGAGCTGTGTGGCGCCGTCCTTCTTTCCGAGCTCACCACGGCTCTTAAACCTCCATGCAAATGGTCTACCTTTGTGGCTAACCGGGTAGCCAAGATATCATCAACCAATGGCAAATGGTCCCATGTTCGATCCGAACATAACCCAGCTGACCTAGCTAGTCGGGGGTTTCTCCTCGGGACCTATTGGGCAGCACTGTGGTGGCATGGACCGGAATGGTTACAACTACCACAAAACCAATGGCCAGTTCCTGTTACGGTACTTGAGACAGAGATTGAACAACGCGCAGTGAAGTGCAATGTCTCACAGCTACCCTCCTATAACCTTCTGGAACGATTCTCCAGATTCGACAATGCATTGCGAGTTATTGCATATGTCTGTCGCTTTATCCAGCGCTGTAGAAATCCATCGATCCACTTTCCCGCCGAGCTCCGTAATGAAGAACTTACGAGAGTTCAGTTCCGACTTATCGAGTATACTCAACGCCAAGCTTATCCTAAGGAGTATAGCTGTTTGCTCGATAAGAAGCCAATTCAAGGATCAAGCAGCATTCGCAATTTAACCCCCTTTCATCGATCAAGGGGGTATTCTGCGCTCCTGTGGACGGGTGAGAGCGTCAACCTCGTTAGGCTATGATGAGCGACACCCCATAATCATTCCGGCCAATTGTGATTTTTCACGCCTCCTGGTCCGATTTACCCACCTCATTTGTTTTCACGGCGGCAATCAGTTGGTAATGCGCCTCATAAGAGCCAAATACTGGATCCCAAAGCTCAAGGTCCTGGTAAAATCTACCATAAACTCCTGCAAGGTCTGTGTAATACACCGTAGACGACTCCAGACCCAACTTATGGGCAAACTCCCAAGGGCGAGATCAACCTTTTCCCGACCCTTCACACACACGGGTGTAGACTTTGACGGATTTTTCGATATTAAAAGCTACATTGGTCGAGCATGCAAAATTACCAAGGGTTATGTCTGTGTCTTCGTGTGTTTCAGCACGAAAGCAATCCATTTAGAAGCCACCACAGATCTTAGCACGGAGAGATTCCTGGCCGTAGTTTCGCGATTAATAGCAAGACGTGGCCTTCCCACATTTGTGGGAGCCACATCCGTTCTTTCCAGAGATTTCTTGCAAGCGACCAAGGAGCTCATCTTATCCAAGCACAGCCATCAAAACTCGTGTTGGCATTTCAATCCTCCTGGCGCTCCTCACATGGGCGGATTGTGGGAAGCAGTTGTCAAAAAGCTTTAAGACCCACTTCTACAAATCCACCGCATCCTCAAAAATATACATTTGAGGAGTTCGCGACTCTCCTCTCCAAGATTGAAGCCTGCCTTAACTCCAGGCCAATCTCTCCAATGTCGGAAGATCCGACTGATATATTGGCTCTAAGTCCAGGCCACTTCCTAGTTGGTGGCCCTCTTCTGTCAACTAACGAGCCAGTAATAAAAGAAGACGCTATTTCTATAATTAACCGCTGGCAGCGTCTCAAAGCGCTCCACCAGCAATTCTGCTTCCGGTGGAAGAATGAGTATTTAAAAGAGCTCCATAAGCGAAAAAAAATGGCAGTCCCCTATAAGGGACCTCCAAGTCGGTGATATTGTGATTATCAAGGAAGATAACATACCAATAAATGAATGGCGCCTTTGCCGAGTCCAGCTGGCTTGCCCAGGCACAGATGACAAGGTCCACGTAGTGGACGTGCTTTACCGCTCGTGGTGTCATCCGAAGGCCAATAGCCAAATTGGTCCTTCTTCCTACTGAGGCAAATAACACCAACGACTAATCCTTAAAAGCAACTAATCCCTCTTTCAAAACAAAACCATCACATAATAACACCTGTCCTACATCTTATTCTTCAGTTCACTCCTCTGTAGAGAACCAGCATGGCACCGTCAACGAAGGCATCCAATCAACGTCAAGGAACGGACTCTTTTAGATGCCGGGTGTGTAGAGGCATCCATGCGCTACGCAAGTTCAGCGATTCTTGAAGCTCACGCCCGAGAAGCGTCTCCGAGCCGTGTTAATTAACAAATATTGCTCCAACTGCCTGGCTCATCAGCATTCAGGGAATCATGCCGCAGTGGAGCCAAGTGCAAAATTTGCAAAAAGGACCACCACAGCTTACTCCACATGCGTGATCCCCGTAGCGCTCGACCCTCTCGGTCAGACAACAGGCCCACAAGAAGAGCTTCTGGCTCCCTCGCCCTCCAGCGGCACATCACCCCCAAGCCCGAGACGTGCTACTATGCGGACGTCGCTTACGTCCCTTCTCCAGCACAAGGGGGTCAGTATACTGCCCACCGCCATAGTGCTGCTCGACACCGGAAAAAAAGACCCTTGAGACGCGGGCTCTGATCGATCCATGTTGTTCAGTAAGCCGCATTAATGCAACCGTGGCAAGGGCCTATGGCGCTTTCCGTCACATTGGCGCAGAAGGAGCGTGCACAGCCGTGCTACGCTCCAAGACAACTCAGATGTCTCGAGAAGTGGTCTTAATGGCTGACCCGCAACTCAACTGCATAACTCCAGCCCGAGCTATCAGAGCGGACATGAAGGACCCGTTCAGCAACGTCGCTTTGGCGGACAACGAATGGTTCCGTCCATCTCCAGTCCCTTTGGTACTCGGCGCCGACGTCTACCCAGACATCATCCTACCAGGTATCCTCCCGAGCCAAGGCGGTCTGCCGATGGCTCAAAATACCAAGTTTGGATGGATACTCTCTGGCACATGCACGCAATAAGAATCCTTGCAATCTGCATATTGCCAGGGGGGGGAGAATGTTCATGCCAGTTCAGTTCTAGTCATTGCTAGTCTGAACACAGCATTGAATGAGCCTCACTCAGTGTGAGAGAGTCACTCATTGAGGCAGACCCACTCACTGAGAGAGACTCACTCTCAAATAGGATCCAAAGTACGCTCAGAACTCTCCCCACGATCTCCACTCCACCTCAACCGTTTTGACACAAGAAAATGCAAATCACTTCAAATGTAAAGTTCATTATATGCAGCCGCAAGTGAAATAAAAACTACTACAATTTAAATAAAACGATCATTGTTTGATTTGAAGAAGAATATTTTTACTTATCCGACGCCTCCACCACAAACAAAACTAATATAACTTTTCATGTGGCCCCGGGAGGACACTTTTAAAAAATAATTGTGCCTACTAAATAAACTAAAGTGGTTCCAGTGAAAATAGCTGTGGCTCGCAAATTAAGAAAATTAAAAAAAAAAAATAAAATTGCGTCGTCAATAAATCTATCCTGCTGCCATCGTTGGAGAATGCCAAATAAAGTAGCTTTCAAGGTGGAACTTCCGGAACAGCAGGTACTGTGCTACAAATTTAAAGCCGAACTCTACTGGCTCTATTGATTGCGCTAATAAAGCCAACACTTTCAATTAAAGTATTTGAGCATAATTAAAATTTTTATGCACTTACAAACCGCTTTGGAGATTCATACATATAATATATTATTTGTGCGATTTAGTGCTTCTGAGCGAACAATTTAGGGCTCCCAAATATTTGCAAATACATAGACGCGCAAGTTGACTTTCGCGCTCTCCCTTTTGTGCGGTCATTCGCCGGCTCAGCTTATATAAATACGCTTGTACATAAGCAGCTGCGCAATTCGTCGCATTTTCTGTGCTCAGTTTTGATGTTCTGATTTAGCGCTTGAGAAAAAATTTTGCATGGCAACAAGGGTGTCTTTTCTTAAGCGCAAGGCGGCTGCATTGTTCGAACGAGCCAAGTTTATTGATAATGCTATTTGACATTGCTATTGCTAATTCAACAAACTAAGTGTGCCTTTAATACCGCGCATAACTCGCTAGAGGAGCTAAATTTCGGTTCGATCGTTTGAGTTTTCCGGTGCCACTTATCGTGTGGCTCTGGATATTCTAAATAGAAGATTAAGTAATAAACGTCTTGTGAGATTCTTGGACTCAAGAGGGTAGATTTAGAGTCGGCTTCAAAACTGCGTGAGTTCTCGGACAAGGTCAATTCGCATATGAGTGCGTTATAGACTTTGGGCAGTTTGGAGACGCTGCTTCAAAGTTTGGCCACCCAGACTTAGACCAAATGGGAGGAGGCCGCAGGCATTGATAAAATCCCGACAGCCTATGAGTTCTTCACATTTCTGGGAAGGCGTAGTCAAAGGCTGGAGAGCGTGCAACATGCCATGTCATCCCATACGACCAACTCTCAGATGGGCAAATTCAACCATAACACCAACCACAGAAAAAGAGTGCTTGTAGCTGAGGCTAACCAAATGGGTGCAGTTTTTGTGACGCATCTGGTCACTGGATCTACACATGTAGTAAATTCGGAAATTTGTCTGCATCCCTTCGGCATAAGGAAGTCAAGAAACTGGCCCTTTGTTATAACTACCTAAGGAAGGGGCACCAA
This sequence comes from Drosophila littoralis, assembly GCA_018903485.1. Classification (NCBI taxonomy): domain Eukaryota; kingdom Metazoa; phylum Arthropoda; class Insecta; order Diptera; family Drosophilidae; genus Drosophila; species Drosophila littoralis. The sequence goes on along the minus strand of JAEIGF010000104.1, from coordinate 103,524 downwards.
AATTCGGTCTTGCAATAGTAGTCATAGTCGTACTTGTGGAGGAAAGCATCATACACTGCTGCATTTTGCTACTTCACCAGAAGCTGAAGCGTCGACACCATTACATTACATTACATACATCGTCTGATTTGAGCGCCACCACTACGACACACTCTCACTCCTCTACCTCTCTTGCTGTCCAAGGCCTTAAGTCTGGTGTTGTGCTTTTGGCCACTGCTGTGGTGATGGTAAGGAATAGTTCTAGTTCCTTGGTTCCCTGTATGGCCTTATTAGACTCAGGCCCTCAGTTGCAAATGGTCACATCACATTTCGACCAGAGACTTCAGTTAAGGAAAACTAAGTCGCCGATAATTGTCACGGATCTCGGAGACACAAGCGTGTCTACTGAAAGATCAGCTGTTAGGATTCTTATGAAGTCACAAGACTCAGATTATTTAGCCATCTTTGATGCTCTTGTGACTCCAACTATTACCGATAGTCAGCATAGCTTCATCATCGATACATCGGGCTGGAAAATTCCCTCGAACATAAGGATGGCTGATCCTTTGTTCAACAAACCACAGCGAGTAAATCTTTCAATTGGAGCGAGCCTTTTCTATGAGCTTTTGTGTGTTGGGGATATTGACCTTTCGCCAGGTCTACCTCTTCTGCAAAAAACTCGTCTTGGCTGGGTCGTGATCGGTGGGATGGAGAGACTGAGCAGTACCTCGTTGTTGGCTGCTGGCCTCACTCCTGATAGCTTGACAGCTTGGAAGGGCCTATGGTAAAAGCCACCAAAGAAGAGTTGGAATGCGAGCAGCACTTTGCCAATAACTTCACCCGCTTACCATCCCGCGAGTATTCAGTGCGGTTGCCTCTGAAGCGGAGGCTTCTAGGAGAGTCTTTTGGCCAGGCTTTTCATCGATTTCTCCGTCTTGAGCGAAAATTTGGTTGGAATTCGCTTCTAAAGGAGCAGTACTCGGCACTAATGAGTTTCTGGATCTGAATCACATGTCGCGAGTTAGTCCAGAGTTGGGTGGCTGTTGTAATTACTTCCTCCTACATCATTGCGTCTTGCAGGAAGACCACAACCAAGTTGCGTGTTTTCTGATTCTAGACATTCTCTTAATGATGTACTGATGGCGGGACCAATCATTCGACCGAAGTTGTTTCGCATTCTGATTCGCTTCTGCACATATCCTGTTGCTCTGACAGCTGACATTTGTAAACTGTATGGCTGTGTCGGAGTGATTTCGACTGATAATTACGTCCAGTGCATCCTGTGGAAGGACTCGCCTCAGAAGAACATCGAAATCTTCATATTGGATACAGTAACATACGGGACCAAATCAGCATCATTTCAGTCCGTGCGCGCAATGCACCAGTTGGTCCACTTGGATCGGATGCCATCAAGCAGGAGTTCTACGTTGACGAATTTCATATCCGCAGCCAACTCAGTTGCTGAAGCATGAGTGAAAATTCGTCAGACGGCCGGGACGGTTATGAAAAGTTCAAGCTTCGAAAGTGGTGTTCCAGTCACCAAGGTCTTCGATAGAATAGCTTATGAAGAAAGGGAACAGTACTTGAAGTTCGATAATGGAAGCAATGTCGCCAAGGCCCTTGGTGTTATATGGGATCCAGCGATCGACCAGTTGCTATTTTCATTTTCTGTTTTTGATTCTACTGTTAAACCCTGCAGGCACTTAGTTCTGTGTATTGTTACCCGTTTTCATAATCCGCTTGGACTTTTGGGACCAGTCAGCTTTGTAAGGACAAATTAACTTGGGATGAAGGCTTGCCCATTGCAGGGAGGGAGCTATGCAGCAGTTTTCGCAACATCCGTTAAGTATCGTTTCCCAGAGTTGTACTCTTCGAAGGAGCTGATTATGAAATACATGGATTTTGCGATGCCAGTGTGGATGCCTATGGAGTCTGCACGTGGTGGCCACAAGTCCTCTAGCCACAAGTCGTATCCCTTGCTCCAAGTCTCGAGTCGGGCCATTAAAAACATTGCCCGTCTCAAAACTGGAATTATGTAGAGCGAAGCTGCTGGCTAATCTTATGTATTAAGTCAAGCGCAGCGGATTCCTGGATAAGAGATGAGCCCTTCAAATTTAATGTTTTCGTGGCAAATCGTGCAGCTGATCTGAAGACCACGGCTAGAATCATCCGAAGAGCCGTAAACAAGCTGTGTCTGCTGCCCCTTAAGGATTCTGTTGAAAGGCTGTAGGCTGAAAGGCTACAGGGGGAGTATGTTGGATTAAGCAGCATAAAATCAAAAATCAGCAATCATTCATGTAAACATAAGACGAGGTTGTAATCTTAGCTTAGTGAAATAGCTGTTTGTTGCGACCCTGAATTGAAGCCGCAGCAGTCCAACTAATGCCTTTGGTCCTGCATGGTAGTTGCGCAAGTGAAGATGCCGAAGTTTCCTTGGGAACGAGTAAGGGATGCCTTTGACGAGAGGGGATATCAGCATGCTCGAGTCTGCCGCCAACCTTGATGAGCTCGTATCCAGAAGAGTCATCTATGAAGGGGCTGAGAAATTTCAGATTGTTTTTCAAATCTCTTCGTTTTCTTAGCAATCGCAAATCTTCTTTGAAATAGTTCTGTTCGATGACGCGTGCCGAAGTTCTTCTGGGGCTGACGGCGAACTCTCGACAGGGTGTTTTTTTTTTGGCAATATGGTAAAACCGAAATATATATGGCATAACTCGAAGCGCCCGAATGTATGAACTAGTTCCGTTCATCTAGTCCAGAATATAATTACTTTCGATAGTCAGCATCGATAATGTCTATGTCCAAATCATTGTCGAATTGTTGGCAGGGCCATTGACTCTCGGAATCACGCAGAAAAGCAGGTCATGTAAACCAAATTGATTCCTAGAACTCATTAGCTGGACAGCCACGTGACACGATGTCAGCAGGGTTCAATTTTGACGGTACATGTCTCCACTTTCCATCTGCTGTCTGATCTTGTATAATGTACAGCCTCAATTTTTGCAGTTGCCCTCTCCGTCTGATCAGACACCTACGCCTCTTTTGTCCCTGCCTAGCCACTTGTATTTATCTCCAATGGTTGTCTTTATCGCCTTCTCCAAGCGACTGCCCAAATACTACGCCCGTTCTATCCCCAGTAATAGTCCTTGTAACCTTGACCTGTCCCAGTTAGCCAAACTGCATCAGCCCCGTCGGCTCCTGGCCGCAAAGGTAGACCTGCACGCAATCTTGCCCAGATTGTTATATATTCCTAAATTATTTGAGAAAATAATCACTTCGAATTTGCAGCATTTCTGAAAATCTGTAGTCTGCCCTGTGCAACATGGATTCGTAAAGAATCGGTCAACTACGACCAATCTACTAGAGTTTACTTCCTTGGTAAATTATGCTTTCCTTTTGAAAATGCAAACTGATGTCATTTATACTGACTTTAGTCAGGCGTTTGACTCTGTGCACCACGACATTTTACTTTTTAAACTTGACCGAATAGGTTTCCCTCCGTCTCTTTTGCTTTGGATTAGCTCTTATTTAAAAGGTAGGACCCAAAGAGTAATGCTGAGGCTGACTACCTCTAAGCAGGTTCACGTTACTTCTGGTGTTCCTCAAGAAAGTCATCTTGGACCTTTAGTCTTTACTCTTTTTATAAATGATCTCCCTTCTGTTATATCACATGCCAGTGTACAAATGTATGCGGATGATGTGAAACTTATTCTATCATACACTAATCCCCAATATCATTCTCGTCTTCAAGACGATTTGAACCCTATGCAACTTTGGTGTTCGGCCAATCAATTGCATCTGAATTGTTCAAAGTGTATGTTTATGACCTTCAATCGCACTACACCTTATCTTGTCAGCTATATAATTGACAATACTCCATTGCAACGTATACTAACAGTTAAGGATCTAGGCGTTCTTTTTGATTCAAAACTCAGCCTCAATCTGCATTTAGATACCATCGTTAATGAGTCATATGGTGTACTTGGATTCATTAAACAATGGTCTAAAGAGTTTAACGATCCTTTTATAACAAAACTTCTGTACATCTCTCTCGTTCGCCCTATCCTTGAATACTGCTCTTTCATCTGGTCTCCGCAGTATATCAATAGCTAGGATCGTATGGAATCTGTTCAGAAGCAATTTCTGCTTTTTGCCTTACGAGGTTTAAATTGGGACCCTAATCTTCGGTTGCCATCTTACTCCAGCAGACTGCTTCTTCTTAATTTTCCGTCGTTAATCAACCATAGGACAATTCTCGGTGTTGTCTTTCTACATAAGTTGATTGTTGGCGATATAGTTTCTGCTTTTCTGTTAGGGCGTCTTCAATTCTCTGTTCCGTCCAGACCAACTAGAAATTAACGCCCCTTATTCATATCTACGTGCACAACAGACTACGTTATGCACAATCCTTTTCGCGTGCTATGTAAAAATTTTTTTTCCCCCACCGGGTCGGTGATTTCCCATTACTATCTCTCTATCCTATCTACATAACCTTCTATTGTAATGTCGATGGGCACGAGTTAAAATGAATGCACGTCTTCGTTGTTTGAGTTTGGTTTTCTGAATGATTTATTCAATATATTCTTATCGCACGCTTAGCCTATGTACATAAGTGCTTAGGCCACAGCCGCTTAGCTGCGCTGCCGGTTACGCTATCAGCGCAGCGGCTGCATATATGCATATGTCTTAACAGTATCAGAGAGCGAGAGAGTCTTATGTGCATATATATATATGTTATTGGCGGTCAGCGTGGGAATGCTGACTTAGCGTAGTTCATAAGTGGGTGATCATATTTCACGCTCACTTGAATTGGTTTTGTTTATTTAATGCAACAAAGTGTTGCTGTTATATTTATGCTGAGTTCTTGGTAAGTGTGCCTCGATATATGCACATAACCCTTTTCCTCCTTGAAAAATAACGTAACTAAGTGTAGTTATTTTACTTAAATTTATTGTAATAAAGTTTTTTTTTTGCTTTATATTGTCATGTATTTATAATGTATTTAATGTATTTTAAAATATTTGTCTTATTTTTTTTTTTATATGTATAATTAAGTTTTACACGTATAGTTACTATAAAAAAATATATTTCAATTCTTTATTTTCACTAACGGCTACTTCTTATATCGAGTACATTCAGATTTGCCTCCCGAATATGAACTGATTTATCTATCTGTTGCGGTCGCTTAGCAAACTTCGCTTTGAGAGAGCTTGAGTCAAAATTGAGTGAAGTTTGAGCAGCGTCAGCAATTATGCGCTTGAGTCAAAATTGAGTGAAGTTTGAGCTGCGTCAGCAATTATGCGTGGGATAGTACTCTGATGGGAACATTGACAGTGGAGTGATATTTTGGGTGAATTGTTTATGTCTACCAAAGGGGGACAGTTTGATCTTGACCAATGTCGATGTTATCACCAGTCTTTTTGTTTACAATATTAGAAATGTTTATACTTATACTTATACTTATGCTTGTGTGCTAAGTTATGTGTGCAACCATTAGAAAAGTGCCTGTCCTCAGGTGTTTAATTTTGGGTATAGTATTACATTTTCTTCTTTTTCAATTGGTATATCTTCTACTTTTGTAGGTGTTTCTTCTACTTTTGGTTTTTTATATTTTATTATTAATTTCTTAGGTATGCTTTTGAACTTATATGTTAAATACAGAGTTAAACTTTTTAATATGCTTACAAATATAGTTATTGTAATTATCTGGAATACATTATTAAATTTTGTGTGTTCAAATATTATTTGTTTCGTTTGTGCAAACGAAAGTGGTTCTAATTTTATAACATCGTTGCTTACATAAATGTTTTGAGTATAATCTAACATGTTGTTTGAAATTAAAATTTCATTAATTTGTAGTGAACAATTATTTTTATTAAATTGTTTCCTTCATATTGTTATCTCGTTATTTATACAATTGTGGTTTAATATAGTTTTTGGTAAATTCCAAGTTAAAATTATATTTGGTTCTACATAGTTAATTTGAAAATTTTTAAGAGTTTTATTAAAACTACATTCTGATGTTATTTGGTTTAAAATTCCTGTTATACATTCATTATTAATTAATTTTTTTGTTTCTTTGCTATAGACTTTTTTGTCTTGTGTAAAATATGTTTCATGGGCTATTTCTGTCAAAATGTTATTATTTTCATCTGGGTATGGAATTATTTCAAATACCGGGTTTTTATTATTGCTCGAGGAATATGATATAAAAATATGCAACAATTTCTCAGAGTTGACATGCAACCAATAGTCATGTTTTAATAATTTCGGGTTAAAAATGCCTAATCTTGTGAGCTGCATTCCCATCTCTATGTCTTCTATATATTCAGTAAAGTGTTGTAAGTTAAATATAAGGATATTTAATTTCTTTCCTTTTCTGTCTCTTGATTTAGTTCGTTCATAACATTTATTCCATCATTTATAACTTCTATTATGTGATTTAATTCGTTAACCTGAACAGTGTTTTCTGCTAAGCTACTTATTTTTTGTTCTATTTCAGTTTTGTCCTCTTGGTCTAATGTTCCAAATAAGTATTTGTATGCTGTTCCTACTATGTTTATTAAACCTCTTTTGCTGCGTTTGGCTATTTTTAAGCCGTTTATTTCTCTGTTCAATTTTTCTACTAGGTATTCGATTTGTATTATGTTATTAAATTCTGATGTAGTAGGGCGTCCGCAGGGGTTCCAGATGAACTTCACGAATTTCTGTATCGTTGGGGGAGCGTTTCTGCTCTGCACAAATTTTCTCAAGAAGGTTTGAAAAAAACACGTTTGTTCGCTTGCAGGTTATTTTTTCTTCTGTTCTATATTTTCAGAGTACATTACAATGTATTAGTGTAAGTGAGGTGAATTTCATGTTCCCTGTACTGGTTCCGGAGTTACATGGCGGTTGGATGGCGACTGCCGGATACACTTCTTGTGTGAACAAATTCTTTAGTTTGTTCAATTAAATTGTTAAAAGTTTCTTCGGTTTTTGTTATGTTTACCGTTAAACAATGGTATTCGTAATCTGTCGGAATGTCTATAGTTCCTGTTTTAAATATGAGGTAACCGTTATGGGCTTTAATAGGATTAATTTCAATGCTTTGTGCTTGTATATGGCTTACAGTTATTGATAGTAATATTATAATAATTAGTTTAAGCTGGTGCTTGTATGTTCTGGTCGCTGTCTGTTGTTGACCTGTAATTGTTATATGTACTTTGGTTAGTCTACTTTTTCTTTTTGAATTTGGTTTTGTAATGAATTATCTTCCTGCCTCTGTTTGTTTCCTCAAAATGTTTATCGTCGATTTGTCTTAGTTCTCCTGTTTTCTTGAATGCTTGTATCTAGTGTCAATTTCATAATTTGTTCGATTTTTGTTGAGGTTAATTATTAGTTTTTCTTTATTAGCTTGAGTGTCATACGCTGGTGTAACTGCGTATATGAATATGTCCGCTGGTGTTCTGTTTTTGCGATGTTGCAAATCTCACATTCGTTTATTAGATTTTGACTTAAATTTTGATAATCTGGAAAACAGTGGGTTTCTTTGAACCAATTGATTGTTTTTCAATTCCTGGATGTAATAATTCTTTGTGTTTTTTTAATATTAGTTCCTTGAATTCTGCAAATGTTTGAAGATCTATTAATTTTTTACTAGTTTTCATTGCCTTTGTTAAATTATTCGGATTTATTATTTCTAAGTAGGCTTCTTGAAAAATTTGAAAATCTGCTTCATTGTGGAAGTATAGTACACTTTTTTTTGTGCATAAATATTCTTTTATTAATTCTTTGGCATGTGCGTTAGTCATGTCTTTGTATGTAATTTTTATGTTGGTTTTATGAAAGTAATTTGTAACTTTAGTTGCGTTCTCGTTTCCCTTTTCAAATTCTATTTGTCGATTATAATAGTTAAGTGGTCTTTCTGTGATTTGTAAATAGTTACTGTTGTCTTCTTGAGCACTATGTATAGTTGCTCTTGTGCTAATTGTATCTTCGCCTAAAAAGTTTTCGTTTAATTGGACTCTGGACAGAGCATCTGCCACATAATTTTCTTTTCCTGGGACGTATTTAATTTGGAAACTCATTTAGCTTGATTTTCCATCGTTGTAATTTCATGTTAGGTTCTTTCAGGTTTTTTAACCAGACGAGGGGTCTGTGATCGCTAAGGATTTGAAATTGTCGACCAAAAAAATAGGACCTAAAGTATTTAGTAGCCCAAACGATTGCTAATAATTCTTTTTCAATCGTTGAATAATTTATCTCATGATCGTTGAGAGTTCTGCTTGCATAGCATATAGGCTTATGCTCTTGCGAAAGGACGGCCCCTATTGCCATATTACTCGCGTCTGTAGTTAATGAAAATGGTATTTCGAAATTAGGGTATATTAAAATTGGGTCGGATGTTATGAGTACTTTTAGCTTTTCAAACGCTGATTCGTAGTCTTTGTCATTTATACTGATTTTTGCTCCTTTTTTTAATTTTAGTGTTAAGGGTTTTACTATATTAGCGAAATTTGGTATAAATTTCCTATAGAAACCACATAATCCTAGAAATTATTTAATTTTCTTTGGGGTTTTTGGAATTGGGAATTTGACAATTGCTTGTATCTTGTTGGGATTTGGTTTATACCCTCAGTTGTGATAATGTGACCGAGAAATTCAGTTTCTTTTCTCATGAACTCGCATTTATCCAACTGTAGTTTTAAGTTAGCTTCTCTAAGCTTCTCAAATACTTTTTGTAGCGATAAAATGTGTTCCTCCAATGAAGTGGAAAAATTATAATGTCGTCTAAGTAGACCAGACAATCCTTAAAAATCAAATCTTCTAAGAGATTGTTCATACAACGTTGGAACGTTGCAGGTGCATTCTTAAGACCAAATGGCATGCGAGTGTACTCGTAATGGCCATGTTTAGTCGAAAATGCGGTCTTGGGTATTGAAACGGGATCCATTTGAATTTGGTGGAAGCCTTTGGCTAAATCAATGGTTGTGAAATATTGACATTTACCAAGTTTGTCTAATATTTCATCCATGATCGGGATAGGGTATTTATCATTAATAGTTAGTTCGTTGAGATTGCGGTAATCTATGACTAACCGGAATTTTTGCTTTCCCGATGCATCGTTTTCTTTGGAACGATTATTACTGGTGAGCAGTAAAGGGATTTGGATTTACGTATGATATTTTGTTTTATCATATCGCTTATTTGTTTGTTTACTTCCTCATCGTATATTTGAGGATATTTATATGGACGCTTGTAAATTGGGTCCTCATGTTTTGTTAGAATTTTGTGTTTAATTGTACTAGTGAAAGTCAAATTATCACCTTCATGGTACTGGATATCACGAAATTCATGTAAAACATTTTTAAATTTTTCTTTTTCTTCTGAGTTTAGATGCTCTAACCTATACTTATTATTTTCCGTTAATTCGTTATTAATAGCGAAGTTAAATGGTCTGTCCTCTGTTGAGGGTGGATATAGGGCCCTGTGTATTTAAAATCTAGCTTATGGCCTACTTCATTTTTTAGTAAAACTTTATCTCCTACTGATGTAGTTATGTTCCTAGTTTTTAAATCATATAAATCCTTATTTTTCTGTTTATTTATTTCGAGCATATTTCTTGTTCTTTTGTATGCTACTTCTAATCTATACCTACTTTCTTTAGCGTAGTCATCTATGTTATCTACAGGTTCTGTTAAAATACTTTGGTAGATTATTAGTCTTACCAAATACTAAAAAAATATTGAAGCCATACGTCCCAATCTGTTTTATTTACTGATATATAGGATCGTATATATTCGTTAAATGTTCTGTGGCTTCTTTCAATTGTTCCAACAGTTTAATGATGATGTGCAGTTGATGTTATATTCTTTATTTTTAAATATTTGCACAAATCATTTATAATTGAATTCTTATATTCCGTTCCCATGTCCGAAATGAACGTCTTCATTGGACCGTACTTAAGAATAAAAGATTCAAATATTGCTGTTGCTACTGTTGCTGCGCTTTTATTTGCGACAGGTATAGCAACTAAATATTTAGTCAAGTCACATATGAGCGTGACTGCATATTCATTGCCTTTTTCTGACTTTGGTAGTGGACCAATTGTATCCACTATCACTCTGTCAAAAGCCTTCATCGGGGTTTCAGTAATTGTTAAAGGGGTCTTAATATTTGTTGTTGTTTTTGCTTTTTGACATTTCTGACATTTCTGGATGTACTCTGTTATATCACGAGTCATACCTTTCCAGTAATAATGTCTTTTGACCTTGGCCAAGGTTTTTGCAATGCCTGTATGACCTCCTTGTACTGGATCATCATGTAGTGTAGACAATATAGCTTCTTTCTCTTTAACATTTGTTAATGTGGTCACCGAGTTGAGTAGCGCTACTCTCAATGTGTTCAATATTTTATTGCCCATAATTTTGAAATTATCTATTGAAACTTTTTCAAAGATATTTTCCCACGGTGCCATTTCAATTGGCTGATTTTTAATATACCGGCTTCTTTTTCGAGCCTTGGAAATAGTTGTCCTAAGTCAATATTTCCATTATTAGTATATAAATCTCCAATATCAATTCTTGCTATAATTTTCTTACCATGTTTAAAGAAACATAGCATATCTTTTATATGCAAGATCACTACTTTATGTACTTCATCATTATTAATGACTTCGTATACGTTGGGCTGAGAAGCTGTTTCAGTAGATTGCCTTGGCATCTCTACTTTATTGTTTTCTGCGCAGAATTTTTGTCTACTTTGTTACCTGATAGTGACTTTCAGGACTTTATTTTGTATGTCTTTTAGTTCAGATGTTGTTATCCGTGGCAATGCATCGGCTACAAAATTATCTTTGCCTCTTAGGTACTCTACTGTAAAATTATACTCCTCTAATTCAAGACTCATACGCGTTAATTTAGAACTGGGGTTTGTCATTGAAAACAAAAATGTTAGTGGTCTATGGTCTTTTTTTACTATGAAATGAGTTCCGTAGATATAGGGTCTAAATTTGGTGATTGTCCAATAAATAGCTGTTAATTCTTGTTCCGTCGTACTCTTGTTACCTTTGGTAAATGCTCTCGATGCGTAAGCTACTGGAAGTTGAGTTCCATTATGGGCTTGTGTTAGCACTGCACCAAAGGCTTGCTTACTAGCATCTGTGATTATACAAAATTCTTTTGTAAAATCTGGATATTGTAACAGAGTGGGCTTTATTAATTGAACTTGAAGATATTCAAATGCATTTTGACATTCATCAGTCCATTCAAATGGAACATTCTTTTTATTTAATCTTGTTATATGCCTATAATAATCGGCGAAATTTTTGATGAATCGTCTGTAGTAATTACAAAATGCTATAAATCGTCTAGCGCTATCAGAGTCATGTGGAACTGGATAATTTAATATAATATCAAACTTTCTGTCATCTGGTAAGATTCCCTTATCTGTGCATTTGTGTCCCAAAAATGTGACTTCAAGCATGAAAAATGAACATTTTTCAGGATGTAGCTTCAAGTTGTGTTCCTACACACAACCGATTACTATTAAGTCATCCATATAAAGGAATGCTTGTGTTGGTTCAAGTCCAGAGAATGCAATTGTCATCATTCTTTGGAATGAATTTGGGGCTATTTTCAAACCAAATGGCAATCGCGTGAAGCGATAAAAGCCATTGCTCGTTGAAAAGGATGTTATATCTCTAGAGTTTTCGTCTAGCTCAATTTGATGGAATCCTCGCCATTTTTTCTTTTCATTATCTATGGATTTCTTTGGTACTAGTAACAGTGGACTGTTGTATTCTGAGGCTGATGGTTCAACTATTCCATCTTTAATTAGTTTATCGACTTGAGCTTGAATTTCGTCTTTTTGACTATGAGGATTTCTATAATTTTTTATATATACTCATATATTCATCATCTTTTAATCTTAGTTTCTGCTTATAAAAATTATTTGTTGTAATTGGTTCGGTTTCAAGTCCGAATATGTCTGTATATTGACAACAAAGTTCTTTTAATTGTTTATTAAATATTTTTGGAAAATTTTTAGCTAACTTTGACATAAAATTGTTCGTTCTGGTTTCATTATTTATTTCGGATATATCATAATTTGCTAATGGTTCATAATTCAACTTATTTATATTAACCATTTGATCGGTACTAGTTGTATTTAGTAAACGGACAAATGCATTTGCAGTCGTTACGACTGTGTTTGCTGCATATATACCAGGTTGAATTTCCTGGTTCGGAATTAGAATGCTATCTTAATTTGAAGTTAACTCAATTTTTCGGACAACATCGGATCTGGCCGGTAACACTATTGTATTATTACCGGAGCTGTAAGTTATGGGAACATAGATGGGATAATTTAGATTATCTGGTCTTATTATGAGCAGATCTTTTGAAGGTGTGAAATCTAATTGACAATTATATTTTTTAATAAAATCTATGCCTAAAATTCCATCACACGGTACAGAAAAAGTTGAATCGACAATATGAAAGTTGTGCGGAATTATATATTTAGTTGTTTGTATTTCTAAAGATGTTAGTCCTTTAGATTGAATAATGTTTATATCATTGAAAGTGTCGGAATTTTCTTTAATCAAAGATATATCTGCACCAGTGTCTATCAATAATATTAGTTTCTTGCCTGTAGCTACATTTGTGAATGTTACGAATATATTCACACTAAGATTAATCGAATGAACCTTTTTACTATCTATTGCTGTGTAACTAAGGGCTGTTGGGAGTTTCCCGAAGTATTTTGGGCTACTCTCACATTATTGTTTTTGTTATTGTTGTGGCCTCCGTTTGAGTTACCACAGCCTCTAGAGTTTCCTCTATATTGGCCTCTCTGTCTATTGTTGCCATTATTATTATTATAATATCTATTGCCATTATTTTGGTAATTTCCGCGGTTGTTTCCGCGGTTATTGCCTCGGTTGGAAATATTTCTCTGATGCTGCGCAGCATATAGGACTGTGTTTGGATGTCCTATCGAGTCTGTGCAGCTATCGACAAAGACAGTTGTAACATCACTCATGTTATTGAAATTTCGTGATTTTGTAAAGTAGCTACTGGCCGGGGTATGAATCTCAGTCTCACCAGGTCCAGCGATTCACAAGACATTTATAAATTCGCTGGGACGGTGGGCTAAAGGGGGGGGTGAGGGTTTCGACACAAATATACCTCGCACTACCACTGTACTACCTACCATAGCAGGCCGCAGCCTCGTGCTACCTCTTCTAGCGGACCGGAGCCTCGTACCACCCCGCTATCGGGCTTTGGCCACGCACCAACTACACTATCGGGCCTTAGCCACGCACCAACTACACTGTCCCCCCTAGGTTAGGGTGAACATCGGCCATTTCCGATGTTTAGCACAAATATAACCGCCCGAGATTACGAAGGTCTGCTTTTAAGTTAATTATGATGACTGCATTCACTTTATTCACAACTTTTATTATATTCTATCCTAACGAACTTCCTAGCCTAAGGCCCTGCCGCACTGTCTTGGAGCCCTAGCGCTCCGCTATGCACTGCACGTTATTCGTTCAAACTCCTTTTCGGCACGTCCACTCACCATGATCGGTATTTCCCAAGTGCCGGCTCGCCCGCTAGCGAGCCATGCGCTTGCCTCGGTTGCTCGACTTCGCCGCGAGCTTTCGCAACTTCGCCTCGGAGCTTTCGCTCCTCGCCGCCGAATTGAAGCTGCGCTCTCGAAGGCAGTGTTGAGCAGCCGATCAGCAGCGCACGGTTGCAGCGGCGGCCGGCAGTTAAATTCAAATGAATGACTGGCTACTTGCCCATAACTACGCACTTATCCTAATAATACGCAGACTATGCGGTTAACGGCTCCTTGCCTTTTTACTTGATTATACTATCGGCGGCTTCTTGCCTCTTACAATCCTACTATCTTACACTACTATGCTACTACTATAATGCTTATAAACTATAAAAATTATTCGATACTATCTAATACGGCCAATAGCTCCTTTCCATTACCTTGGCGATGCGGACGACGGCTCCTTGCCGTGAGTTCAAAACTGTGGGGGGGCTGATCATAATAGCCGCCTCACACCCCCCCCTTACGTCGACGACGATACCGTCGCTTCTCCGGCGGTATTCATGGTGACGACTTCCTCGACCAGCTTATTACTTACTCGTTGTTTATGTTATTCCCTGCCTTAACAGTGCAGCTCACATTATACTAAGCCTATTCTGATTACGCTATTCACTTGTGACTTATAAACGAAATTTAGTACAATGGCTAAGCTGGGCGACGGGTGTCGCTCGCACTCTCCGCCTGCTCGTGGGCACCCATGTTCCCGGGGTCTTCCCCTTCGTCCTCCGTCGTCTCTCGGTAAAACGGCTTCAGCTGCGAGATATTGGCCACCCTCCTTTTTCGTTCACCTGGCCTCATTAGGCGCACAATGTTAGGTGACACGAACTTGATGACCCGATAGGGGCCATCGAACTTGGGTGCCAATTTCGCTGCGAAACCCTCGGCGGCGTTGGATAGCTGGTGCTGTCTTAACAGGACCATCGAGTCCAACGAAGGCCGCCACTCGTCTCCTCAAGTTATAGTGTCTGCCCTGGTCCTTTGATGCACGCTGGAGATTGCTGTGAACGACATAAAAGATTTCTTTAACCTATCCGCCTTTGTCCTAGGGTCGAACGCACTAGTTGCGGACCCCGGAGTCACCTGATCATATAAAGCAGCCGGCAACCGCGGCTCCCTTCCCTGCATCAGGAGAGCGGGACTGAATCCGGTCGAATCCGACACGCTTGTATTGACCGCCAGCGATATCTCGGGCAAGAGTTCGTCCCACGAACTCTGGTGGCCCTCGATAAATTGCGCTATCATGGTCTTCACGGTCCTGTTGGTCCTCTCGGTAGGATTTTCTTGCGGACAGCAAGGGGCGGTGTACTGGATCTCTACACCCAAGGACTCCAGAAAAGCCTTGAAACTTGTGAACTGTACCCCGTTGTCACACACGAACTTCTTAGGCACCCCGAATCGGCTCAAAATCCTCTCCTGGAACGCCGTTTGGAGGTGTGCCGCCGTTGCTCTCCTGAGAGGGACCAGCTCCACCCATTTCGAGAAAGCATCATGGAACACCAGCAACATGGTGTTGCCATGTTTCGACCGTGGGAGGGGCCCGACGAAATCCGCACAAAGTATTGCCATCGGCTCTGCCACCTGCCTCGTCAGCATGCGTCCAGCCGGTTTGAGTTGCACACTCTTTAACTTTTGGCAGGTTTCGCAACACTTCACGTACTTGGCGGCGTCTCGGAACATACCCGGCCAGTAGTACCTTTGGGCTAGCCTCGACACAGTTTTCCTCACGCCTTGATGTCCGGCCGTGGGGGCATCATGGCATTCCGCCAATACCCTCTGCCGTTGACCACTGGCCACACATAGCTTCCAAGGGATGTAATCTTCGTCGTCCGCGCGGTGGCCCAAATGCCTATATAACTGTCCGTTTTCCTCGATGTAATCCGGGAACTTGGCTGGCTCTTCGGCGATTCTAGCACGCATACTCGAGACCCATTTGCAGGGCGGCTCGGCCACCACTGCTTGCTGACAGGTCTCTAGAGGATGTCTTGATAGTGCGTCAGCCACGACGTTGAGTTTCCCTCGACGATAATGGACGTCAAATTGGAACTGCTGCAGTTCTAACGCCCATCGCGCGATTCTTCCGGACGGACTCTCGATCGAGTTGAGCCACTTGAGTGCCAGATGGTCCGTAATCACGTCGAACCGGTATCCTTCTAAGTAGCAGCGCAACTTCCGGATCGACCACACTATTGCCAGACACTCTTTCTCAGTGGCGGAATAGTTCACCTCGGCCTTCAGCAACTTACGGCTCGCATACGCTATCAATCGTCTGTGTCAGCAATGCGCCGAGGCCATACTCACTCGCGTCAGTCTGCAAGACGAACTTGGCGGAAAAGTCGGGGCAAGCCAACACAGGGGCAGTCGTCAAGCTATCCTTCAATTGACGCAATGCCTCCTCCTGTTCTCGCTCCCATGCCCATTTCCGCCCCTTCCTTAAGAGCGCTGTGAGTGGCTGTACTTGTGATGCGAAGTTAGGGACGAAGCGCCTGTACCATGACGCCATCCCGAGACACTGCCGCAGCTCTTTGCAATTTGTCGGGGCCCTCAGGTTACGTATCGCCTCCACTTTCTCCGGATCAGTACGTATTCCTTCCCGCAAATCACATGTCCCAGGTAGACTAACCTCTCCCGGAAGAAGCTGCACTTTTTCCTATTTAACCTGAGATTGGCCGCCCTTAGCCGGCGGAATACCTCCCTCAAATTCTCTACATGCTGTTCTTTCGTTGCTCCTATTACCACGATGTCGTCCAGGTAGGCGAACGCATGGGGCTCCATTTCCGGTCCTATTACTGTATCCAATGCTCGCTGCAAGGTCGCACACACCGAGTGTAGCCCAAATGGCATCACCCTCCATTGAAAAAGACCCCTTCCAGGGACTGTGAACGCCGTACACTCCCGACTATCGGCTGCCATCGGTATCTGCCAGTACCCGTGCTTCAAATCCAGTGTGGAGATGAACCGGGCGTGACGCAACCGCTCCAGGATGTGGTTAATCCGAGGCACCGGATAAGCGTCCGGAATGGAATGCGCGTTGAGTTGTCGGTAGTCAATACACATACGCCACTCGCCGGTCTTCTTCTTGACTAAGACGATCGGGGCGCTGTGCGGACTACGCGACGGCTCGATGGCACCTGCCTGCATCAGCTCGTCCACCTGTTCATCAATCACCCTTTGCATGGCCGGGTTCTTCGGGTAATATCTCTGTTTTAATGGCTTATCATCCTTAAGCCTGATCCTGTGCTCCGCGATGTGCGAGACTCCCTGCAGCCCCTCGAAGAGCGTCAGTTCCGACTCCAGGAACTCCTTAAGCTCCGGATCCAAGTCCGCTGGCCACTCTGCCTCTTCTACGCCGGGCTTGCCCTGCGGCTCGCCTCCTCCAGGTACCACTCCGACTCCAAATAGAGCTCCCTGATCGCTCGACTCTGGCAGCCGCTCCTGATTCCCTGTGCCCGTGCGGATTTGAGCCATTGCTCCTAATCCCTCCGTTCTTTGGCACGCTTCCACCGTGCCGCCTGCATGACCAGCGTAGATCTGCCTTTGCAGGTCTACGCGCCGCCTTTGGCTCCTCAAGCTCTCGGCCCAACCCCGAATGAGACTCATCTTTTACCTCCTTCTTCTTCTCCTTTTCCAACAGTTGCCGAGCCGGCACCCCCGTTTGCTGACGCGCGAGGCCTCCTGCCGACTTCTCTCTCCTCTGCTGCCGAGCAGGTGCTCCCTTTTCATGACCTGGGAGGCCTTCCTCCGGCTCCCTCTGTAGCCGAGCAGGTGCTCCTCTTTCATGACTCGGGAGGCCTTCCTCCGGCTCCTTCTGTAGCCGAGCAGGTGCTCCCCTTTCATGACTCGGGAGGCCTTTCTCCGACTCTCTCTGTAGCCGAGCAGGTGCTCCCTTTTCATGACCTGGGAGGCCTTCCTCCGGCTCCCTCTGTAGCCGAGCAGGTGCTCCTCTTTCATGACTCGGGAGGCCTTTCTCCGACTCTCTCTGTAGCCGAGCAGGTGCTCCCTTTTCATGACCTGGGAGGCCTTCCTTCGACTCCTCTCCACTCTGTTGCCGAGCAGGTGCTCCCTTTTCATGACCTGGGAGGCCTTCCTCCGGCTTCTCTCCCTTCTGTTGCCGAGCAGGTGCTCCCTTTTCATGAGCTGGGAGGCCTTCCTTCGACTTCTCTCCCTTCTGTTGCCGAGCAGGTGCTCCCTTTTCATGACCTGGGAGGCCTTCCTTCGACTCCTCTCCATTCTGTTGCCGAGCAGGCACTCCCGCTCCTTGACGCGTGAGGCCTTCTTTCGGCTCTTTACCGGTTTCAGGTCCCGCGGCCGGAGACGTCACGTCCTCTAGGATCAGCTCCGCCTTGCCGCAGCGTACCGTAGTGCCCATGGCACTCAGGAAGTCCATCCCCAGGATAACGTGGTCCAGCATTGCGGGCATGACACCTTCCCCGCTAGGCCAACGTCTATCCTCAATGCCTTCTCTACTTCGACCTTGGACCCATCTGCCAGACGAATGCGCGCCTGTACGTTCTCCACTCTTCCCCGAATCGCCCACTTGCGTACGCAGTCTTCGCTCATGAAGCTGCGAGTGGCCCCTGTATCGATAGTGGCGGGCATCGTCCTCCCGCCAATCTCCACCGTGGCGACGATCCGGCCACCCTCACCCTTAAGCGGGTGTACTACTGCCGAGTCCCTGGGCGACGCCGTTGCCCGTTTCCCGCCTCCGTGCGGCGACAACACTCTTGGCTACTTCTGCCCCGGTGCCCACATACCCAACAAAACAAAACGGGCGCATTAGGACATTCCCTGGCTAAATGCCCCTCCCGTGCGCACCTGCGGCATGCTCGTCGCGGATCATATCCGTTCCCGATGGGAGTAGACTGGAATGGGTTAAGGTGTCCCCCAGAGGGCTGTACCGTCCTTCCCCACTCCGCACTACTTGAGCTCGTGGCCACCTGACTCCCTGCTCTGCTTCCGGAGTATTCCGCTCGCTGTCTCATCACCGTTTCGTACTCCACAGCGAATTGAGTCAGCTGGGACAAGGTGGAAAAATCTTGCCGTCGTACGTAAAGCCTGTATTCGGGTGCGGCATTCTCATATATCCGGTGCAACTCCTGCGCCGGCTCATATCTGGCATGGTGCATCAAAGCCCTCAGTTCTAATAGGTATTCCTTAAATTCTTCCCCCACACGCTGCCGGCGGGATCGATTTCGTCTTCCAACCTCTCGAAGTAGCGTGGTGGTAGAAAGAATTCTAAGAAACCCCTCCTAAACACCGACCATGGCACATCCCTCAGTCCACTACTCAGGAACCAACGAGCAGCCCGGTCACAGAATACCTCGCTCATGGCCCGAGGCAATCGATCGAGGGCTATGCCGTACGTAATGGCACGCTCTTCTAGGTCCTCTAGGAACCCAAGGGGGTCGGAACGGCCATCGTACCTCATGCCCCACTTTCGGACTTGTTCTGGAACGTTCGCGAGAGGCCTGGCCTCCGACTGAGAATATGGCCGGGGAATATGAGGGCCATTATTCGAGTCGAAAGGGGTTCGCCCTAGCTCCCCGTCGACCGCCGTCGTCCGGCGAGCTCCGCTGCTCCTAATCTCGCGAGTTTCCCCTGCACCCGTGACGGCTAAACTAGGGATCGGGACCTGCAGCCGCTCGTACAGCTGCGAACTCCTTAGGTCCGGTTCCGATTTCTGGCGCGGCCGTCCGCCAACGTTGGGTAGAGTGCCCCAGGGAGACGGCTCCAATGTTTTGGCGGTCTGACACTCTAACTCGGCAAGCCGAGCCCAAATCTCGGGTGTATGGCCGCCTCCCTGCACAAAAGTGGATAGCCGCTTACGCAGCTCTTCCACGCGCCCCTCCTTTTCCAGCCTGAACTCATGGGCGATCGCCACCAGTTCTTCTTTGCGGCGCTGGTGGATCCAGCGCACGCCTACACCCGGATTTTGGCACTCACCTGTCTCCATCCTGAGTTTTTGCTACTGACTCTGGGCTCAACTACAACTCTTGTAGACCCTCGCTCGAGTTTTGTGCTTTTTGTCTTCGCTGTCTTTTTTTTTATATGCACTTAAATCTCTTTTAAACTTTTGACCATCGTTCACTTTAGTCTTTGTTAGTCTTGGCCTTTGCTTCTTATTATTTTACTTTTCTTAAATATCTGTCCTTATTATTTCTCTTATATGTTTCGTATATTCACTTCACCAAAAAAATATATAAAAAAAATTAACTCACTTAATGCTCCTTTAATTTTTTTTTAGTCTTTGTTCATTATTCTTTTATTATTATTATTATTATTTTTTTATTATTATTATTTTTTTTTTTTTTGTTATTTATTTATTTTATCCCTTTTTATTATTATTAATATTTATTTATTGTTTGGTTTTATATTATTTCCTCATTGTTATTTATTACTTTCACTGCACACCCGTCGTCATCGCCTTCGCCGACTGTACTCACGAATTCATTTTTCACCGCGCGTGAACTGAATTCGTCCCACTGTACAGCCGCTGCCGCGACGCCTTAACGGCCCTTCGACGCCGACGTCGACTGCGACGCGCGTTTGTGCACACGTGTGCAAGCATGGTCTCGACGTCGCCCGTCTGGCGCGCGCGCGCTGTACTTTTCGACCGGCCGTTATCTCTCCTTTTTTTTTTCGTTGTTGAGCTCGACTTCTGTGCACATTTTTCGTTGCTCAGATCTTGCAGGTGTTCATCTCGCGCCTAACATAGGGTATGAAATGCACTTGTCGGGGTATACACGACTACTTTATACCATAGACTCGCATTTTACCCGCCTACTATGTCTTCTTTTCCCTTGCTCTCTACCGGAGTATATACACTTCAAGGTATGCTCGACTCAAAATACCCTGTACGCAAAAAATTTTTTTTTTTTTTTTTTTTTGGAAACACTTATTTGGGCATACTTGCGGGGCTTTAATCCGCAGCTATGCCACGCCCCTAAACGCCTCACGTCCCTGCTCGGGCGCCACTTGTAAAGTAGCTACTGGCCGGGGTATGAATCTCAGTCTCACCAGGTCCAGCGATTCACAAGTCATTTATAAATTCGCTGGGACGGAGGGCTAAAGGGGGGGGTGAGGGTTTCGACACAAATATACCTCGCACTACCACTGTACTACCTACCATACCAGGCCGCAGCCTCGTGCTACCTCTTCTAGCGGACCGGAGCCTCGTACCACCCCGCTATCGGGCTTTGGCCACGCACCAACTACACTATCGGGCCTTAGCCACGCACCAACTACACTGTCCCCCCTAGGTTAGGGTGAACATCGGCCATTTCCGATGTTTAGCACAAATATAACCGCCCGAGATTACGAAGGTCTGCTTTTAAGTTAATTATGATGACTGCATTCACTTTATTCACAACTTTTATTATATTCTACCCTAACGAACTTCCAAGCCTAAGGCCCTGCCGCACTGTCTTGGAGCCCTAGCGCTCCGCTATGCACTGCACGTTATTCGTTCAAACTCCTTTTCGGCACGTCCTGACTTCGTCAATTGTGCTGTTTGTTATAATAGATTTTACAGCCACTTGTAGGCTTAATTCTTCGGCATATTCTTGTGATACACCGTTTACCATATGTGCTGCTTGCAAAGCCTTTGTCAACTGTTCAACTTCTTGAATATATTGACTTGCTGTCTTTTGCTTTTGCTGCAGATTGAACAATTTAGTGGATAATGCTTTTGCTGATTCGCATTTTATGCCGCTTTTAAGTTTGTCTATTATAGCCATAATTGTTTGTTTTGTATTGATTAGGTTTCGAACATGGCCCTTGAGTCTAGTTTTTATTAGGCTTACTGCTGTAGTTTCATGTGTTCCTTTTAGTGAATCCACTAAATTAAGAGCATCAATGAAACTTTGTAAATTCTCAGACTTTCCACTAAACTCAGGTATGAGTGAAGAGGCTAGTTTAAGGAATTCTACTTGTGTCATGGCCATGTTTGCAGTTTTCTCTTCAATTATAAACTCTTGTTCGGACCCAGATAGCTCGGGTAATGTGATTACCGCTGGTATCGTAAGATCGTGTAGATCTTCTTCTTTTATATATTGGTCTGAACCGCTTGCGATTTCAGAATCGATTAATGTCTCTATGTCTGTGTTTGTATCTTCTTCTACTAAAACTGGGGTATTTAAAATCGAAGGTATTGTTATGTCTAGTGCATATTTTGTTTTAATGCTTTTTAGGTTTGTTTTCAACCTATTTAAAAATCTTGATACATACGACCAATGTTGGGTATTTAATTTTCCTTTATTGTCGTGTATCAGTGATCGTGCTTGGTTAAAACATGCAACTAGTGTTGTTGCATGTCTTCTTATAGTTTCATTAGAAATATTCCTATTTTGTGCTAAACACTTGTATGATTTGTCTAATTTTTCTTTAATATTAATTAATTCGTCATTAATCTTTTGCCATTCCATTTCATTTTTATGTTTACAGGAAATAAGAATAAAATCTTACTTTGCAGACAGATTTATAAAATAACCAATAAAATTTGCAAAAACATATATAAATTTAATAAGCAAATAGCCACATATTTTAGTTAGTTTGTTTTCTCAATAATGTTTTTAAGCAATTACTGTTACTAATTACGAGTAATTTTATTTTAAATTTTATCCCGGTCGTTTGCCTGGCTCTGGTATCGCTTCTTAATGCATCTGTTGTGGTACTTATATAATTTGTATAATAGATGCGCTAGTATTATAATAAAAATTATAACAATAAGTATTGTTATTAGTTAAAGGTCGGTGTTTTCGACTTCGACTTTGTTTATTGCATTAGATGTCGAGTCTACCGTTTTTACGTCAACAATGACCATTTTGGCTGAATTTTCAAAATTTTCTACTAATTTACTTATTTCATTAGTTTCTATTGACATATATAAAATTGTTTGTTTGTTTATATTGTTTGGAATTGTAAAAAGTTAGTTTACATGTTTTCCTGCCTAGTATTTGCGTGGCTTTACAGGCCGCACTCTAATTGTGCAGATGTTATTCCGCTCAATTTAACAATTTTAAATTTTAAAATTAAATTTTATGCATCGCAGTGCATTTAAAAAAATGTTATTGGTGGGCGTTCTTGGAAACGCTGTCGGTTCACTGATCCGGACTAGCTTGTTGCGCTAGTCGAGGCCGGTACTGGCTGCACAGGCTGCTACTGCTTCTGTGTTGGGGCACCGGTGCAGGCTGCACAGGTGTAGTCGCAATACGGTGAGTATAGCGGTCCCTCGCAGTCACTCGGGCATGTCCTCCTTAGCGTTGGTATTTCCTTTGCTTGGGGTGGTTTACTTTTGATTAGTATTTTACTAATATTTGGGATTGCAGTGTAGGTGGTTGTGTGCATAGGCTCTTGTGGCAGGCTCTCTTTCTTTTCTATTAGCAACGATTTTATGTGTTCAAGCTCTGCGTGTAATTTCACAGTTGTGCTCCACGGTAAGGTATCGTTGCTATTTGGAAGTTTGAGCAGTTTTGCCTTTCGGATTCTCAGGCGTTTTACTACGCCGCCTCTTCTGCCACACATACCACTCTACTTACTGCGTTCAATTTTTAATTTTAAAATTTCTTCTTGGTGTTTTCCAGCGGAGCAACTGTTGCAGACTCAGACGCAGAACTGTTGCAGAATTTTAAAATTTCTTCTTCTTGGTGTTGTCCAGCGCAGCAACTGTTGCAGACTCAGACCGAGTCACGGTCGCCATGTAATGTCGATGGGCACGAGTTAAAATGAATGCACGTCTTCGTTGTTTGAGTTTGGTTTTCTGAATGATTTATTCAATATATTCTTATCGTACGCTTAGCCTATGTACATAAGTGCTTACGCTAAAGCCGCGTAGCTGCGCTGCCGGTTACGCTAGCAGCGGAGCGGCTGCATATATGTATATGTCTTAACAGTATCAGAGAGCGAGAGAGTCTTATGTGCATATATATATATGTTATTGGCGGTCAGCGTGGGAATGCTGACTTAGCGTAGTTCATAAGTGGGTGATCATATTTCACGCTCACTTGAATTGGTTTTGTTTATTTAATGCAACAAAGTGTTGCTGTTATATTTATGCTGAGTTCTTGGTACAGTGTACCCTCGATATATTCACATACTACAAATCCCTCCTTAATAACGTAACTAAGTGTAGTTATTTTATTTAAATTTATTGTATATAAATTTTTTGATTTATTATAATTGTCATGTATTTATAATGTATTTAATGTATTTTAAAATATTTGTCTTATTTTTTTTTTTTATATGTATAATTAAGTTTTACACGTATAGTTACTATAAAAAAATATATTTCAATTCTTTATTTTCACTAACGGCTACTTCTTATATCGAGTACATTCAGATTTGCCTCCCGAATATGAACTGATTTATCTATCGGTTGCGGTCGCTTAGCAAACTTCGCTTTGAGAGAGCTTGAGTCAAAATTGAGTGAAGTTTGAGCAGCGTCAGCAATTATGCGCTTGAGTCAAAATTGAGTGAAGTTTGAGCTGCGTCAGCAATTATGCGTGGGATAGTACTCTGATGGGAACATTGACAGTGGCGTGATATTTGGGTGAATTGTTTATGTCTACCAAAGGGGGACAGTTTGATCTTGACCAATGTCGATGTTATCACCAGTCTTTTTGTTTACAATATTAGAAATGTTTATACTTATACTTATACTTATGCTTGTGTGCTAAGTTATGTGAAAGGGTGGGTGCGACTATGGATATGTCACTCCCCCAACCATCAGAAAAGTGCCTGTCCTCAGGTGTTTAATTTTGGGTATAGTATTACATTTTCTTCTTTTTCAATTGGTATATCTTCTACTTTTGTAGGTGTTTCTCCTACTTTTGGTTTTTTATATTTTATTATTAATTTCTTAGGTATGCTTTTGAACTTATATTTTAAATACAGTGTTAAACTTTTTAATATGCTTACAAATATAGTTATTGTAATTATCTGGAATACATTATTAAATTTTGTGTGTTCAAATATTATTTGTTTCGTTTGTGCAAACGAAAGTGGTTCTAATTTTATAACATCGTTGCTTACATAAATGTTTTGAGTATAATCTAACATGTTGTTTGAAATTGAAATTTCATTAATTTGTAGTGAACAATTAAAGATTTTTATTAAATTGTTTCCTTCTATTGTTATCTCGTTATTTATACAATTGTGGTTTAATATATTTTTTGGTAAATTCCAAGTTAAAATTATATTTGGTTCTACATAGTTAATTTGAAAATTTTTAAGAGTTTTAGTAAAACTACATTCTGATGTTATTTGGTTTAAAATTCCTGTTATACATTCATTATTAATTAATTTTTTGTTTCTTTGCTATAGACTTTTTTGTCTTGTGTAAAATATGTTTCATGGGCTATTTCTGTCAAAATGTTATTATTTTCATCTGGGTATGGAATTATTTCAAATATGTTTCATGGGCTATTTCTGTCAAAATGTTATTATTTTCATCTGGGTATGGAATTATTTCAAATACCGGGTTTTTTATTATTGCTCGAGGAATATGAGATATTGTCAGTATTTCGTTTGTATCTGATTTCAACCAAGTAGATGTTTTTATATGCAACAATTTCTCAAAGTTGACATGCAATTTAATAATTTCGGGTTAAAAATGCCTAATCTTGTGAGCTGCATTCCCATCTCTATGTCTTCTATATATTCAGTAAAGTGTTGTAAATTAAATATAAGGATATTTAATTTCTTTCCTTTTTCTGTCTCTTGGTTTAGTTCGTTCATAACATTTATTCCATCATTTATAACTTCTATTATGTGATTTACTTCGTTAACCTCAACAGTGTTTTCTGCTAAGCTGCTTATTTTTGTTCAATTTATGTTTTGTCCTCTTGATTTAATGTTCCAAATAAGTATTTGTATACTGTTCCTACTATGTTTATTAAAACTCTTTTGCTGTGTTTGGCTATTTTTAAGCCGTTTATTTCTCTGTTCAATTTTTCTACTGGGTATTCGATTTGTATTATGTTATTACATTCTTTAGTTTGTTCAATTAAATTGTTTAAAGTTTCTTCCGTTTTTGTTATGTTTACCGTTAAACAATGGTATTCGTAATCTGTCGGAATGTCTATGGTTCCTGTTTTAAATATGAGGTAACCGTTATGGGCTTTAATAGGATTAATTTCAATGCTTTGTGCTTGTGTATGGCTTACAGTTATTGATAGTAATATTATAACAATTAGTTTAAGCTGGTGCTTGTATGTTCTGGTCGCTGTCTGTTGTTGACCTGTAATTGTTATATTTACTTTGGTTAGTCTTCTTTATCTTTTTGAATTTGGTTTTGTAATGAATTATCTTCCTGCCTCTGTTTATTTCCTCAAAATGTTTATCGTCGATTTGTCTTAGTTCTCCTGTTTTCTTGAACGGGGTTGAATGCTTGTATCTAATTAATTATTAGTTTTTCTTTATTAGCTTGAGTGTCATACGCTGGTGTACCTGCGTATATGAATATGTCCGCTGGTGTTCTGTTTTTGCGATGTTGCAAATCTCACATTCGTTTATTAGATTTTGACTTAAATTTTGATAATCTGGAAAATAGTGGGTTTCTTTGAACCAATTGATTGTTTTTTCAATTCCTGGATGTAATAATTCCTTGTGTTTTTTTAATATTAGTTCCTTGAATTCTGCAAATGTTTGAAGATCTATTAATTTTTTACTAGTTTTCAATTGCCTTTGTTAAATTATTCGACTTATTATTTCTAAGTAGGCTTCTTGAAAAATTGGAAAATCTGCTTCATTGTGGAAGTATAGTACACTTTTCTTTGTGCATAAATATTCTTTTATTAATTCTTTGGCATGTGCGTTAGTCATGTCTTTGTATGTAATTTTATGTTGGTTTTATGAAAGTAATTTGTAACTTTACTTGCGTTCTCGGTTCCCTTTTCAAATTCTATTTGTCGATTATAATAGTTAAGTGGTCTTTCTGTGATTTGTAAATAGTTACTGTTGTCTTCTTGAGCACTATGTATAGTTGCTCTTGTGCTAATTGTATCTTCGCCTAAAAAGTTTTCGTTTAATTGGACTCTGGATAGAGCATCTGCCACATAATTTTCTTTTCCTGGGACTATTTAATTTGGAAATCAAACTCATTTAGCTTGATTTTCCATCGTTGTAATTTCATGTTAGGTTCTTTCAGGTTATTTAACCAGACGAGGGGTCTGTGATCGCTAAGGATTAAAAAATTGTCGACCAAAAAAATAGGACCTAAAGTATTTAGTAGCCCAAACGATTGCTAATAATTCTTTTTCAATCGTTGAATAATTTATCTCATGCTCGTTGAGAATTCTGCTTGCATAGCATATAGGCTTATGCTCTTGCGAAAGGACGGCCCCTATTGCCATATTACTCGCGTCTGTAGTTAATGAAAATGGTTTTTCGAAATTAGGGTATATTAAAATTGGGTCGGATGTTATGAGTACTTTTAGCTTTTCAAACGCTGATTCGTAGTCTTTGTCATTTATATTGATTTTTGCTCCTTTTTTTAATTTAAGTGTTAAGGGTTTTACTATATTAGCGAAATTTGGTATAAATTTCCTATAGAAACCACATAATCCTAGGAATGATTTAATTTCTTTTGGGCTTTTTGGAATTGGGAATTTGACAATTGCTTGTATTTTGTTGGGATTTGGTTTTATACCCTCAGTTGTGATTCTGTTGCAACGAATAAAGATACCACGATATGTGTTTACAGAGCGAACTTCACCGTTTCCGATAATCGATAACTTACTCCGTTTCCAAGCATTCGATAAAAGTCGATATCGACATCCTGTTTTTTAAGAAAATTGGGTAAATAATAAGAGCTAGAATCACCAAACTTGATATGTTGATTCTATTATATTATATACTAGCGGGCATTGCCCGTGGCAAGTATGTTATCAAATCAATGTTCTCAAAAAGCTTTGAAAATGATTTTGAAACTGAGCGGACGGTAAACAAACTACTTTCATACTAACGTTTTCCTAAATTTTACCACTGTTGCGAGTGGGATTTCCGAAATCGCTGAAACACGTAATCATTATATTCTTATGTAGAGCTTTTAAAATAAGTTTAATGCAAATCGGACACAGCAAAATTTCAGCAAAAAAATCTCAAAAATGCACTTTCCACCGAAGGAGTTTCGATTTTTCCAAAAAAATGAAAAACACGTCTCATGATATTTTATGAAGATCCATGAAAATGAATTTGAGGGCGAAAAGCCACCCACCAAATCTTTGACTCCTATTTCCACCAAGGAGGAATGGATTTTTTGAGAAGTGTGAAACACCCCTCAAATGAAATTGAGCAAAGATCTTTTGACATGAGTTTGAGGCCGATCATACAAACATTTTTCGCTAATTAGCCACTGTTGTGGGTGGTATTTCCACAATCGCTAAACCATGTATTTATTAAAGTTCTTCTTATGTAGATCTCTGAAAATAAGTTTGAAGCAAATCGGACAAAACTTAAAACTGCACCAAACAAATCTTAGAATCGCACTTTTTACCGAGGCTGCCTTGATGCTGCTTTGTGAAACACGACTCAAATTATTTTTCATAAAGATCCTTGGAAATGATATTGACCGCCAATCGTCACCCACCAAATCCTTAAACCCCATTTATTTTCAAAAAGTGGGAAACACCCCCACCCGATTTTTTCACACTTGCGGGTGGAATTCCCCGAACTCACGCCTTAACGTGCACCTTCATCACATAAAGTAACTACAGTGAATATTTCAGCATCCTAGCTCTTACGGTTTGGGCTGTGCGGTGGTCACCAATCAGTCAGTCAGTTAAACAGTCAGTCAGAACAAACAGTTTTACATATAGAGATACTAACGTTTTTATAAGTTTGAAATAAAAAGACTTTATTTCACGAGAGTGAATTTGTATCAGTTTATTATGTTGAATATCTGTATAAAGACTGAAGAACAAAAATTGGCTTACGCTATATATATAGACAAATAATAATTGGAGAACGTGACTTTTAGTAAAGGGATCGCAGCTGCAGCTTCCTTATGCTAGCGTCTTTCTGTTGGTCAGTTTTTGTTTATAAATGATTGTTGACAATATTTGAGCTTGTCTGAATATGCCACTATATATATAAAGTATCTTTCGTTTTATACCTATCGCCACCTCCCCGCTATCACCCCAGGGCTATAAATCAAGTTAATAGCCCAACTTATATTGCAAACCAATTTATGCCACAATTTAAATGGAATTGACTTTTTGAGAATACACAAATATTCTATGGTACAATAGGATATACTGTAGAAAATTTCATTAAGATCGGTTTTTGTTTTGTTTTTCGGTATTTTGACCGCGCATGTGTTGCGACGCAATTTCCAAGATTTTCTGTATACATGTACACACACACATTAATGCGAGTCTGCTTCGAATTCTGTCAACAGCATTTCAATGGCGATTGTTTTCTGTGCCGCTATTTTAATTGGTTTTTTCTCAATAAGACTCAATTATTAGTGTGGGTCTAGAGTAGAAGCAGTGGCAAGTGGTGAGGTCTGTCGCGATTTCAAGCACTACAGAGAAAAGTATTTTTTTTTGGCTGGTGTGGCTACGGAGTAGAGTCGGCAGCAAGTAATGCGGTCAGTTGCGAGTTCAAGCCTTGCCCATGGAGCTTTTTTTTTTTAATTTATCTCTATTAATTCAAACGAGCTGCATTTG
The DNA here is from genome assembly GCA_018903485.1 of Drosophila littoralis. NCBI lineage: Eukaryota > Metazoa > Arthropoda > Insecta > Diptera > Drosophilidae > Drosophila > Drosophila littoralis. Next base: position 74,281 of record JAEIGF010000104.1, on the reverse strand, counting down.
GTGTTGGAATAAGAGGGTTCAGGGTATTTCCTAGTCGGGAGAACCTGTTACCCGACTAGAACCTGTTACTTGTTCGTTTTTAATTATATAAACTAATATAACTTTTCATGTGGCCCCGGGAGGACACCTTTAAAAATAATTGTGCGTACTAAATAAACTAAACTGGTTTAAGTGAAAATAGCTGTGGCTCGCAAATTAAGAAAATTAAAAAAATAAATAAAATTGCGTCGTCAATATATCTATCCTGTTGCCATCGTTGGAGAATGCCAAATAAAGTAGCTTTCAAGGTGGAACTTCCGGAACAGCAGGTACTGTGCTACAAATTTAAAGCCGAACTCTACTGGCTCTATTGATTGCGCTAATAAAGCCAACACTTTCAATTAAAGTATTTGAGCATAATTAAAATTGTTATGCACTTACAAACCGCTTTGGAGATTCATACATATAATATATTATTTGTGCGATTTAGTGCTTCTGAGCGAACAATTTAGGGCTCCCAAATATTTGCAAATACATAGACGCGCAAGTTGACTTTCGCGCTCTCCCTTTTGTGCGGTCATTCGCCGGTTCAGCTTATATAAATACGCTTGTACATAAGCAGCTGCGCAATTCGTCGCATTTTCTGTGCTCAGTTTTGATGTTCTGATTTAGCGCTTGAGAAAAAATTATGCATGGCAACAAGGGTGTCTTTTCTTAAGCGCAAGGCGGCTGCATTGTTCGAACGAGCCAAGTTTATTGATAATGCTATTTGACATTGCTATTGCTAATTCAACAAACTAAGTGTGCCTTTAATACCGCGCATAACTCGCTAGAGGAGCTAAATTTTGGTTCGATCGTTTGAGTTTTCCGGTGCCACTTATCGTGTGGCTCAGGATATTCTAAATAGAAGATTAAGTAATAAACGTCTTGTTTTCCAGGCACACATCAATGAGATTCTTGGACTCAAGAGGGTAGATTTAGAGTCGGCTTCAAAACTGCGTGAGTTCTCGGACAAGGTCAATTCGCATATGAGTGCGTTATAGACTTTGGGCAGTTTGGAGACGCTGCTTCAAAGGTTGGCCACCCAGACTTAGACCAAATGGGAGGAGGCCGCAGGCATTGATAAAATCCCGACAGCCTATGAGTTCTTCACATTTCTGGGAAGGCGTAGTCAAAGGCTGGAGAGCGTGCAACATGCCATGTCATCCCATACGACCAACTCTCAGATGGGCAAATCCAACCATAACACCAACCACAGAAAAAGAGTGCTTGTAGCTGAGGCTAACCAAATGGGTGCAGTTTTTGTGACGCATCTGGTCACTGGATCTACACATGTAGTAAATTCGGAAATTTGTCTCCATCCCTTCGGCATAAGGAAGTCAAGAAACTGGCCCTATGTTATAACTACCTAAGGAAGGGGCACCAAAATTCGGTCTTGCAATAGTAGTCATAGTCGTACTTGTGGAGGAAAGCATCATACACTGCTGCATTTTGCTACTTCACCAGAAGCTGAAGCGTCGACACCATTACATTACATTACAGACATCGTCTGATTTGAGCGCCACCACTACGACACACTCTCACTCCTCTACTTCTCTTGCTGTCCAAGGCCTTAAGTCTGGTGTTGTGCTTTTGGCCACTGCAGTGGTGATGGTAAGGAATAGTTCTAGTTCCTTGGTTCCCTGTATGGCCTTATTAGACTCAGGCTCTCAGTTGCAAATGGTCACATCCCATTTCGAGCAAAGACTTCAGTTAAGGAAAACTAAGTCGCCGATAATTGTCACGGATCTCGGAGACACAAGCGTGTCTACTGAAAGATCAGCTGTTAGGATTCTTATGAAGTCAGAAGACTCAGATTATTCAGCCATCTTTGATGCTCTTGTGACTCCAACTATTACCGATAGTCAGCATAGCTTCATCATCGATACATCGGGCTGGAAAATTCCCTCGAACATAAGGATGGCTGATCCTTTGTTCAACAAACCACAGCGAGTAAATCTTTCAATTGGAGCGAGCCTTTTCTATGAGCTTTTGTGTGTTGGGCATATTGACCTTTCGCCAGGTCTACCTCTTCTGCAAAAAACTCGTTGTTGGCTGCTGGCCTCACTCCTGATAGCTTGACAGCTTGGAAGGGCCTATGGTAAAAGCCACCAAAGAAGAGTTGGAATGCGAGCAGCACTTTGCCAATAACTTCACCCGCTTACCATCCCGCGAGTATTCAGTGCACCAAACCCAAAACTCGAGCGAGGGTCTACAAGAGTTGTAGTTGAGCCTAGAGTGAGTAGTGTAAAAAAAAAAAAAAAAAAAAAAAAACTCAGGATGGAGACAGGTGAGTGCCAAAATCCGGGTCAGATCCCTAGTTTAGCCGTCTCCGGTGCAGGGGAACGTCGCGAGATTTGGAGCAGCGGAGCTCGCCGGACGACGTCGGTCGACGGGGAGCTAGGGCGAAGTAGTGCGGAGTGGGGAAGGACGGTACAGCCCTCTGGGGGACACCTTAACCCATTCCGGTCTACTCCCATCGGATCCGGAGCGATCGGTGTGGATAGACAAATCTCCGCCCCGCCGGCAACGGCCCCTGCGGAAGTGGCCCACCAGATGATGAACCAAGAGGCCGGGAACGGGTACGATCTGCGACGAGCATGCCGCAGGTGCGCACGGGAGGGGCATTTCGCCAGGGAATGTCCTAATGCGCCCGTTTTGTTTTGTTGGGTATGTGGGCACCGGGGCAGAAGTAGCCAAGAGTGTTGTCGCCGCACGGAGGCGGGAAACGGGCAACGGCGTCGCCCAGGGACTCGGCAGTAGTACACCCGCTTAAGGGTGAGGGTGGCCGGATCGTCGCCCAGGGACTCGGCAGTAGTACACCCGCTTAAGGGTGAGGGTGGCCGGATCGTCGCCATGGTGGAGATTGGCGGGAGGACGATGCCCGCCACTATCGATACAGGGGCCACTCGCAGCTTCATGAGCGAAGACTGCGTACGCAAGTGGGCGATTCGGGGAAGAGTGGAGAACGTACAGGCGCGCATTCGTCTGGCAGATGGGTCCACGGTCGAAGTAGAGAAAGCATTGAGGATAGACGTCGGCCTAGCGGGGAAGGTGGCCAGCATGTTAATGCTTGTCATGCCCGCAATGCTGGACCACGTTATCCTGGGGATGGACTTCCTGGGTGCCATGGGAGCACCTGCTCGGCAACAGAAGGGAGAGAAGTCGAAGGAAGGCCTCCCAGGTCATGAAAAGGGAGCACCTGCTCGGCAACAGAAGGGAGAGAAGTCGATGGAAGGCCTCCCAGGTCATGAAAAGGGAGCACCTGCTCGGCAACAGAGTGGAGAGGAGTCGAAGGAAAGCCTCCCAGGTCCTGAAAAGGGAACACCTGCTCGGCTACAGAGAGAGTCGGAGAAAGGCCTCCCGAGTCATGAAAGGGGAGCACCTGCTCGGCTACAGAAGGAGCCGGAGGAAGGCCTCCCGAGTCATGAAAGAGGAGCACCTGCTCGGCTACAGAGGGAGCCGGAGGAAGGCCTCCCAGGTCATGAAAAGGGAGCACCTGCTCGGCAGCAGAGGAGAGAGAAGTCGGCAGGAGGCCTCGCGCGTCAGCAAACGGGAGTGCCGGCTCGGCAACTGTCGGAAAAGGAGAAGAAGAAGGAAGTAAAAGATGAGTATCATTCGGGGTCGGGCGAGAGCTTGAGGAGCCCAAAAGGCGGCGCGTAGACCTGCAAAGGCAGGCACGCTGGACATGCAGGCGGCACGGTGGATGTGTGCCAAAGAACGGAGGGATTAGCAGCAATGGCTCAAATCCACACGGTCACAGGGAATCAGGAGCGGCTGCCAGAGTCGAGCGATCAGGGAGCTCTATTTGGAGTCTGAGTGGTACCTGGAGGAGGCGAGCCGCAGGGCAAGCCCGGCGTAGAAGAGGCAGAGTGGCCAGCGGACTTGCGGATCCGGAGCTTAAGGAGTTCCTGGAGTCGGAACTGACCCTCTTCGAGGGGCTGCAGGGAGTCTCGCACATCGCGGAGCACAGGATCAGGCTTAAGGATGATAAGCCATTAAAACAGAGATATTACCCGAAGAACCCGGCCTTGCAAAGGGTGATTGATGAACAGGTGGACGAGCTGATGCAGGCAGGTGCCATCGAGCCGTCGCGTAGTCCACACAGCGCCCCAATCGTCTTAGTCAAGAAGAAGACTGGCGAGTTGCGCATGTGTATCGACTATCGACAACTCAACGCGCATTCCATCCCAGATGTTTATCCTGTTCCCAGGATCAATCACATCCTTGAGCGGTTGCGTCACGCCCGGTTCATCTCCACTCTGGATTTGAAGCACGGGTACTGGCAGATACCGATGGCAGCCGATAGTCGGGAATGTACGGCGTTCACGGTCCCCGGAAGAGGTCTTTTCCAGTGGCGGGTGATGCCGTTTGGTTTACACTCGGCGTGTGCGACCTTCCAGCGAGCTTTAGACACGGTTATAGGGCCGGAGATGGAGTCTCATGCATTCGCCTACCTAGACGACATCGTGGTAATAGGAGCGACTAAGGAGCAACATGTAGAGAACTTGAGGGAGGTGTTCCGCCGGTTAAGGGCGGCTAATCTCAGGCTGAATAGGAAGAAGTGCAGTTTCTTCCGGGAGAGGTTGGTCTACCTAGGACACGTCATTTGTGGGGAAGGAATACGAACCGATCCAGAGAAGGTGGAGGCGATACGTAACCTGAAGGCCCCGACAAATTGCAAGGAGTTGCGGCAATGTCTCGGGATGGCGTCATGGTACAGGCGCTTCGTTCCCAACTTCGCGACTCAGGTACAGCCACTCACAGCGCTCTTAAGGAAGGGACGGAAATGGGCATGGGAGCAAGAACAGGAGGAGGCATTGCGTCAATTGAAGGATAGCTTGACGACTGCCCCTGTGTTGGCTTGCCCCGACTTTTCCGCCAAGTTCGTCTTGCAGACTGATGCGAGTGAATATGGCCTCGGCGCGGTGCTGACGCAGACGATTGATGGACAAGAGCAAGTGATAGCGTATGCGAGCCGGAAGTTGCTGAAGACCGAGGTGAACTATGCCGCCACCGAGAAAGAGTGCCTGGCAATAGTGTGGTCGATCCGGAAGTTGCGCTGCTACTTAGAAGGGTACCGGTTCGACGTGATAACTGACCATCTATCACTCAAGTGGCTCAATTCGATCGAGAGTCCGTCCGGAAGAATCGCGCGATGGGCGTTAGAACTGCAACAGTTCCAATTTGACGTCCATTATCGTCGAGGGAAGCTCAACGTCGTGGCTGATGCGCTATCGAGGCATCCTCTAGAGACCTGTCAGCAAGCAGTGGTGGCTGAGGCCCCCTGCAAATGGGTTGCGAGGATGCGTGCTAGAATCGCCGAAGAGCCAGCCAAGTTCCCGGATTACATCGAGGAAAACGGACAGCTATATCGACATTTGGGCCACCGGACGGACGACGAAGATTACATTCCCTGAAAGCTATGTGTGGCCAGTGGTGGAATGCCATGATGCCCCCACGGCCGGACATCAAGGCGTAAGGAAAACTGTGTCGAGGCTAGCCCAAAGGTACTACTGGCCGGGTATGTTCCGAGACGCCGCCAAGTACGTGAAGTGTTGCGAAACCTGCCAAAAGTTCAAGAGTGTGCAACTCAAACCGGCTGGACGCATGCTGACGAGGCAGGTGGCAGAGCCGATGGCAATACTTTGTGCGGATTTCGTCGGGCCCTTCCCACGATCGAAACATGGCAACACCATGTTACTGGTGTTCCATGATGCTTTCTCGAAATGGGTGGAGCTGGTCCCTCTCAGGAGAGCCACTGCGGCACACCTACAAACGGCGTTCCGGGAGAGGATTTTGAGCCGATTCGGGGTGCCCAAGAAGTTCGTGTGTGACAACGGGGTACAGTTCACAAGCCGGAGTTTCAAGGCTTTTCTGCAGTCCTTGGGTGTAGAGATCCAGTACACCGCCCCTTACTGTCCGCAAGAAAATCCTACCGAGAGGACCAACAGGACCGTGAAGACCATGATAGCGTAATTTATCGAGGGCCACCAGAGTTCGTGGGACGAACTCTTGCCCGAGATATCGCTGGCGGTCAATACAAGCGTGTCAGATTCGACCGGATTCTGTCCCGCTTTCCTGATGCAGGGAAGGGAGCCGCGGTTGCCAGCTGCTTTATATGATCAGGTGACTCCGGGGTCCGCAACTAGTGCGTTCGACCCTAGGACGAAGGCGGATAGGTTAAAAGAAATCTTTTATGTCGTTCACAGCAATCTCCAGCGTGCATCAAAGGACCAGGGCAGACACTATAACTTGAGGAGACGAGAGTGGCGGCCTTCGTTGGACTCGATGGTCCTGTTAAGACAGCACCAGCTATCCAACGCCGCCGAGGGTTTCGCAGCGAAATTGGCACCCAAGTTCGATGGCCCCTATCGGGTCATCAAGTTCGTGTCACCTAACATTGTGCGCCTAATGAGGCCAGGTGAACGGAAAAGGAGGGCGGCCAATATCTCGCAGCTGAAGCCGTTTTACCGAGAGACGACGGAGGACGAAGGGGAAGACCCAGGGCACAGGGATGCCCACGAGTAGGCGAAGCCGCAATAAACGTACTAAATGTAGATTAGACTAACACTAGTAGCATAATTAGAATAGGCATAGGGAAATGTCAGCCGCACTGGTAGAATAGGGTATTAACCAATAAGTGATGAATAAGTTAACCAATAAGCCAAATTTACGGACGGAACCCGAGACGATCACCATATCATCAGAGGATGACGACAGCAGCAGGGATACTGAGCCCTTCCCTGGGCCCGGCACTGGAGATCACCCGCGTGACCCCCGTCAGGGTCGCGAGTACTGCGGACGAGGACGACAAGAGGAAGCCCCTCGCCAATTCCGTCACACCCTGTACCCACAGCGGACCAACGTAATGGAGAGACTAGACGGAATGGTCATGCTGATGGCCATTGAAGTCACGACCATGTTCGTGGAGGCGCCGTTTGCGCGGAATTCGCCACCTTACGCCGAGGAGCCTCACGCCGACAGAAGTCGTCGAGAGCCCCGCCAGGGACACCGTTATCCTCAGGCGTGGTGGAACTCATCGCAAGGGAGGCGCGGGTCCGCCGCTTCCGGTGCCGACGCACGCGCTTCCACGTGTCTGATGGACGGGAAGACTACAGCGTGACGCTAAACGCCAGAGGCGACGTTACCGTCACCTGCCCGAAGTAAGGGGGGGGTGTGAGGCGGCTACTAGGATTAGCCTCCCCACAGCTATGAACTCACGGCAAGGATCGCCAAGGCCATGACAAGGAGCCATTGGCAGTATTATTAGATGTTTTTCATAGTTTGTAGGATTCAAATGTAGTAGCATAAGGCGATAGATTTATAAGAGGCAAGAAGCCGCCGATACTATAATTATGTTAAAGGCAAGAAGCCGCGGATATTATAATTAAGTTGAAAGGCAAGGAGCCATTAACCGCATAGTGTGTGTGCTATTGTGATAAGTGCATAGTTAGGGGCAAGCAGTCGTGGATAGTTTGAATTTAACCGCCGGCCGCCGCTGCAACCGTGCGTTGCTGATCGGCTGCTCAACACTGCCTGCGAGAGCGCAGTTTCGATTCGGCGGCGAAGAGCGAAAGCTCCGAAGCGAAGTTGCGAAAGCTCGCGGCGAAGTTGAGCGGCCGAGGCAAGCGCATGGCTCGCTAGCGAGCGAGCCGGCACTTTGGAAATATCGATCATGGTGAGTGGACGTGCCGAAAAGGAGTTTGAACGAATAACGTGCAGTGCATAGCGGAGCGCTAGGGCTCCAAGACAGTGCGGCAGGGCCTTAGGCTAGGAAGTTCGTTAGGGTAGAATATAATAAAATTTGTGAATAAAGTGAATGCAGTCATCATAATTAACTTAAAAGCAGAACTTCGTAATCTCGGGCGGTTATATTTGTGCTAAACATCGGAAATGGCCGATGTTCACCCTAACCTAGGGGGGACAGTGTAGTTGGTGCGTGGCTAAGGCCAGACAGTGTAGTTGGTGCGTGGCTAAGGCCCGACAGTGTAGTTGGTGCGTGGCTAAGGCCCGACAGTGTAGTTGGTGCGTGGCTAAGGCCCGACAGGGTAGTTGGTGCGTGGCTAAGGCCCGACAGCGTAGTTGGTGCGTGGCTAAGGCCCGATAGTGTAGTTGGTGTGTGGCCAAAGCCTGATAGCGGGGTGGTACGAGGCTGCGGCCTGGTATGGTAGGTAGTACAGTGGTAGTGCGAGGTATATTTGTGTCGAAACCCTCACACCCCCCCCCAACCCCCCCCACCCCTTTAGCCCTCCGTCCCAGCGAATTTATAAATGTCTTGTAAATCGCTGGACCTGGTAAGACTGAGATTCATACCCCGGCCAGTAGCTACTTTACAGATTTTGAAGACCATTTCGGGCTATCAGGCTGAACGGTCAGTGGTTGGAAAATCCCTAAGAACCTTAAATTGGCTGATCCATATTTTCATAAGCCACAGAAGATCGACATGCTCATCGGAGCTGAGACGTTCTTTGAGCTTCTGTCTGTCGGTCAGATTAAACAAGGTCCGAATTGTCTGATTCTGCATTAAACACTTATTGGCTGGATTGTATCAGGGCGTTACATGCCGTTAATTCATGATAAGACTCATGCTGTTAATCTGAGTTGACAAGAAGAGTCTTATAGCTCGAAAGACAAAACATTGCTGACATGTTCATCGTTGGAAGAGTTGCCTTCAGCCAAACAGTTGAACAGCAGTTATGTGAGAGCCACTTTCTAGATAATTAGGAAATATTGCCGTCAGGTCGATTTAAAGTAAGACTGACATTTAAATCAGATCCCAATCAGCTTGGTAACTCCGTCGACGTTGCTAAGCGTCGTTTTTTGTCGCTTGAAAGACGTTTGTCTCGAGATCTTGAGCTTAAGCGTTAGTGAAATAGATTCCAAGTACTCCACAAATCTTCATTCAGCATCAGTGTGTTTTAAGACCACAACATCGGACATCATGTCAAATTGCTTTGAATGACCTTCTAATGGTTAGACCGAACATTCAAGAGGAGCTATACTTGACTCTACTTCGATTTCGACTCCGCAAATAGCGTTGACAGCTGATATAAAAAAAAAGCATAGGCATGTTATGCATGAAGCATGAAGCAGATCGAGATTTCCAGCTCGTAGTGTGGAGAAAGTCTGACTCTTTGAGGTCCTTCAGGTTAAACACCGTAACTTACGCCTCAATAAGCACGTTTAGCGCATGCGTATATATACGCAGCCATACTGCAGAAGGTTGTCATATTTCGACATCCATATCTAAAGTACCCCCTCAAGACGAAGACTCTTCCCCGACCTGAGTTGTGTGCGGCTCACCTTCTCGCATATCTTTGTCATCGAGTCAGAAATCTCATAAGATTACCGATTAAATGGATGGTTCTTTGGTCTGATTCTGAAGTCACGCTTCATTGGATTCGGTCACATCCTTCGTCTTTGGCAACATTTGTGGTAAATCGAGTGTGTTCATGTCAGTTCAGTGCTAGTCTGAACACAGCATTGACTGAGCCTCACTCAGTGTGAGAGAGTCACTCAGTGAGACAGACTCACTCACTGAGAGAGACTCACTCACTAATTCGATCCCAGATGCGCTCAGCACTCTCCTTGTGGTCTCCTTTCCACCCCTATCACTCCAACCAAAAATATGATAAATCACTTCAAATTCAGAGTCCATTATATGCAGCCGAATTTTTGCCAATAAAGTGTTAATACCAAAAAACCACTGGTTTCCTTCCCTATAACCGAGGATTATTTATCTGACGCCACCCCCACAAACATTGGTCCTTCGAGCCGGAGTTATATAAACCGTTCGCCCCTACGCAAGTTTTTTGGCAAAGATAAGTAAATACAAAATTTCCTTTCTATATATATTCGGCAATATCCGCCATATTTTTCCGCCACATTTTTTTCTTTAAGAAAAGTGATTGGCAATTTTCTGAATATATATATTATATATACATACAAATATATATAAATTATCCGATCAAAACTAAAAACAGTTAAATTTTGTGTTAGTTACTTCCAACTACAAAAGAAATCCACTTCAACATTTTTTGTATGTACATACGTACGCACTTGTGCACTTTCCTAACTATAAAAAAAAAAAAATTTAATTACGTGTCCGCATTTAATCCGACAAGTTGCTTCACAATATTGTTTTCTAATTAATATTGTTAATTCATGTTCTTGGTCCGACACACAAACATACACCAGGTTCACCAGCACGTATTGTACATACATACATACATACATACATATATTTAATCCGAATATAATTGCATTTTGAATAGACACTATATTTAACATTATTATTTAATAAACATAAACACAAACTCCAATTCAGTCTCTTAACTTATAATTTATTGCACCTTGTATTACTTAATAAAAATAAACACAACCCCCAAGTCAGTTTCTTAACTTATAATTGTGCATAGTGCAAACGAATATATTTGTGCAATCCACAAATCATATGTACTATGTGTGTCCACATATAATATTTTTTAGTGTACAATCCACAGCAATATTATAACACAGCAATATTATAGTAATAAATTGCAATTTCAACCGGCATATGTGCGTATATACATACATACACATACGTAAAAACCAACAGCTGCCGAACTGCATTTCTGCTTACATGTTTGTAAGCAATTCCACACAGCTCAGCACAGCAATTCCACACAGTCAATATAATTCTTGTTGTTCCTAGACGCACAAATAAAAACACGACAATTATAATTAATATAATATAATTACTCCTTATATATTGTAAGTGAACAAAAAAACTACACATCAACTCAAAGCTCCACATTTGTCAGCGGTGTGTACTCAGCCACAATTGTGGGTATTTTATTAGTACCACAAAAGGTAAAAATAATTTATCCGTTACCGTATTTAAAGACTAATGTAATAATAAAATTATCGAAAACGAGCATCGAATTCTTTATTATTATTTCCCTTGTTTAATAAATAATCGTATTTTTTTAAATTACCAAGTCAAATAAATTTATTAATTAAATTTATCAAATCAAAGAAATTTGTATTTTAAGCAAAATTATTTAAATCTTCCGCAATCTCAATCGAATTATAAACTCGATTATTTACCTGTACCGGCATTCCAGTGTTTCTTTGTTTTAAGCATCGCAACTTCTACTACTAGAAGCGAGCACCTTTGTTTTCCTACCCAATCGCTTCCGCCTAGTATGTCAACTGGCAAAGGGGAAGAAACAAGGCATCAATTAGCAGTTCCGTCCGCAAGCACCTCCAGCACTTCTCCGTCTCCAACAGCAGCCCTTAGAGTCGAAAGGGAAACATCGTCCCGGACTAAAAGCGAATCATCCGCGTCCACGCCAAGGGGAACTGTTAAGGCACCTCTTAGTTCGAGGCCAAGTCCACTGATAAAAATCAGTCGCCCGCCGACCAAAGCTAAAAGCGAAGCATCCCTGACCACTGCAGCCATTAGCACTAGATCTAGTCCGATTTCCACGCGAGCTAATACCAAAACGGCCCAAAATATGACAGACGCGGCCTTAATCAAGTTTATTGCTGTCACTGATCGGCTAAGTCAGTTTGAGGCAAAAATAAACACTCCTGGAGGCTCTGACCCGTCTCTCTATACGTGCCAGGTCCGTCGCGACCAAGTGCGAGCCTTGTGGGACAAGGTTGAAAAAGAGTACGAGATCGGCTCAACAATAATCTCGGAAGCCGGTTCACTGGAAACCATTTCAGTTATGCAGTCCAAGTACGACTATTGTTATATGGTATATGAGAGATGCGCCGCTAAACTTAGCGAGCAAATCGATACCGCTAACGCCCAAAATAGACCATCCGCTCAGTCCACCATTCCGACATATGTTCCCACAGGGTGTCGCTTACCTCCTTGCGACACAGAAATCTTCAGCGGAGATTACATACGATGGCCCACATTTCGAGACCTCTTTACCGCAATTTACATAAATAATCCTAGGTTATCAGAGGTCGAGAAATTGTTCCATCTCAATGCGAAAACCAGCGGTGAGGCTCAGGCGATTGTTGAGAAGTCACCTTTGACTAACGATGGCTTCCGATCAGCCTGGGCCAATCTGACTGAGCGTTTTGAGACCCGAAAATTGTTAGTCAACAGCCAGCTCAAGATTCTTTTCAACCTGCAGCCAATCTCCCAAGAGTCTGGAACGGCAATTAAGGAACTTCAGAGCACCATTCAAGGTTGCTTAACAGCTCTGGAGTTATCCGAAATCAACATAGAAAACTGGGACTGTATCCTCGTGTTCCTATGTTCCTCCAAATTACCCAAATTAACACTCTCCTTATGGGAACAGTCCATCTCCAGAAAAAACGACATCTCATCTTGGCTTGAGATGAACGCCTTTCTCTTAGAACGCTATCGCACTCTAGAAGCGATAGAAGAGCTTAAGCCAAGCGCAAATACTCCAGCGCACTCCAGAATTGTTCGAACAGAACCTCCTACCACTAGAAGGCTTAACTCATTTGAGAATAAGGTCGCTAACAAGCCGCAAGCCTGCAAATTGTGCTCCAGGGAGAATCACCCTATCCGTCTGTGCCCACGATTTCTCCAAATGCCCGTCAGCGAACGGGCAACTTACATCAAACAACAAAAACTATGTTTGAACTGTTTCGCTAGGGGTCATCAGTTAAGGGATTGCACAAGTGCTCACAATTGTTTTACGTGCAAGGGTCGTCACAATACGCTCTTGCATCGTAGTGACACTCCACAATTGAGCCCTACAGTAGTCTCCATGCCACAAGCAACAGCGCCCTCTAATCATTCCATACAGTCCACTCCATCCCAACAAACGAATTTTTTTTTTTTTTTTTTGAATCCCGATGCAACGTACTGCATCCCACCTCCCGCCCAACCGACCGAGGGGCGCAGTCGTGTAACGTACGACACGAAATAAAAAGTAAATATGAAAAAAATATTAAAAAAAAAAAATCGATACAAGCTACGAGTATGTGTACAAATACAATTACAAATAAAAATAGGACTATCTACTTGCTAAATAGTTTAGAATAGAAGACTTTATACGAGGAAGAGAAGCTTCCGAGCAGAATACTCTGTAATGCTTGTTATAGTCATCACAGAGAACCCTGAACGGTTCATGCAAGGCATAATTAGTGGAGCAAAATTGAAGCGATAAAGGTACAAAATTACGTGTTAGTCTAGTAGGGATAGAGAAATTTAATTGGCTAGTCAACGCAGAAGAGTCGATTTCACCAGTAATTAATTTATGAATAAATAGTACACCCAGCATGGTTCTACAATTAATTAAAGAAGGAAGGTTAATCATCAGAAGTCTACTGGAGTATGACGGTAACCGCACACGAGTATCCCAATTTAAACCACTGAGGGCAAACAACAAGAATTGTTTCTGAACGGATTCAATTCTGTCCTGATGGGTAGAATATTGTGGTGACCAGATACATGAGGCATACTCAAGAATAGGTCGTACCAAGGATATGTAAAGTGTTTTTGTCGTGTACGGATCGTCAAACTCCTTCGACCATCGCTTGATGAAACCCATAACTATTCTGGCCTTATTGACTACGGTATTAACATGAGAGTCGAATTTAAGTTTATGATCAAGGATGACACCTAGATCATTAACTTCATTAGAAGTACTATTAACACGCTCGAGCGGTATGCTATCAAGGATGTAAGAAACCAATTGAGGAGGGCTTCTATAGAAGGTCATTACCTTACATTTAGAGCAGTTTAAGTTTAACAGGTTGGCTAGGCACCAAGCCTGAAACGCATCAATGTCCGCTTGTAAGAGATAACATGATGCCATATCCTTATATGAAAGGCATAATTTTACATCATCAGCATACATTAATACTCGAGAGTGAGACAGTATCGAGGGAAGGTCATTGATGAAAAGAGTAAAGAGTAGCGGGCCAAGATGACTACCTTGAGGAACACCGGAAGTCACCAGAATACGTATAGAAAATGAGTTTCTGAAAAGAACCTTTTGGGTTCTGTCACGCAAATACTCTGAAATCCAGTTCAAAAGATTGACTGGGAAGCCGAGAAGACTTAATTTATGAAGCAGCAAGGAATGGTTGACAGAGTCGAAAGCCTTACTGAAATCAGTATAGATGACGTCAGTCTGCTTTCTTTTTTAAACCCATCAATTACAAACGAAGTAAACTCAAGAAGGTTAGTGGTTGTAGATCTGCGCTTCACGAACCCATGCTGGGAAGGTGAAATAATAGAACTACATAAATGCTGCAGTTGAGATGTTATAATTCTCTCAAAAGCTTTAGGTATAGCGGATAATTTGGAAATACCTCTATAGTTTTCGACATCGGACTTACTCCCTTTCTTATGGAGAGGGATAATATATGATTCCTTCCAAATGGTCGGAAAAGATGAAGTGTTAACGGACAATTCAAAAAGTTTTAAAACAGGTTTACATAATGCTGCAGCGCAGTATCTAAGCACGCAGGCAGGAACACCATCAGGGCCCGGTGAGTAAACCGGCTTGATAGTGTTAAGGTCGCTAAGAAGCGAACTTTCGGTAATAATGGGATTAAAGATGCAGTTTGACCTCTGTAACTGATAAGGATAAGGCTGATTTTTATTATACCTAGAGGAGGAGTAGGTAGTTTGAAAAAGTTTGCGAACAGATCGGCTATGCCTGGATCAGTGTTCGCGCTCTCATCAGCAAACTTAACCGAAGAAGGCAAAGTAGATGTCTTTCGTTTAGAATTGACAAAGTTAAAAAATTGCTTAGGATTATGTGAAAATTGAAGGCGACAACGCCGAAGGTAATTCTTATAGCAGATGGAATTTTGGGTAGAAAAATTTGATCGGACAACTGCATAGCGGGAGAAATCAGAGTGATTTCCCGATTTCTTAAACTTTTATAACACCTCGACTTCACGTTTTTTAACCTCATCAGTTCATTTGAGAACCAGGGAGGCCTATCAGGCCTCGCTGGGTGATCAAGAGGAACGCAAACATCAAAAATCGAGTACAAGGTGTCATAAAAAAGTTTCAAGGCAACATCAATGTCTGCACAATTGTACAGCTGGGACCAGTCGACTTGCGGAATAAGATCATTTAGCTTATGAAAATCAGCCTTTCGGAAACAACGCACACGTTCAGCTAATTCCGATTCCTTGATAGGGACTCGGGCTGGTAAATCAATGACCATTTCCAGAGTTGGATGAAAAGGGTCTTCAGGAAGTGTAAGCGGATTGATCCTGTGCACAACACTATTGAACGAATCCAACACAAAAATTAGATCAAGAGATCTGTTTCTTGAATTGCGCACACGATTAACCTGCCGTAAGGACAGTTCATGTAGACCATCAATAAATTCGTTTGACGATAACGGCAACAGAAAGTTTGAGTCTGATGGCGATGACCACTCGACAACAGGAAGATTAAAGTCACCAAGAACTACTAAAAGGTCTCTATCAGAAAGTAGGGAGGAGACAGATTTAATAGCATTAAGATGGGTTTGATAGGTAGACAAATTAGATAGAGGAGGTAAATATGAACATGTAATAAAGATAGAAAAAGTACCAAATACAACTCTTACAGCCACCAACTCAATCTCTGAGATGGGAAGATCGATGCGTTCCGACGAAAGAGCAGACTCGACAGCTATAAGTACTCCCCCTCCGATACGGGAAGCTCGATCGCATCTGTAAGTGGTGTATTTGGAGGTAAAAATTGAAGAGTCTGAGATTTCCGGCTTCAGCCAGGTCTCAGTAAAAGCGATAATTTGAAAATTAAAAGCAAGAGAGTCTAAATACAGTTTAGCGAGTTTAGATTTAAGACCTCTAACATTCTGGTAGGCAAGCTCGAAAGATGAAATTAGTTTTTTGACGCAGCAACTAAAGTTGATGCGCCATTAGAGATAGGTGGTAATAAAATCGGAGTCCGATTTTTCTTTTTGGCCTTATATTCTTTTACTATTAAGTGCTCCGGCCAAAACTCTTTACAACAAATATCAGTAAATATTTCTGGCGGAACACTTATTTTAAAGGACGCAATATCCCTTACATAAGCGAACTTAAATTTCTCCACCAGTATACCTGGGGCCTGAATTTTGCCTGTATAAAGGCTTTTACCTCATCTGATGAAAAGTGAGGGGCAAGCCTAGAAACAAAAATAAGTCTCTTCGGTGGAACACCGACTAGAGGCTTAGGTGCCACAGGTAGGACAGTGGGAACACTATTGACTATGGTACCTAAAACAGCCGGTAGTCCGGATGACGAGCCTTCTAGCGGCTGTTGTAAATTTAATTGTTGCTGTCGCCCTTTCGGAACACCCACGACAGCGGACGACACGGATAATTCGAGTGGTTTTTCTCGTGCCGATGTCACACTTTTCGGGACAGAATCAGTGTCCACAGCAGACCTCACAGCTACCGGAGTAACAAACGAGATGAGCTGCTGTGTAATCGGTGTAGTAGGCTGCTGAATAGCAGTCGGAGGCTGAAGGGTATTAGGCAATGGCGGATCACAAGGAGTGGGCTTTTTAGGCCCCGGAGACTCATCCAACAGTTTAAGGCTATTAAATTGGGTATCCAGGGCTGTGAGCTGATCGTTAAGTTTACGAAAACCAACAATCAAACCCCTAAAGCCACTCCTGGTCTGACGCATAAACGCCCGCATCTCACCATCAATCTCCCTACACGAGTCGCAACTATAGTGCAAACCATTTCGTTTGGCAACAGCATCCCCCACAAGACCAGTGTAACCCGCACATTTAGAATGCACGACATTATCACACAGCCAACAAGGTATGCTGGATTGACTTGCCGTAATTGGCATTTGGCAAGTTTTTTATAAAACAGACAATTTTATGGTCCATTATTATGGGTCTCTACTGTAATAACGCAGCCCAATGTAAAAAGAGAGTTATATAGATTAGATTAATAGCGTATGGAGCACCAACAAGCGGCAGAAAGTAGATAAAGATCAAAGCGCAAGTTGAAAAAAAAGGAGAGAGAGCGAGAGTAGTCTATTTATAGATTGCTTGCTTGCCCACGAAATCTTGCACACCAGAAAGGCGATGTGCAGTTAAACATAAACAACAAACAACAACAAGAAGCTTACCCAAAGAGCTAATAGCGCAAGCGCACAAACAAAAATGCACAAGAACACAAGTTTAAAAGAAACAATATTTAAATAACAAAAATGCACAGACCACAAGCATGCACTCGCGATAAATAAAAAATAAACCGAGAAGGCGAACAGAATAGTAGAAATATATAAAATATAAATAATTAAAACGCCGGTGTTTTATTAAATCAAAAACAAAACGGAGAGCACAAAAAAAACACGTCTGTTCGCTTCAAGTGGAGAACGAATGTTCACAATTATGTTGCAATTAACACCCACGGTGTTCTCCTAAGTACGGCTGTTATATATGTTCGCCATTTGGGTGTAAATTATACAGCTCGTGCACTGATCGACTCGGGATCAGAGGCAACATTTATTTCCGAGCGACTCTTCCACCTGATAAAGCTGCCGTACAAATCCGTACAGGCACAAGTATCGGGATTAAATCAAGCTGTTGCAGCCCAGCCTCGCAAGCTCTGCCATTTTAATATTGGCTCTCCTTCCAAGCCTCGTATCCAAATCGAGGCATCAGCCTACGTCCCACCACATTTGGCAGGGAATCTACCATCATGTTCGATCCCCCAAAGTTTATTGACAAACCTGCTAAAACTCCAGTTAGCGGACCCTAATTTCCACAAGAGTTCGCAGATAGATGTGCTGATTGGCGCTGATATCCTACCGTCCATACTAACAGGCGGCTCCCATCCTAATATATATGGCACGTTGCTGGGCCAGGAAACTATTTTCGGGTGGATTTTAACAGGCCCAGTTTCAAAGACCGCATCCACCGCAATCTTGTCATTCTCGACTCGAATATCTGTCTCTCAAGAAGAGCAATTAGACGTCATTCTCACAAAATTTTGGGAGGTGGAGGACATTCCAGTCAAACTGGTAAAGAGCTCCGACTCGTTTTGTGAGAGTAATTTCATCCGAACAACAACAAGGAACGAGAATGGCAGATATGTAGTCACCCTACCTTTCCAAGAACGTAATCACATAGACTTAGGACATTCAAGATCTATAACACTAGATCAGTTTCTAAAGAACGAGAATCGTTTAAAAATAAACCCTCCTTTGAAAGAGCAGTACGACTCAGTGATTCGGGAGTACTTCGACTTAGGTCATATGACACAAGTCTCTCCAAACAGCAACCCCAATAATTTTTACTTGCCGCATCATGCTGTTTTTAAGCCCGACAGCACCACAACAAAGGTTCGCGTTGTGTTTAACGCCTCCAGCCCGTCTTTCAATGGCAAAAGTCTAAGTGACATCCTACACACGGGACCAGTACTCCAATCCGATCTGACGATTCAGATACTAAAGTGGCGATTCTACCGCTACGTTTTCAATGCCGATATAACTAAGATGTATCGGCAAATCCAGGTCGATCCAAGACATACGCCCTACCAACGAATACTATTTCGCAATGAGAACGAAGAACTTTGCGACTTCGAACTCAATACAGTTACCTTTGGGGTAAACTGTGCCCCATACCTCGCAATCCGGGTCCTCCATCAACTTGCTCGTGATATACGAGAACAATGTCCTATCGCATCCGATATAATTGAAAATTATATGTATGTCGATGATGTTCTAGCAGGGGCACAGACGAAGCCACAAGCAATTTCAGCCATTGCAGAACTCCGCATGGCACTCGACAGAGCCGGGTTCCCTATGAGAAAGTGGACATCCAACACAAAGGAAGTGTTAAAAGGAATACCAAGGGACCACTTACTGTGTGCGGATTTCTTAGAAATCGAAGAGGCCAGCGTCGCTAAAACGCCAGGCATTGCAGAACTCCGCATGGCACTCGACAGAGCCGGGTTCCCTATGAGAAAGTGGACATCCAACACAAAGGAAGTGTTAAAAGGAATACCAAGGGACCACTTACTGTGTGCGGATTTCTTAGAAATCGAAGAGGCCAGCGTCGCTAAAACGCCAGGCATTCGATGGCAAGACACAACAGACCAGTTTTTCTTTGCTCCGTCCAAAATGGTATCTCAGCCTTCGCTCACTAAACGTGAAGTACTATCACAGATTGCGAAATTGTTCGATCCTGCTGGATGGCTAGCACCTGTGATAGTTCGAGCAAAGATTTTCATGCAAGAGATCTGGCTCCAAGAGCTGGGGTGGGATGATTCCCTGCCGGAAGATCTCGTTCAACGTTGGCATGACTTCCTAACCGACTATCCCTCTCTCGAAGAGATCCGTATTCCAAGATGGGTCGATTTTCAGCAAAAGGCAAAGGTGCAGTTTCACGGCTTCTGCGACGCGTCCCAGCGCGCATATGGTGCTGCACTTTATTTGCGCGTCGAGATCAACGGATGCATCTCCACTCACCTTCTCGCAGCAAAAACGAGAGTCGCGCGACGGTATCACTACCACGCTTAGATCTGTGTGGCGCCGTTCTTCTTTCCGAGCTCACCACGGCTCTTATTCCTCAGCTCCCCATCCAGAGTAGAGAAAATTTCAATTGGACAGACTCAACTATTGTTCTTGTCTGGTTGGATGAACCTCCATGCAAATGGTCTACCTTTGTGGCTAACCGGGTAGCCAAGATAACATCAACCAATGGCAAATAGTCCCATGTTCGATCCGAACATAACCCAGCTGACCTAGCTAGTCGGGGGGTTTCTCCTCGGGACCTATTGGGCAGCACTTTGTGGCATGGACCGGAATGGTTACAACTACCACAAAACCAATGGCCAGTTCCTGTTACGGTACTTGAGACAGAGATTGAACAACGCGCAGTGAAGTGCAATGTCTCACAGCTACCTTCTGGAACGATTCTCCAGATTCGACAAGGCATTGCGAGTTATCGCATATGTCTGTTGCTTTATCCGGCGCTGCAGAAATCCAGCGACTTACGAGAGTTCAGTTCCGACTTATCGAGTATACTCAACGCCAAGCTTATCCTAAGGAGTATAGCTGTTTGCTCGATAAGAAGCCAATTCAAGGATCAAGCTGCATTCGCAATTTAACCCCTTTCATCGATCAAGGGGGTATTCTGCGATCCTGTGGACGGGTAGGGCGTCAACCTCGTTAGGCTATGATGAGCGACACCCCATAATCATTCCGGCCAATTGTGATTTTTCACGCCTCCTGGTCCGATTTACCCACCTCATTTGTTTTCACGGAGGCAATCAGTTGGTAATGCGGCTCATAAGACCCAAATACTGGATCCCAAAGCTCAAGGTCCTGGTAAAATCTACCATAAACTCCTGCAAGGTCTGTGTAATACACCGTAGACGACTCCAGACCCAACTTATGGGCGAGCTCCCAAGGGCGAGATCAACCTTTTCCCGACCCTTCACACATACGGGTGTAGACTTAGCCGGACCTTTCGATATTAAAAGCTACATTGGTCGAGCATGCAAAATTACCAAGGGTTATGTCTGTGTCTTCGTTTGTTTCAGCACGAAGGCAATCCATTTAGAAGCCACCACAGATCTAACCACGGAGAGATTCCTGGCCGCATTTTCGCGATTTATCGCAAGACGTGGCCTTCCACAACAGATGTATTCAGATAATGGGAAAACATTTGTGGGAGCGTCATCCGTTCTTTCGAGAGATTTCTTGCAAGCGACCAAAGAGCTCATCTTATCCAAGCATAGCCATCAAAACTTGTGTTGGCATTTCAATCCTCCTGGCGCTCCTCACATGGGCGGATTGTGGGAAGCAGGTGTCAAAAGCTTTAAGACCCACTTCTACAAATCCACCGCATCCTCAAAATATACATTTGAGGAGTTCGCGACTCTCCTCTCCAAGATTGAAGCCTGCCATAACTCCAGGCCAATCTCTCCAATGTCGGAAGATACGACTAATTTATTGGCTCTAAGTCCAGGCCACTTCCTAGTTGGTGGCCCTCTTCTGTCAACTAACGAGCCAGTAATAAAAGAAGACGCTATTTCTATAATTAACCGCTGGCAGCGACTCAAAGCGCTCCACCAGCAATTCTGCTTCCGGTGGAAGAATGAGAATTTAAAAGAGCTCCATAAGCGAAACAAATGCCAGTCCCTTACAAGGGACCTCCAAGTCGGTGATATGGTGATTATCAAGGAAGATAACATACCAATAAATGAATGGCGCCTTGGCCGAGTCCAGCTGGCTTGCCCAGGCACAGATGACAAGGTCCGCGTAGTGGACGTGCTTACCATTCGTGGTGTCATCCGAAGGCCAATAGCCAAATTGGTCCTTCTTCCGACTAAGGCAAATAACACCAACGACTAATCCTTAAAAGCAACTAATCCCTCTTTCAAAACAAAACCATCACATAATAACACCTGTCCTACATCTTATTCTTCAATTCACTCCTCTGTAGCAACCGTGGCAAGGGCCTATGGCCTTTCCGTCACACGCATTGGCGCAGAAGGAGCGTCCACAGCCGTGCTACGCTCCAAGACAACTCAGATGTCTCGAGAAGTAGTCTTAATGGCTGACCCGCAACTCAGCTGCATAACTCCAGCCCGAGCTATCAGAGCGGACATGAAGGACCCGTTCAGCAACGTCGCTTTGGCGGACAATGAATGGTTCCGTCCATCTCCAGTCCCTTTGGTACTCGGCGCCGACGTCTACCCAGACATTATCCTACCAGGTATCCTCCCGAGCCAAGGCGGTCTGCCGATGGCTCAAAATACTAAGTTTGGATGGATACTCTCTGGCACATGCACGCAATAGGAATCCTTGCAATCTGCATATTGCCAGGGGGGGGGAGAATGTTCATGCCAGTTCAGTGCTAGTCTGAACACAGCATTGACTGAGCCTCACTCAGTGTGAGAGAGTCACTCAGTGAGACAGACCCACTCACTGAGAGAGACTCACTCACTAATTCGATCCCAGATGCGCTCAGCACTCTCCTTGTGGTCTCCTTTCCACCTCCACCGAGGATTATTTATCTGACGCCATCCTCACAAACAGAGTGGTGGATCCAAGAATGGATATAGAAAGCTGAATGGCGCCATGTACTTACAAAGCAAAACCCAGCAGATATTATTTCAAGAGGCTGCGATGTTGATGAATCATTTGCGTCGGTGTGGTTCTATGGGCCTTCATTTTTGAAGGAACCAAGTGAATCCTGGCCGGTAAACTATACAGATGAGATGCGTACCCTAGAAGTAAGCAAAACAGCTGTTGGACTAGCAGCTATGGTAGACCGACCAGATATCTTGGAAACTATCGATAGTTTCTCATTGCATGCCAGGCTGCTGAGAGTGTTTGCTTATGTGTTCCGATTTATTCAAAATTGTAAAAATCGAGAAGTTCAATTCGAGAGTATCCCTACGGTGCTCGAAAGGAAAGAATCTTTCCTGAAAATAGTTGAAGTCATCCAACGAGTAGAATTTAAAGATGACATAGATAGAGCTCGAAAGGGCCCCCCGTGGGTCATACCCTGCAGCGTCTCAATACATTTATACATGAGTATAATATATCTTGGTGCTCCTTTATGTTGTTGCGAGTAGGGGGACGACTTGTAAATGCTCCTATATAATATAATGCCCAGTTTCCACTACTTTTAAAAAAAAGCTCCAACTCGCTAAAAGCTTCATTAGATACCTGCATTTGACGAATTGTTATGCTGGCCCAAGAGCATTCGTGAGTCTTCTTCGTGAGCGACTTTGGCTAATCAATACTCAAGAGGTTATGGAAATTTACCAGCAGATCGACTTCAAGCGGTCCGCCCATTTTCTATCTGTGGCGTCGATTTTTGTGGCGTGGAAAGCCTACTTATAAGCCGTACCACTAACCAAACAGTATATAGACTGGAATTCCAGTGGAAAATGCTAGGGCCAGGAATTTCATATGCGGCTAAAAGAGTACTGAGAGTAAGCCAGAGCAGTTTCCTGTAGTGTGAGCGAATGAAAAAGAGCAGCAATGCCGTTCTATCGCACAAGTCATATGTATTTCTTACTCTCTTGCTTTCTGAGCATGCATGCGTGTCTCCAACCCGAACAAAAACGAAGGCGACTTTGACCCAGCCGCATATGAAATTCGTGGCCCCGCGACTATGTTTTGTTGCAGCAAGTCGCCAGTTTCTGGAGTTGCGAGCTCGAATCGAAGAAAAAGCGGACGCAATTTGCGAATCCGCATCAAAAAGCGGATGCGAATTTGCGTTTATACCGCCAAGAGCTCCGCACTTCTAGGGTCTTTGGGAGGCAGGTGGGCACCAACTCCTACGGACGGTAGGCAGCCTGTTGCTTACGGTCGAGGAGCTGCAGACGACTCTTGTCGCAGTGGAAGCCGTCCTCAATTCCAAGGCCCTGGGAGCAACAAGCGAGAACCCAAGCGATGGCGACTCTCTAACGCCAGGCCACCTTCTGGTGGAAGGCCCACTGAGGGCTCTGCCAGCAGATGGGACCTCGGACCAGCTGGGTCTCACCTGCTTGAATCGATAGTGAGCTGTCTCGTTACTCAAGCAACAGTTTTGGCGGCAATAGTCTAAGGAGTATGTGCTCGGACTCCAAGTGCGGAGCAAATGGAGATGCTTCCTTCTGCCTGTTACATACATTTGCACAAATACATTATACCCTTTTTACCCATTTTCAATGGGTTCAGTGTATAAAAACATGAAGTCTAGTGTAAGTTAGGTTTAGGGCAAAGCTAGAACGCAATAAAAGTTTATATATAATTTATATAAACTAATATAATTTTTCAACTAACCTTCTTAGCTGTAGGCTCTAATAACATTACTGACAAACTGATCTGTAAAAAGAAGCCTAGCTGGCCGGACGGGCAAATAAAACACATAAATCGTGTCGGTGGTGCTATTAGAAAATTATGTATTCTAAGTAGGCTTTTAGCATTTAATTTTATTATACCCTTGCAGACGGTATTATAATTTTGTCGTGACATGTGTAACGCATAGAAGGAGACATCTCCGACCCCTTAAAGTATATATATTCTTGATCAGTATCAACAGCCGAGTCGATATTGCCATGTCCGTCTGTCCGTCTATCGGTTTCTATGCGAACTAGTCTCTCAGTTTTAAAGCTATCTATATGAAACTTTGCAGAAGTCCCTCTTTCTGCTGCACGCAGCATATATGTGAAATCCAGCTGGATCGGACCACAAAGTTGTTGTATGAAAAAAGTTTGAAGATTTCACTATGCTATACTACTATATCATATATCTGCCATAGGAACGATCGGTCGAAAACTAGATTTTTGATTAAAAAACTTTTTTTGTTTATCAAGATACGTTGACCAAACTCGACATTAACCATTTTCGTTGTGCTTCTTAGATACGGGCAAAGCACTATGAGCATTATGAAAAGGTTGGGTCTGCAAGGGTATTACATTTATTTCGTACTTTCTCGTTAAAATTTAAGATTACTTTTGTGGATTGTTTTCTCCAATTCGGAGTGAGTTTTCCAAACCTGTCGATCTCTTTGACGAATATATCTGGTTTCGATTGTCGTTCTCTAGGTCTTTCAGTTACTTTTGTTTAAATTTGTCAATATTACCCTGTCAGCTTTTATCGTATTATTTGGGATTAGTTGCGACAATTCTACAGAAGACATCTAACGGTTGCTTTTTCGTAATTGAGTGAATTGTATAATTGCACTCAAAGATAGCTCTAATGAGTAGTTCTTCAAATGTTCGGTTTTCGTTCTTCGTTTTGAGACACCTCATGATTTCGAATTATGTGGAATGACATTTTTCAACCTGCCCATTGCGTGAACTTGTGTGGTGTTTTAAAAATATTGATATTGATGATTGAAGATGATTCGGAATTAAGGGATTTCTCGTTATCCATCACGAATTACTTTGGTACACCGTAATAGAACAATAGTTCGTTCAATGGTTTTTTGATATTTTCTTTGGAATTGGATTTAAAAATACTACCTTGTGCATGTTTCGAAAGTTGATCTACTGCAGTATGGATCAATACCTTTTTTGTAGAGTATTTGTCTATTTCTAGGATTTGTCCGGGGAATTCGGCTGTAGTTATTTCATGTCTATGGAACGTTGGGAATGGGATACTGAATTTATAGTCTGTAATTTTCCCTTTTTGGAGAAATGTCTGATTTTTGAAAGCGTTGACTTCGATTCTTGGCATTCAATGTTCTGACACTAAGTTCACTTGGCTAACCCTTTATAACGCATCTGCCACGACATTGCCTTATCTTTACCTGTACCTGGTCGGTATAGCAGTATAGTCCGTAAAGGTAATTTTTTAGTGCTTTCAATGCTAATTTCTCTTTAGTTAGTTACGTTTCTTCCGTTTTCAATAGATTTCTCGATAGAAATGTTATTTATGTTAAATTCTTTAGAAAAGTTTGGATATTGTTATATTGTTTTGTTGGATATTAATACATTCCTTATTTTTGCCAAAGGTTCTATAGATAAATTGACGTGTCTTTCTGAAGATTCTCGTTTGGACACGCGTCCACCTTTCCCCAATAAAAGAGAGCTAAGTGGTTTTGCAATCTTAGGCCTAGGAAGGCTCTCAGATCTTTTAGGATTTTGGAAAGTGGATAGTAAGCAAGTGCTAACACTTTCAATAGGTTTGTTTCTACACTATCTCTAAAAACTATTATTTCTCCGAATGTCATTTCATGTTGGCTTCCTGTAAAGTTCTGAAAGTGGTGTCCAGGTTTTTAATATGCAATTCATTATCTTTACTGAATATGATATTGTCATCTATGTAGATGAATTATATATATTGCTGGAGCATTCTTCAGACGAAATGGGAGTCGTGTGAATTCATATTTTTTGTTTTTAACGGAGAAAAATGTATTTTTGATATCGGAGGGTTTCCAGGGGATTTCATGAAATCCACTTTTCAGATTTAGGATAGAAAAAATCTTGTTATGACCGATTTGAGCTATAACTTCATTAATTTCGGGTTATCTTGAAAAATTGAGTTTATACTCAACGGCCCCAACCTTAGTTAGAAATACGCCACTCATATTCTTATTCATGTTTACAATTTAATGGGATTTTGTTATTGTTTCAGCAAACCCGAGTAAACATTTTATAGGTACACTAAAATTAAAAAACTCCTTATCACTTATTTTTGATAGTTCGTGACTTTCACCTCTAAACCATCCAGCGTTCTCAAGCATTTCACTCTCTGATTTATTTAAAGAAACATAGCTTTTTATGTTGAAGTAACTCCAACCAATCGAGTGCGAGTAATTTCACTTCCATTTAGTTCATATCGAATTTCATCAAATAAATATGCCATGCAGTTATTTTTAAGTTTGCCTGTAGCAGCTGATGTATCCGTAGTAACCGTAGCAACCGAACCTTCTATGCTGATGAAACTTTCATGTGGTAAAACATATAAATCTTGGTTTTGAATTGTAATTTGAACCTTATCAATAACATTGAATGATTGAAGATAGGGTGTATAAGTAAGATATTCCTTTTTCCTTATACTATCATCGGAATAAGGTTTCTCATGAACATTTAAAATGCTGTTGTGTGCCATTGTTTTCTAACTTTAAGACCTGAAGATTTTAAGTGCTCTCTTTATAATTGCTCTCCTAGTTGACTTTCCCCCTACTGTGGAATATGAGCGACTATTTCCTATTTTTTTTTTTATTTTGTTTATTATTGGTCGACAAAACGAGTATCTTCCTAATTATTCAATACAATTTAAATATATAATAAAATTTAATGCTATGTTATGTTAGAGTATACAATTCTCTAATAGCATCACCAACCGATGGAGGTGTTTTATTTGCCAGTCCGGCCAGCTGTGCCCCTATTAACAGCTAATTTGTCAGTGACGCTATTAGAGCCTACAACTAAGAAGAATGGTGTTAGTAGAGAAAAAAGTGTTCTTTAGTAAAATTTAAAAATAATCTTAATTTACTATATTAATTAAGAAAATACAATAAATTAGGAAAAAGAAAGAGAGAAGTTATTAAAAAAGTAAAGGAATTAAACAAGATATATAGAAGGTTATGTAGATAGGATAGAGAGATTGTAATGGGAAATCACCGACCCGGTGGGGGAAAATTTATAGCCTATCCGGCAAGCTATGCCCCTGCTCAAAGCTGGGAATGGTCAGTGACTTCCCGAAGGTATCCTGAAAGCAACGAGTTTATTAGGGGTAAAGAATGTTCGGTAGAGAAAACGTGATGTAAACTATTATAATTTTTACATAGCACGCGAAAAGGATTGTGCATAGCGTAGTCTGTTGTGCACGTTGATAGGAATAAGGGGAGATAATTTCTAGTTGGTCTGGACGGAACAGAGAATTGAAGGCGCCCTAACAGAAAAGGAGAATCTATATCGCCAACAATCAATATATAGGAAGACAACACCGTTGATTAACGACAGAAGATTAAGAAGAAGCAGTCTCGTAAGGCAAAAAGCAGAAATTGCTTCTGAACAGATTCAATACGATCCTGACTATTAAAATACACCGGAGACCAGATACAAGAGCAGTATTCAAGGATAGGGCGAACGAGAGAGATGTACAGAAGTTTCGTTATAAAAGGATCGCTATACTCTTTAGACCATCGTTTAATGAATCCAAGTACACCTTTTGCCTCATTAACGATGGTATCTATTGTCAATTGTATAGCTGACAAGATAAGGTGTAGTTCGATTGAAGGTCATAAACATACACTTTGAACAATTCTGATGCAATTGATTGGCCGAACACCAAAATTGCATAGCGTTCAGATCGTCTTGTACTCGAGAATGATGTAGGGGATTAGTGTATGATAGAATAAGTTTCACATCATCCGCATACGTGTGATATAACAGAACGGAGATAATTTATAAAAAGAGTAAAGAGTAAAGGTCCAAGATACCTTGCGGAACACCGGAAGTAACGTGAACCTGTTTAGAGGTAGTCAGCCTCAGCATAACTCTTTGGGTCCTACCTTTAAAATAAGAGCTAATCGAAAGCAAAAGAGACGGAGGGAAACCTATTCGGTCAAGTTTAAAAAGTAAAATATCGTGGTGCACAAAGTCAAACGCCTTACTGAAGTCAGTGTAAATGACATCAGTTTGCATTTTCGAAAGGAAAGCATAATTTACCAAGGAAGTAAACTCTAGTAGATTGGTCGTAGTTGACCGATTCTTTACGAATCCATGTTGCACAGGGGAGACAACAGATTTGCAGAAATGCTGCAAATTTGAAGTGATTATTTTTTCAAATAATTTAGGAATAGCGGACAGTTTTGCAATGCTCCTGTAATTTTGTATATCAGACTTTCCACCTTTCTTGTAGAGAGGAATGATATACAATTCTTTCCAAAGAGATGGAAAGACAGAAGATTCAAGAAATAGATTAAAAAGCTTAAGCAATGGATAAATAAGGGAAGAACTACACTCCTTGAGTAGACAACTAGGAATATTGTCAGGCCCAGGAGAGTAAGAAGATTTTAAAGAATTTATAACTAAAAGGAGAGAGGAATGGGAAATAATAGGAGGAGGTATAGAACTAGAAGAAGTAATAGTATAAGGGTAAGACTTATTATTAGGACAGACTGAAGACTAAGTTGATTGGAAAAAATTAGCAAAGAGGTTAGCAGAATCAGAGTCATTGCTAGCTTTATCCATCCCGAGAGAAAAAGAAGATGGCAAACTTGAAGATTTCAAGTTTACAAAATTGTAAAACTGTCTCGGATTTTGTGCAAATTGCCTTTTGCAACGAGTTAGATAATTCTCATAGCATTGAGAATTCAGAAGAAAGAAGTTCGACTTGGCTATGGAATATTTAGCGAAATAACACGAACTAGACTTATTAAACTTTTTAAAATTTTTAAAATATTAAACTTTTTAAAATGTTTTGATTTTAGATTTGATAATCTGGGAGTTAATCAGGGTGGCTTTGAAGAAGTAGTCGAAGGTATTGACTTGGGAATACATATATCTTAGAGGGAGTTTAGGGTGTTATAAAAATAATTAACAGCAGTATTCTTATCCACCGAGTCATATAAGAAAGACCAATCGGTTGCATAAATAAGCTGATTTAGCAATGTATAATTTCCTTTGCGAAAGCAACGGCGGGGCTTATTGTCTGATGAGCACGAAATGAGAGGGTTATAATTGCACATTGCAACCTCTGAAGTAGGATGATATACATCCTCAGGAAGAGATAAAGGAGGGGACCTAGACACATTAGAAATGAGGTAGTCGTTTACAAATACCAGATCAAGAGTTCTATTCAAATGAATAGAAATTGAATTCATTTGAAGCAACGAAAGATCAAGCATGCAATCTATAAAGTCATGCTGTGCTGAGGGCACTAGATAATTTTCGGCAGTGAATAATGACCACGAGATGTTCGGTAAATTAAAATCACCCAAGACAATAAATATAAACTTGAATATCAGAAGATGGAGGAACATAAACGCATGTAATATGGATATTCCGTGTAGGAAAAGACACCTTGACTGAGACAATCTCAGCGTCAGTAGGCATACTAAAACAGAAAAGTTCAGACTGAAGAGTGGCTTTAACTGCAATTAATACCCCACCACCTCGAGTCGGACGATCCTCAAAATCAGATATGTTTGAATTTAACCATGTTTCTGAAAATGCGATTATGTCCGAATCGAGGGAAGTGCTGGCTAGGAAAAGATTTTTGATTTTACTGGCTTCCACACGTTTTTATTATTGTAAATTATCATGCTCGTGGTCTCAAATGTAAGCGAAGAGTTACTTCTTTTTCACGCAAGTTAATCAAGTCACCGTCTTGATCAATTATTTATATTGTTAATGTGTTTATCTCTATACGGTTTTATTGGCAAATACATGAGGTTGTGTGGGATCTCATTCATTTTATATCTCAGTGCAACGCTCATGAAGCGTATGCGATAAGATATTGTTTACATATGATCCGTTAATAATATTACACTCTAATCGAATTGTATTCACTTTAAAAATATTTACCCCTAAATCTGAGGTATGACTAACGTTCGGTACTAGAACTCTTTTTTTAAATCCAAGTAATTGACCAACCGAATTGGCAAACTTTTACTCATCACCGTCACTTGAAATGTATTTTTGTTGCTTTCAATTGTGATATCAGAGTGAAGAGTAATAAGTTGTCATTCTATCAAATTATCTATGATGAAATCAACAGTGTCCTCAAGCTCTTATGATCCTACAGCTATTCCAATTGTATGTTCCCCAAAATGAAATTCGGTATGGGTATCACTAGAAAAAATGAAAATAAAGAGAAGCAATAAGAAAAGAATAACAATTTGCCCAAAATGAAAAGGTTTATGCAGGTGGTTAAAGCAGCTGATAAGCTATGTAAAAGGGAAAGACCCCTTGATGTTGAGAGTGCAAGTAAAATAGCTCGGAAAGCTATACACTAATCAATTGGTTCAAAAGAAATTCTATTCCCAAAAATAAATGGAAAAATGAGCGTGCTATTATAAATTTAGACTCATCGTCTGGAGGTGGAACACACTGGGTATATTAAAAATGATAGAGGGAATGAATATTTTGATAGTTTTACAACCTCTTCAAAAAGATATTCATTATTTAACGGGTTCAACGTTTCAACAGCTATAACTGTGGATACCTCTGTTTACAGTTTTTATTAACACAATAATAAGCGCTGATAACGAGCTAAGAAAGAATGAAGACCCCACTTAACAAAATGCTGTTCCTCAGAAATATTACTTGAAAAAAAATTCCAGCGAAATATATACTAGAGGCAGGCCTATAAAATCAGTGCAGGTCAGAGTATTATTTCACCAATAATAATCGCTCGAGATGTTCGAAAAACTAATAATTGACGACTCCACTTAACAAAATGCTGTTCCTCAAAAATATTACTTCAAAAAAAATTCCAGCGAAATATATACTAGAGGCAGGCCTATAAAATCAGTGAACCTCAGAGTATTATTTCAACATTAAGAATCGATCGAGATGTTTGAAAAACTAATCATTGAAGACTCCACTTAACAAAATGCTGTTCCTCAAAAATATTTCATCAACAAAAATTCCAGCGAAATATATATTAGAGGCAGGCCTATAAAATCAGTGCGGCTCAGAGTATTTTTTCAACATTAAGAATCGATCGAGATGTTTGAAAAACTAATCATTGAAGACTCCACTTAACAAAATGCTGTTCCTCAAAAATATTACTTGAAAAAAAATTCCAGCGAAATATATACTAGAGGCAGGCCTATAAAATCAGTGCGGCTCATAGTATTATTTCAACATTAAGAATCGATCGAGATGTTTGAAAAACTAATCATTGAAGACTCCACTTAACAAAATGCTGTTCCTAAAAAATATTACTTAAAAAACAATTCCAGCGAAATATATATTAGAGGCAGGCCTATAAAATCAGTGCAGCTCAGAGAATTATTTCAACATTAAGAATCGATCGAGATGTTTGAAAAACTAATAATTGACGACTCAACTTAACAAAATGCTGTTCCTCAAAAATATTACTTCAAAAAAAATTCCAGCGAAATATATATTAGAGGCAGGCCTATAAAATCAGTGCAGCTCAGAGTATTATTTCAACATTAAGAATCGATCGAGATGTTTGAAAAACTAATAATTGAAGACTCCACTTAAGAAAATGCTGCTCCTCAAAAATATTGCCTGAAAAATAACTCCAGCGTTCAAAGGCAGGACTATAAAATCAGTGCAGCTCAGAGTATTACTTCATTAAGGAAAGTTGTATCAAGTGGCCACCCTCGTCAAAGCTCCCAGACAGCTGAAGAATCGGCAGAAGCAGCAGCAGCAGAAGCAACCGCACCAATCTAACCATCAAGTGGAGATGCAGGACATTGATGTCCTTAATGATTTTAACTCAAAAGGGGCATATATAAACCTCTCTTTTTTTTATATTGTATAAATTTTAAAATGATACATATATTGATACATACTCTATTATATGTCTTTAATATTCAGTCATCTCTTGAACTGCTAACAGGGCAGTCAGTCAGGTCATATATTCATAACAAGCTGTTTTACTGTTATAAAACCGTTCATAACAGGCTGATTAACTGCTAAAGACTGTTTAACTGTTTTAGATTAGTTACTGCTCTAAAACTGTATAGCAGATCAGAAAAAATGAATGAGAATTTACAAAAGGATTTATCAAAGACTAGAAATGCTCTGAAAAAAAATTATAAAGTATTAAATTAGGTAAAGATGAATCCGACTGGAAGAAACATTAAAGCCCATAACAGCACCATTGCAGAAACTCGTTACTTATAGTAAAAAATTAAATAATAAATTTTTGAAACCGTAGAAAGAAGAGCAGTCGTACACGCCACTTATTTCAAATACTGGAATTTAGCCAGAGTTAGATACTTCGCATTTTAGACGACGGAAACTAGATGATGATGATGATTTTATTGATGCTAATACGAGAAGCAATAAAACTGATGACTATGATGATGCGGATGATAATGATGATGATATTAATGATAATACATTTAATCAACTTTACTCTCAATCTAATGTTGGAGTTGAAAATATGTTTAATACAAGTAAATTAGCTAGAAAAAAGATACTTGATAAAGCGAATTATGTAAAGATTTAAATGGTTAATTAAGGTTAGAAAAATTTTAAAATTCATATATCAGAAGAAAAATGTATTCTAGACAGTGGTGAAACATTGGATCTCACTACAGGCTTATATTCTTAAATTTATGAAAATATTCCTCAGAATTATAACGTTCTAGACCTACAAAATTATAAGGATATTATAATAAAAACTTCTGCTCACAGAAAACATAACAAACCTGATGGACAACTTATAGGTAGTCGTTCGAAAAAATATTTTACTATATCTAAACATCTTTTTCCAAAATTATCTCCAAAATGTATTTTTCATAACAGTAGCAATTGCCATATCAACTCCAAATCAATCAAAATCATCTATATCCGGTAGTGGTATAATGAAGATCAATACTTCTTTGGTTTATACCAAGCTATATATACTGGGATGATCCTAATGAAATTGTTGATCGATTAAAGCTTCTAATCGCCTCACAAACAGCTGGACATAGTAATCATAACAATGAGATAGTTTCAATAGTTGAATATTCGGGAAGCAAAAATTATTGATAATTTATAAGAGTTAAAAATATTTGAATTTAACTGACATTATTAAAGTGAGTATTGACAAGCTTAGACATTACTCCTCAGCTACAATAAAAGGAGAGATACTGTTGACAATATATTATACAAATCCAAAAGAGCATTTGGAGCTTTTCATACATAATAAAGTTGATGAAGTAGATAAATCTTAAAGCGAATGTTTAAATAAAGTTAATATAGATATCCAAAACTGAGAAGTGGTATTAATTTATATAATAACAAGATTTTGGAAAACTTGAAGAGAAGTTGAAGAGAAGTTTTGAGAAAATCTTACGAGAAACAAAGAGCTATTTGTATATATTTATATTAATAATGAAAATAATGAATTGAGAGAATATCTTTTAAGTGAAAATGTTAAATTAAAGAGTTTAAATACAAATAGCTTGAATGAACTTAAGACTTTTTTAATTTTCTTATATCAATAGTGAAAATATTGCGTTAAAAGAGTATATTAATAAGGAAAATGCTAAAATTAGGGAGTCAATTACGTTGTTGAAAGGTTGACTTAAGACACTAAAACTATTATAAATATAATAAATCTTCAACATGTCCGTAGACAAGTTTAGTCACTTTTCAAGTTTCAACAGCTATAACTGTGGATACCTCTGTTTACAGTTTTTATTAACACAGTAATAAGCGCTGATAACGAGCTAAGAAAGAATGAAGACCCCACTTAACAAAATGCTGTTCCTCAGAAATATTACTTGAAAAAAAATTCCAGCGAAATATATACTAGAGGCAGGCCTATAAAATCAGTGCAGGTCAGAGTATTATTTCACCAATAATAATCGCTCGAGATGTTCGAAAAACTAATAATTGACGACTCCACTTAACAAAATGCTGTTCCTCAAAAATATTACTTCAAAAAAAATTCCAGCGAAATATATACTAGAGGCAGGCCTATAAAATCAGTGAACCTCAGAGTATTATTTCAACATTAAGAATCGATCGAGATGTTTGAAAAACTAATCATTGAAGACTCCACTTAACAAAATGCTGTTCCTCAAAAATATTTCATCAACAAAAATTCCAGCGAAATATATATTAGAGGCAGGCCTATAAAATCAGTGCGGCTCAGAGTATTTTTTCAACATTAAGAATCGATCGAGATGTTTGAAAAACTAATCATTGAAGACTCCACTTAACAAAATGCTGTTCCTCAAAAATATTACTTGAAAAAAAATTCCAGCGAAATATATACTAGAAGCAAGCCTATAAAATCAGTGCAGCTCAGAGTATTATTTCAACATTAAGAATCGATCGAGATGTTTGAAAAACTAATCATTGAAGACTCCACTTAACAAAATGCTGTTCCTCAAAAATATTACATCAAAAAAAATTCCAGCGAAATATATA
The DNA here is from genome assembly GCA_018903485.1 of Drosophila littoralis. Taxonomy (NCBI): domain Eukaryota; kingdom Metazoa; phylum Arthropoda; class Insecta; order Diptera; family Drosophilidae; genus Drosophila; species Drosophila littoralis. The sequence goes on along the minus strand of JAEIGF010000104.1, from coordinate 39,779 downwards.
TTAGAGGCAGGCCTATAAAATCAGTGCGGCTCATAGTATTATTTCAACATTAAGAATCGATCGAGATGTTTGAAAAACTAATCATTGAAGACTCCACTTAACAAAATGCTGTTCCTCAAAAATATTACTTAAAAAACAATTCCAGCGAAATATATATTAGAGGCAGGCCTATAAAATCAGTGCAGCTCAGAGAATTATTTCAACATTAAGAATCGATCGAGATGTTTGAAAAACTAATATTGACGACTCAACTTAACAAAATGCTGTTCCTCAAAAATATTACTTCAAAAAAAATTCCAGCGAAATATATATTAGAGGCAGGCCTATAAAATCAGTGCAGCTCAGAGTATTATTTCAACATTAAGAATCGATCGAGATGTTTGAAAAACTAATAATTGAAGACTCCACTTAAGAAAATGCTGCTCCTCAAAAATATTGCCTGAAAAATAATTCCAGCGTTCAAAGGCAGGACTATAAAATCAGTGCAGCTCAGAGTATTACTTCATTAAGGAAAGTTGTATCAAGTGGCCACCCTCGTCAAAGCTCCCAGACAGCTGAAGAATCGGCAGAAGCAGCAGCAGCAGAAGCAACCGCACCAATCTAACCATCAAGTGGAGATGCAGGACATTGATGTCCTTAATGATTTTAACTCAAAAGGGGCATATATAAACCTCTCTTTTTTTATATTGTATAAATTTTAAAATGATACATATATTGATACATACTCTATTATATGTCTTTAATATTCAGTCATCTCTTGAACTGCTAACAGGGCAGTCAGTCAGGTCATATATTCATAACAAGCTGTTTTACTGTTATAAAACCGTTCATAACAGGCTGATTAACTGCTAAAGACTGTTTAACTGTTTTAGATTAGTTACTGCTCTAAAACTGTATAGCAGATCAGAAAAAATGAATGAGAATTTACAAAAGGATTTATCAAAGACTAGAAATGCTCTGAAAAAAAATTATAAAGTATTAAATTAGGTAAAGATGAATCCGACTGGAAGAAACATTAAAGCCCATAACAGCACCATTGCAGAAACTCGTTACTTATAGTAAAAAATTAAATAATAAATTTTTTGAAACCGTAGAAAGAAGAGCAGTCGTACACGCCACTTATTTCAAATACTGGAATTTAGCCAGAGTTAGATACTTCGCATTTTAGACGACGGAAACTAGATGATGATGATGATTTTATTGATGCTAATACGAGAAGCAATAAAACTGATGACTATGATGATGCGGATGATAATGATGATGATATTAATGATAATACATTTAATCAACTTTACTCTCAATCTAATGTTGGAGTTGAAAATATGTTTAATACAAGTAAATTAGCTAGAAAAAGATACTTGATAAAGCGAATTATGTAAAGATTTAAATGGTTAATTAAGGTTAGAAAAATTTTAAAATTCATATATCAGAAGAAAAATGTATTCTAGACAGTGGTGAAACATTGGATCTCACTACAGGCTTATATTCTTAAATTTATGAAAATATTCCTCAGAATTATAACGTTCTAGACCTACAAAATTATAAGGATATTATAATAAAAACTTCTGCTCACAGAAAACATAACAAACCTGATGGACAACTTATAGGTAGTCGTTCGAAAAAATATTTTACTATATCTAAACATCTTTTTCCAAAATTATCTCCAAAATGTATTTTTCATAACAGTAGCAATTGCCATATCAACTCCAAATCAATCAAAATCATCTATATCCGGTAGTGGTATAATGAAGATCAATACTTCTTTGGTTTATACCAAGCTATATATACTGGGATGATCCTAATGAAATTGTTGATCGATTAAAGCTTCTAATCGCCTCACAAACAGCTGGACATAGTAATCATAACAATGAGATAGTTTCAATAGTTGAATATTCGGGAAGCAAAAATTATTGATAATTTATAAGAGTTAAAAATATTTGAATTTAACTGACATTATTAAAGTGAGTATTGACAAGCTTAGACATTACTCCTCAGCTACAATAAAAGGAGAGATACTGTTGACAATATATTATACAAATCCAAAAGAGCATTTGGAGCTTTTCATACATAATAAAGTTGATGAAGTAGATAAATCTTAAAGCGAATGTTTAAATAAAGTTAATAAAGATATCCAAAACTGAGAAGTGGTATTAATTTATATAATAACAAGATTTTTGGAAAACTTGAAGAGAAGTTGAAGAGAAGTTTTGAGAAAATCTTACGAGAAACAAAGAGCTATTTGTATATATTTATATTAATACTGAAAATAATGAATTGAGAGAATATCTTTTAAGTGAAAATGTTAAATTAAAGAGTTTAAATACAAATAGCTTGAATGAACTTAAGACTTTTTTTAATTTTCTTATATCAATAGTGAAAATATTGCGTTAAAAGAGTATATTAATAAGGAAAATGCTAAAATTAGGGAGTCAATTACGTTGTTGAAAGGTTGACTTAAGACACTAAAACTATTATAAATATAATAAATCTTCAACATGTCCGTAGACAAGTTTAGTCACTTTTCAAGTGATGAATACAATACTGAGAATTTTAAGAAAAATGGTACTAAATTCTAGGGGCTTTTTATGGATAACGATCAAAACATTGATATGCAGTGTAAACGTCTTCAAAAGGTCGTTGGATTAGCACAAGACTTGCAAACGCTCATTAAAAAAGAAAACTTAAATCTAGAAAAGAGTATTATCCCGAGAAAATGACATTAAAGCTCTTAAACCAACCAACATAACATAAAATGAGAAAGAATGGCTATCTTCCGCACGCTGAAGATCTAATACCCTTGCAGATCCAACCTTTTCATAATGCTCATAGTGCTTTGCCCGCATTTAAGAAGCACAGGAAAAATAGTTAATGCCGAGTTTGGTCAAGGAATCTTGTGTAGTATGCGCATTTATCGACGGTACATTGTAACAAGAAATATAACAGCAACACTTTGTTGCATTACATAAACAAAACCAACTCAAGTGAGCGAGAAATATGATCACCCACTTATGAACTCTACGCTAAGTCAGCATTCTCACGCTGACCGCCAATAACATATATATATATACGCGCATAAGACTCTCTCGCTCACTTATACTGATAAGACATATACATATATGCAGCCGCTCCGCTGCTGGCGTAACCGGCGGCGCAGCTACGCGGCCTTAGCCATAAGCACTTATGTACATAGGCTAAGTGTACTGAAAGATATATTCAAGAAAGATTCCAAAAACCAAACTTAACCGGCACAGACGTGCCAGATTCATTTACTCGTACCCTCGAGTATACATGGCGACCGTGACAGGACTCCCGCAGGACCTTGGAAAAACAAAAACTATGACAACGAAGGCGGCAGCAACAACAAAAGCTGCGCCAACAACAACAACAACCACTTGGATCTGAACAATCAAGGGTGCAGCGGCGACAAAAAGAATTCTGAGTGAGTAGAAAATCGTGATGGGCAATAAACGCGGTGGGGTACAAAAGAAATTAAAACAAAGAGTAGCGCATCTGAGTTGGCTACTGTATACTAAAACTCCAGCACCCGCATGGTCGACGGCTCAAAAGTTACAAACTGAGCTCGACTTTTTTTTTTAAATCAAAAACAATAAAATTCCCAACACACCTACTCACCCAAGAGATACAAATACCACATATAAACAAAATACTGATCGACCGCCTACCACAAAGAAGTACCTAAACTAAAGAAGAGATGTCCCAACAACTGCGGAGGACCCTTGGGATCCCCCTTTTGTGAGAACACGTGCGCATCCAACACCGGTGCCACAGCAGAGAAACAGACGTCGGAGAAATAGCAGCCTGTGTAGCCAGCACCGGCCCCGTCTAGCGCACCAAGCTAGACCTGGAGTAGTGAGCCGACGGCGCTACTGAGAGCGCCCACCAAACAACAGAATTACTTTTTTTTAATGCACGGCGATGCATAACCCCTTAAATTTAATACAAATCTCCTAAAATTGAGCGGAAACATTTCTGCCCGATTAGAGTGCAGCCCGTAAAGCCACGCAAATACTAGGCAGGAAAACATGTTAACAAATTTTTTTTTACAATTTCAACAATTTCAAAAATAGTAATCAGCAACAAAAATTGCTTAAAAATATTACTGAAAAAAATAATTAAAATATATGACTAATTGCTTATTCAATTTATATATGTTTTTGAAAATTTAATTGGTTATTTTATAAATCTGTCTGCATAGTAAGACTTTATTTTTATTTCCTGAAAACATTCAAAAACAAGTAAGAGGTTCTTGTCGGGAGCTCCCGGTTAGGGGATCCCCTGAACCCTCTTCTTCCAACACCAAATGCAGATATGTATACTATTCTAGAAGTTACATGACTAGTTTGGTGACGCTAGCTCTTATTATTTACCCAAATTACATTTTGCACAAAATCATTATACCCCTTTTACCCATTTTTAATGGGTACGGTGTATAAAAAGGTTCATTCGATTAATCTTAGTGTAAATATATTCGTTACATTCACAAATGTAGCTACAGGCAAGAAACTGATATTTTTGATAGATACTGGTGCAGATATATCTTTGTTAAAAGAAAATTCCGACACTTTCAATGATATAAACATTAATATTAAAGTTAATATTCAGGGAATCAATCAAGCATTGATTCATTCCAAAGGATTAACACCTTTAGAAATACAAACACCTAAATATATAATTCCACACAACTTCCATATTGTCGATTCAACTTTTTCTGTACCGTGTGATGGAATGTAAGGTATAGATATTATTAAAAAATATAATTATCAATTAGATTTTACACCTTTAAAATGCTCATAAGACCAGATAATCTAAATTATCCCCTCTATGTTCCCATAACTTACAGCTCCGGTAATAATACAATAGTGTTACCGGCAAGATCCGAAGTTGTCCGAAAATTGAGCTAACTTCAAATGAAGATAGCATTCTAATTTCGAACCAGGAAATTCAACCTGGTATATATGCAGCAAACACAGTCGTAACGACTGCAGATGCATTTGTCCGCCTACTAAATACAACTAGTACCGATCAAATGATTAATATAAACAAGTTAAATTATCAACCGTTAGAACCATTATAGAATATCCGAAATAAACAATGAAACTAGAACCAAAGATGTTATGTCAAAGTTAACAAAAAATTCTCCACACTTTCTAATAAACAATTAAAAGAACTTTGTTGTCAATATACAGACACATTCGGACTTGAAACCGAACCAATTACAACAAATAATTTTTATAAGCAGAAACTAATATTAAAATATGATGAACCTGTGTATATAGGTCAAAAGGACGAGATTCAAGCTCAGGTCGACAAATTAATTAAAGATAAAGTGGTCGAACCTTCTGTTTCAGAGTACAACAGCCCATTGTTACTAGTACCCAAAAAATCGAATTTCAAAATTATGGGCAATAAAATATTGTACACATTGAGAGAAGCGCTACTCAACACGGTGAGGTCATACAGGCATAACAAAAACCTTGGCCAAGGTCAAAAGACATTATTACTGGAAAGGTATGACTCGTGATATAACAGAGTACATCCAGAAATGTCAGAAATGTCAAAAAGCAAAAACAACAACAAATATTAAGACCCCTTTAACAATTACTGAAACCCCGATGAAGGCTTTTGACAGAGTGATAGTGGATACAATTGGTCCACTACCAAAGTCAGAAAAAGGCAATGAATATGCACCAAGAACTCGGCATAAATATAACAGCATTACATAAACAAAACCAATTCAAGTGAGCGTGAAATATGATCACCCACTTATGAAGTACGCTAAGTCAGCATTCCCACGCTGACCGCCAATAACATATATATATATATATATATATATACGCGTATAAGACTCTCTCGCCCTCTTATACTGATAAGACATATACATATATTCAGCAGTAACCAGCAGCGCCGCTACGCGGCCTTAGCCTTAAGCACTTATGTACATAGGCTAAGCGTACCGAAAGATATATTCAAGCAAAATTCCAAAAACCAAACTTAACCGGCACAGAAGTGCCAGATTCATTTACTCGTACCCTCGAGCTTACACTTGACAAACAAAACAGGTTTTTAATCAAAAACCTAGTTTTCGACCGATCGTTCCTGTGGTAGATATATGATATGGTAGTCCGATGTAAATAAGATTTGGCATAAATGAAGGGAGCATAGTGAATTCCTTAGATGCCGTGATTAATCAAAATATCTTGGATGACATACAAGTTTTCCATACAGCAACTTAATTTTCGACCGATCGTTCCGCTATATGATATAGTGGTCCGATATTACAATAATAAGAATTTTCATATATATGAGGAGCATAATAAAACTAATAAATGCCGACAACAACACTTTTTTTCGTACAACAACTTAATTTTCGAGCGATCGTTCCTATAGCAGCTATATGATATAGTGGTCCAATATTAATAGGATTTTGCATATATATGAAAAGCATAGTAAAACTAATAAATGTCAAGTTTGGTCAAGATATCTTGATAAACAAGATTTTTTTTCATACAACTTAATTCTCGACCGATCGTTCCTATGGCAGCTATATGATATAGTGCTCCGATCTTAATAAGATTTTGCACATATATAAGGAGCATAGTAAAACTAATAAATGCCAAGTTTGGTCAAGATATCTTGATAAAGAAAATGTTTTTCATACAACAACTTAATTTTCGATCGATCGTTGCTATGGCAGCCATATGATATAGTGGTCCGATCCAGCTGGATTTCACATATATGCTGCGTGCAGCAGAAAGAGGGACTTCTGCAAAGTGTCATATAGATAGCTTTAAAACTGAGAGACTAGCTCGCTTAGAAACCGATAGACGGACAGACGGACATGGCAATATCGACTCGGCTGTTGATACTGATCAAGAATATATCTACTTTATGGGGTCGGTTATGTCTCCTTCTTTGTGTTACACATTTCACGACAAAATTATAATACCCTCTGCAAGGGTATAAAAAGAACACACCGCTACCATGAGCAAGTGGGGAGTAATTAATAAATTGTATCGACCAGAACGAAACAGTTTAGAGCGTAGACGGGTTATTATGAAGGGTATCGATGATCATTGGGAGGCAGATTTGGTGGAAATGGGAAATTATATATTATCAAATAAAAATGTTCGATTCCTGTTAACTGTTACCGATACATTTTCCAAATATGCATTGGGTGTAGCACTCAAAAGCAAAAATGCTCAAGACGTTACAAAGGCGATGTTACATATTTTTAAATTGGGTCGTATTCCTTAGAATTTGCAAACCGATGATGGAAAAAATTTTTTAATAAGAACTTTAAGCCCTTAAAGAATAAATTTAATATTAATCATTATTGAACTTATAGTGGGTTAAAAACCTCAACAGTTGAACGATGCAATAGAACGCTCAAAGATATGATGTGGAAAGAATTTAGTGTTAATGGTACATATCAATGGATTGGAATTTATCAAGACCTAATTGATGAATATAATAGAAGAAATCATCGAGCGATCAAAATATCACCAATCAAAGTAAATTCATCGAATGAAAAGAAGTTGTTAAGCACGGTCTACAGCAAAAAAAAATATTTATCTGATCACGATTTCATGTTGGTGATAACGTACGCATTAGCGAGTATAAACATATATATGTATTCGGATATGATCAGAATTGGACGAAAGGAATTTTTAAAATTTTCAAAGTGAAAAACACTCATCCCACAACATATATATTAGAGGACTAGCTTTGAAAATAAGTTTGATGCAAATGGAACAAAACTTAAAATACACCAAAAAAATTTTTACATGCACTTTCCACCGCAATATGCAATATGTGAATAACGTCTCAAATGATTTCTTATGTAGATCATTGGAAATGAATTTGAGGGCGAAACGACAACCACCAAATCTTTGACCCCCATGTTTACCAAGCAGGAATACATTTTTGGAAAAGTGTTAAACACCCCTCAAATTAATTTGAGCAAAGGTCTTTAAAATTGAGTTTGAGGCAGATCGGATGATAAACAAAAAAATTTCATACAAACATTTTTCGCTAATTACCCACTGTTGTGGGTGGAATTTCCAAAATCGCTGAAACATGTATTTATTAAGTTCTTATGTAGAGCTCTGAAAAAAAGTTTGAAGAAAATCGGACTAAACTGAAAACTTCACCAAAATAGTCTTAGAATCGCACTTTTCCCCGAGGAAGCTTTGATTCTGCGAAAAATGTGAAAGACGTCTCAAATGATTTGCCATAAAGATCCGTGGAAATTAATTTGTGCGCGAAACTTGCGGGTGGAATTTCCCGAAACCCCGTCTTAACGCGCACCTTCATCACATAAGGTAACTACAGTGAAAATTTCAGCATCCTAGCTCTTACGGTTTGCGTTGATCGCCACTCAGTCAGTCAGTCAGTCAGTCAGGACAAACAGTTATATATATTGAGATATATAGTGACATATGTACCACACCTACAATATATATGTACTATAAATACACATACACATAACATATGTCCACAGCACCTGATGCCAACCCCTTATACATAAGCCCTAGCAGCTAAGCGCACCACACATGTAACACGAGACACCCCAATTTGTAACAATAAGCCCTAGAGCCCCAAATTCATAAATTCTTGGTGAAAATAATAATTCTGGCGTGGGACCGATCATAAAAATCGAAAACCATTAGACATAAACATCGGTCGCAATCTATATTCCCACCAAATGCCCAAATTGGCGCAAATTCAGGCTCTCAGAATATTCTAGAAACTCATTAGGAGAATGAGAGCATTGTTTAAAAAGAGCGAGCTAATGATCTTGAGCCCTCAGCCGGGGTTTGCTAAGCGTTGACAACATTTTAGTTTTACTGAGGACGCTAAGGCGTTAAGTATTGCATCGTGCAAAGAAATGTAAATTTCACTTAAGTCGCTAAAATAAAGATATATATTGGCGCAGCCGGTAGAATACAATCACAATCATTCGAAAATCGTATCCGCAAAAGGACACACGCGAAACTTGCCGCGAGTGTCTATTAACCGTTCACGGATTACATATATCCTAGGTAAATCCAAAACCAGACATTGCAATTTTATTGCAATCATCTAGTACTCAACTAAGTATTGATCCTTTTGACAATCAGAGTTACTAGGTAGTGAATTTCATTCACTACACAACAGTGAGTGTGCCCTTGGTCTTGCATATCCTTTGATCCCTGCAAGTCGCACTCATTGGTAACTCGCGCAAAATAACGCCACACCTAAACTAAAAGACTACACCAGAACAACAAAAAGTGAAAGTGAACATCATGGCACAACCAATAGAGCTAGTATTGCAACGCAGATAAGCCAGATAAGGCAAGTGCCAACTTTTCATGGAGCCACGGAAGAGTTAACTGTCTTTATAAGTCGCATCGACTTCATCATGCAGTTATATCCAATGAGGGATATTCGCCAACACAGCGTCCTGTTTGGAGCCATCGAATGTAAATAGGAGGAGACGCCCAGAGAGTCACGCAGCTATCCGCTGCCAACAACTGGATCGATCTGAGGTCAAAACGCAAACAACATGCCAGGAGCTCTTATGAAGAATTTACAATACTCCATACACCGGAAGTATTCGTAAGTTTGTAGAAGAACTAGAGCATAAATCATATGTCATATCTAATAAGTTAATACTAGAATAACACAGTTAAAGACGTTATTATGAGGAAGTTACCCGTTAGGTTATTTATGACATTAGCCAGTCATGACATAACAACAGTTTCCAAGTTAAAACAGGTAGCACAAAGAGAAGGCGTCTATGATTTAGTGTTGTTGGGAAAACTCCAAGTTATAATCAAGCAAACAAACAACAGAATTATAGCTATACTACACAAATAACAAAATCCCAAGTTGACTGAAGTCCACAGATAAATTTAGAGTTTAGTCAGAATCTAAACAACGGCAGGGCACAAAACCCTCTAAATTAACAAAATCTCCAAAAACACTCATCCGCCCCCAATCCGCCAGTAAAAAGGTATCGCGAAAGCGGTAGCGGTCACATGAAAATGGACACGACCGAAAATTTTCTTCAAACTGCCTCGGAGTCTGAAACCGAAGAAGAACCAACCCATTCATCAGACTAACGGGATCGTCTATTAACTTAATGAAAAAAATTTCTTCAATTTCCTCATAAGAATTTGCCAATTGGAAGTTCAAACAATTAATGGTACTAAATTAAAGCATTTCGCTGAAACCCAGCAAACTCTGCCCCACCCATCAGAAATTGAATCTACATAATTTTTCAGAAAATTATGACGCTATTAGGTCGAGACTTCTTAGAAAGTACTCAAGCTCTAATTGAACGTGTTCAACGTTTGAGTACTTGTAAGATACTGATTTATTCTTACGAATCCTAGGTCTTATATACCAACAGAGTGTCTTATTTTAGGTCTGCTGTCAATGCATTATCGGCAGCAGGGTTATAAACTATTGTGTTTAATTAGGGTCCTTTTTACTTATTATTCTAACATGATATTTTTTAGCGTAGGTTACATTTAGAATCTTAAGCGACCACATGTGCGCGATCTATTTTTATGCTGCTGGCTGAAGTTGTACAATCTGGTGTGAGATATATTTTTACCGAGGGTCAAAGTGAGACTTGGTGTCACGTGTTCATGTGTGAACATTCTGCCGAGGACCGACATAGGTGATGGCCTGCAATTTTACAATATGAGCTTTTACGGAGGGTCTAAGTGAGACTCGGTGATAAGTGTTTCTGGTTGAACATTCAGCGAAGGGCCGACAAAGGTGACGGCCCGCAGTTTTTTAGTTACAGTTTTTCTTATCAGATATACAATAATAATTACGATCAGGTGTATCCAGACACGTGGTGGAAATTAAAATCTTTTATTACAACGTGGTGGTCTTACTTAATTCCTCAAAACTACTAATCTAGGATGCTGTTAATGGATCCCACATAACTTTGTGTATCTTTTACTTTTCCTATATAAGAGGGCACAATGGTTTTATTTTCTTTTGTTTATTCTTTTCTGAGCCCTCACAATTGAGCTTAAATTTGAATACTTGTTTCAAAGGTTTCTACTGATTTTTTTGCTGTAGGGCATACAATTGATCTTTCCATTTTGACCAAAACTGTTTCTACATTCCTTGAATAAGTTTCAAACTATCTAAGTTGCCTATTACTCTTTTTAGGGTATTATATTTTTGTCGTGAAATGTGTAACGCATAGAAGGAGACATCTCCGACCCCATAAAGTATATATATTCTTGATCAGCATCAACAGCCGAGTCGATATAGCCATGTCCGTCTGTCAGTTTCTATGCGAACTAATCTCTCAGTTTTAAAGCTATCTTAATGAAACTATGCAGAAGTCCCTTTTCCTGCTGCACGCAGCACATATGTCAAAACCAGCTGGATCGGACCACTATATCATATAGCTGCCATAGGAACGATCGGTCGAAAATTAAGTTTTTGTATGAAAAAACATTTTGTTTTTCAAGATATCTTGACCAAACACGGCATTTATTAGTTTTACTATGCTCCCCATATATATGCAAAATCCTATTAATATCGGACCACTATATCATATAGCTGCCATAGGAACGATCGGTCGAAAACTTAGTTCTTGTATGAAACAAATTTTGTTTATCAAGATATCTTGACCAAACTCGGCATTTATTAGTTTTACTAAGCTCCTCATATATATGCAAAATCCTATTAAGATCGGACCACTATATCATATAGCTGCCATAGGAACGATCGGTCGAAAATTAAGTTGTATGAAAAAACATTTTGTTTTTCAAGATATCTTGACCAAACTCGGCATTTATTAGTTTTACTATGCTCCTCATATATATGCAAAATCCTATTAAGATCGCACCACAATATCATATAGCTGCCATAGGAAAAATCGGTCGAAAATTTAGTTCTTGTATGAAAAAAATTTTGTTTATCAAGATATCTTGACCAAACTCGGCATTTATTAGTTTTACTGAGCTCCTCATATATATGCAAAATCCTATTAGGATCGGACCACTATATCATATAGCTGCCATAGGAACGATCGGTCGAAAATTAAGTTGTGTGAGGCGGCTACTTGAATTAGCCTCCCCACAGTTGTGAACTCACGGCAAGGATCGCCAAGGCCATGGCAAGGAGCTATTGGCAGTATTATTATATATTTTTCATAGTTTATAAGCATAAAATGTAGTAGCATAAGGTAATAGATTTATAAGAGGCAAGAAGCCGCCGATACTATAATTAAGTTAAAAGGCAAGAAGCCGCGGATATTATTATTAAGTTAAAAGGCAAGGAGCCATTAACCGCATAGTCTGTGTATTATTGGAATAAGTGCATAGTTAGGGGCAAGTAGCCGTTGATAGTTTGAATTTAACTACAACCGTGCGTTGCTGATCGCTTGTTCAACACTGCCTGCGAGAGCGCAGTTTCGATTCGGCGGAGAAGAGCGAAAGCTCCGAAGGGAAGTTGCGAAAGCTCGCGGCGAAGTTGAGCGGCCGAGGCAAGCGCATGGCTCGCTAGCGAGCGAGCCGGCACTTTGGAAATAGCGATCATGGTGAGTGGACGTGCCGAAAAGGAGTGTGAGCGAAAAAACGTGAAGTACATAGCGGAGCGCTAGGGCTCCAAGACAGTGCGGCAGGGCCTTAGGCTAGGAAGTTCGTTAGGGTAGAATATAATAAAAGTTGTGAATAAAGTGAATGCAGTCTCCATAATTAACTTAAAAGCAGACCTTCGTAATCTCGGGCGGTTATATTTGTGCTAAACATCGGAAATGGCCGATGTTCACCCTAACCTAGGGGGGACAGAGTAGTTGGTGCGTGGCCGAGGCGAGTTGCGGATTAAAGCCCCGCAAGTATGCCCAAATAGGTGTTCCAAAAAAAAAAAAAAAATTTTTTTTTTGCGTACAGGGTATTTTGAGTCGAGCATACCTTGAAGTGTATATACTCCGGTAGAGAGCAAGGGAAAAAGAAGACATAGTAGGCGGGTAAAATGCGAGTCTAGGGTATAGAGTAGTCGTGTATACCCCGACAAGTGCATTTCATACCCTATGTTACAGAAATGTGCACAGAAGTCAAGCTCAGCAACAAAAAAAAAAGGAGAGATAACGGCCGGCCGAAAAGTACAGCGCGCGCGCGCTAGACGGGCGACATCGAGACCATGCTTGCACACGTGTGCACAAACGCGCGCCGCAGTCGACGTCGGCGTCGAAGGGCGTTAAGGCGTCGCGGCTGTACAGTGGGACGAATTCAGTTCACGCGCGGTGAAAACTGAATTCGTCAGTACAGTCGGCGAAGGCGATGACGACGGGTGTGCAGTGAAAGTAATAAATAACAATAAAAAAATAATATAAAACTAAACAAAAAAAAAAAAATAATAATAATAAAAATAAATAAAAATAATAAGGACAAATATCTAAGAAAAGTAAAACAATAAGAAACAAAGGCCAAGACGAACAAAAACTAAAGTGACCGATGGTCAAAAGTTTAAAAGAGATTTAAGTTTTGACATTTTTTTACTATTTTTTTTTGTTGTTCGCCGGGGAAAAAAAAAAAAAAATCGACAGCAAAAGGGAAGAGTAAAAAAAAAAAAACAAGAGAGACAAAAACAAAAGTGGAAAAAATAAACCTACGGAACGAGAATTACCCAGACACCAAACACGAAACTCGAGCGAGAGTCTACAAGAGTTGAAGTTGAGCCCAGAGTGAGTAGCAAAAACTCAGAATGGAGACAGGTGAGTGCCAAAATCCGGGTGTAGGTGTGCGCTGGATCCACCAGCGACGCAAAGAGGAACTGGTGGCGATCGCCCATGAGTTCGGGCTGGAAAAGGAGGGGCGCGTGGAGGAGCTGCGTAAACGGCTATCCACTTTCGTGCAGGATGGCGGCCATACACCCGAGACGAGAGAGTTCTCAGTTGAGAGTGATTGACGTGTTTTACTTGTGCTCCAAGATTTTTATATATTTTTTTGCGCTTTAATCCTGCTTTTTATTTCTAAATTTGGCCTTTTTTGTGCTTTATTTAAAAAGCTGTATAATTGTGCAAAGTGTTATTCTGTTGTCGCAGCGTAAGTCTGTTAATAATTGCATTATTGTTATTGTCTGTTTTGATTCTTTTGCTTTGGTGCTCCCCTGTACATACACTTGTTTGTGCGTGTGTTCGCTGCCGCATATTTCTGCTTGTGCATCGCCCTCTCGCAAATTTTTGCTATTGCCTTTCGCTCCAAACAATTTGTTTGTGTACGATAATTGTTTTTGAGTGTTTACTTGCTCTATTCTTGTGCACCGTTTTCGTTTTGCTCTGCGCTCTCGCAACTTGCTTATTACAAGAATTATGTCGTGCTGTAAGAAACCTTGCACGTTCAAGCAGGCTGATGATTCTGCACAGCCGCAATTTGTTAATTGTTGGCTGTGTGAGAATATGATGCATGCTAAATGTGCAGGTCTCACTGGGCGTGATTGCGACAAGACCGCTGCAGTTGCCAAGAAGGGCTGCGGTGGCTTGCGTTGGTCGTGCCCAGATTGCATCGACAAGCAAATTGATTTCTCCAGAATGTATAATTCTGTGAGAAATCAATTCTTAAAATTGAATAATGTGGCTAAGCAACTGTCGAGTAAATTTGACTCGAGTTTTGAGTTGCTTGCCAATTATAAATTTGAGTCTCCAACCAATCGCCGGTTGGAGCCTCAACTTTGCAATTGCCGTCTACGTCTGTTCAGACACCTACGCCTTTCTTGTCCCTACCTGGCAACATGGATTTATCTCCAATGTTGTCTTTATCGCCTTCCCCAAGCGACTGCCCAATTACCCCCGTTTTATCCCCTATAGTAGTTCCAGTAGAGCCCGTACCTGATACCGTCCCAGTTATCCAAACTGCCTCAGCCCCGTCAGCTCCCGCCCGCAAAGGTAGACCTGCCCGTAATCTTGCCCAGATTGTTAAACACAATCATGGTGCCTCTTTAGCTCCTCCATCTCCTGTACTACCTGCAGCGCCATCAGCACCTACTTTAACGGTTGTTGCCCCTCGTAGGCAAGTTTTTGTGTCTCGACTTTCATCGGACACCACTTCTGAGTCATTGGCAGCCTATATTGCTAGCAAATCTTCTGCTAGCGTGTCAATAACCAAATTTAATTTATCCACCCCTCGTGAAATATCATCATTCAAAATAAATGTTTCACATGATATGTTCCCAATCATTTGTGATCCCAAATTTTGGCCTCCACACATGATTGTTCACGAGTTCAAGCCAAAAAAGCGTAACCAGCCTGTCACCCTTCCAGTCCCTTCAATACCGGGTACCATTTCTGCCCCAAAAAACTAACTTCATCTTCTGACCAAATCTGTATTCATTATCAGAATGTCAGAGGTCTTATTTCAAAGCTTAAAAATCTTTTCATGGCCAGTACTTCCTTCGACTCGGATATAATAGCATTTTCCGAAACATGGTTAAATTCAACCATATCCGATTTTGAGGTATTTTCGAATAGTTTTATTTTGCATAGAAATGATCGGCCGACTCGAGGTGGTGGGGTGTTAATTGCCGTTAAAGCCACTCTCCAGTCAGAACTTTTCTGTTTTAGTACGCCTACTGACGCTGAAATTATCTCAGTCAAGGTGTCTTTTCCTACACGGAATATCTATATTACATGCTCTTATGTTCCTCCTTCTTCTGATATTCAAGTTTATATGAAACATATTACTTGTATTAAAGAAGTTTCTTCTCACGTGCGTGATAATGACCTATTTATGGTGTTGGGTGATTTTAATTTGCCGAACATCTCTTGGTGATTATTCACTGCCGAAAATTATCTAGTACCCTTAGCACAGCATGATTTTATAGACTGCATGCTTGATCTTTCGTTGTTTCAAATCAATTCAATTTCTAATCATTTGAATAGAACACTTGACCTTGTATTTGTTAACAACTACCTTATCTCTAATGTGTCTAGGTACCCTCCTTTATCTCTTCCTGAGGATGTATATCATCCTACTTTAGAGATTACAATGTTCAATTGTAATCGTCTCATTTCGTGCTCATCAGCCAATAAGCCCCGCCTCTGCTTTCGCAAAGGAAATTATTCATTGCTGAATCAGCTTATTTATGCAACCGATTGGTCTTTCTTTTATGACTCGGTAGATATGAATACTGCTATTACTTTTTTTTATAGCACCCTAAACTCCCTCTTAGATATGAGCATTCCCAAGTCAATTCCTTCGACTACTTCTTCAAAACCACCCCGGTTTACTCCCAGATTGTCACATCTTAAAAACTTAAAATCAAAATATTTTAAAAAGTTTAAAAAGTCTGGTTCGTGTACAGACTTGGCTAAATATTCCATAGCCAAGTCGAACTTTTTTCTTCTGAATTCTCAATGCTATGAGAATTATCTAACTCGTTGTAAAAGGCAATTTGCCCAAAATCCGAGACAGTTTTACAATTTTGTAAACTTGAAGCGTAAATCTTCAAGTTTGCCAACTTCTTTTTCTTTCGGGATGGATAAAGCTAGTAATGACTCTGATTCTGCTAACCTCTTTGCTAATTTTTTCAAATCGACTTACTCCTCAGTCTGTCCTAATAATAATTCTTATCCTTATACTATTTCTTCCTCTAGTTCTATACCTCCTCCTATTCTTTCACACTCCTCTCTCCTTTCAGCTATAAACTCTTTAAAGTCTTCTTACTCTCCTGGGCCTGACAATATTCCTAGTTGTCTACTCAAGGAGTGTAGTTCTTCCCTTCTTTATCCATTGCAAAAGCTTTTTAATCTATCTCTTGAATCTTCTGTCTTTCCATCTCTTTGGAAAGAATCTTATATCATTCCTCTCCACAAGAAAGGTGGAAAGTCTGATATACAAAATTACAGGGGCATTGCAAAACTGTCCGCTATTCCTAAATTATTTGAAAAAATAATCACTTCGAATTTGCAGCATTTCTGCAAATCAGTTGTTTCCCCTGTTCAACAAGGATTCGTAAAGAATCGGTCAACTACGACCAATCTTTCTTTCGAAAATGCAAACTGATGTCATTTATACTGACTTCAGTAAGGCGTTTGACTCTGTGCACCATGACATTTTACTTTTTAAACTTGACCGAATAGGTTTCCCTCCGTCTCTTTTGCTTTGGATAAATTCTTATTTAAAAGGTAGGACCCAAAGAGTAATGCTGAGGCAGACTACCTCTAAACAGGTTCACGTTACTTCTGGTGTTCCTCAAGGTAGTCATCTTGGACCTTTACTCTTTTACTCTTTTTATAAATGATCTCCCCTCTGTTATATCACATGCCCGTGTACTCATGTATGTGGATGATGTGAAACTTATTCTATCATACACTAATCCCCTACATCATTCTCGTCTACAAGACGATTTGAACGCTATGCAACTTTGGTGTTCGGCCAATCAATAGCATCTGAATTGTTCAAAGTGTATGTTTATGACATTTTATCGTACTACACCTTATCTTGTCAGTTATACAATCGACAATACCCCTTTGCAACGTATACTAACAGTTAAGGATCTAGGGCGTTCTTTTTGATTCTAAACTCTGTTTCAATCTTCACATAGATACCATCGTTAATGAGGCAAAAGGTGTACTTGGATTCATTAAACGATGGTCTAAAGAGTTTAACGATCCTTTTATAACGAAACTTCTGTACATCTCTCTTGTTCGCCCTATCCTTGAATACTGCTCTTGCATCTGGTCTCCGCAGTATAACAATAGCCAGGATCGTATTGAATCTGTTCAGAAGCAATTTCTGCTTTTTGCCTTAGCCTTGCCTTGCCAGCAGGCTGCTTCTTCTTAACCTTCCGTCATTAACCAACCGTAGGATAATTCTTGGTGTTGTCCTTCTACATAAGTTGATTATTGGCGATATAGATTCTCCTTTTCTGCTAGGGCGTCTTCTTCTCTGTTCCGTCTAGACCAACCAGAAATTACCGCCCCTTATTCCTGTCTACGTGCACAGCAGACTACGCTATGCACAATCCTTTTCGCGTGCTATGTAAAAATTATAATAGTTTGCATCACGTTTTCTCTATAGAACTTTCTCTACCCCTAATAAAATCGTTGCATTCAGGATACCTTCGGGATGTCATTGACCATTCCCAGCTATGAGCAGGGGCATAGCTTGCCGGACAGGCTGTAAATTTTCCCCCACCGGGTCGGTGATTTCCCATTACTTTTCTCTCTGTCCTATCTACTTAACACTCTATACATCTAGCTTAAATTTCTTTACTTTATTAACAATCTTCTTACTTTCCTTTTTCTTATTTATTGTATTTTATTAATTAATATAGCATACTAAGATTATCTTTAATTTTACTTAAGAACACTTTTTTCCTACTTACTCCCTTCTGCTTAGATGTAGGCTCTAATAGCGTCACTGACAAATTTAGCTGTGAAAAGGGGCACAGCTGGCCGGACTGGCAACTAAAACACCTCCATCGGTCGGTGATGCTATTTAGAGAACTGTGTTATCTAACTAGGCTTTTAGCATATAATTCCATTATGTATTGTATGTATAATGAGGAAGACACTCGTTTTGTCGACCATTAATAAATAAATAAATAAATTTGGGCTCGGCTGGCCGAGCTAGAGTCTCAGACCGCCAAAACATTGGAGCCGTCTCCCTGGGGCACTCTACCCGACGTTGGCGGACGGCCGCGTCAAAAATCGGAACCAGAAATGAGGAGCTCGCAGCTGTACGAGCGTCTGCAGGTTCCGATCCCTAGTTTAGCTGTCACGGGTGCAGGGGAAACTCATGAGGTTAACAGCAGTGGAGCTCGCCGGACGACAGCGGTCGACGTGGAGCTAGGGCGAACCCCTTACGACTCGAATAGTGGCCCTTATATTCCCCGGCCATATTCTCAGTCGGAGGCCAGGCCTCTCGCAAATGTTCCGGAACAAGTCCGAAAGTGGGGTATGAGGTACGATGGCCGTTCCGACCCCCTTGGGCTGCTCGTTGGTTTTTAAGCAGTAGACTGAGGGATGTGCCATGGTCGGTGTTTAGGAGGGGTTTCTTAGAATTCTTTCTACCACCACGCTACTTCGAGAGGTTGGAAGACGAAATCCGATGCCGCCGGCAGCGTGTGGGTGAAGAATTTAAAGAATACCTAATAGAACTGAGGGCTTTAATGCACCCGAATACAGGCTTTACGTACGACGGCAAGATTTTTGCACCTTGTCCCAGCTGACTCAACTCGCTGGGGAGTACGAAACGGTGATGAGTCAGGTGGCAGGGCAGGGAGTCAGGTGGCCACGAGCTCAAGTAGCGCGGAGTGGGGAAGGACGGTACAGCCCCATGGGGGACACCTTAACCCATTCCGGTCTACTCCCATCGGATCCGGAGCGATCGTTGTGGATAGACAAGTCTCCGCTCCGTCGGCAACGGCCCCTGCGGAAGTGGCCCAGCAGATAATGATAGGAACCGGGTACGATCCAGGGAATGTCCCAATGCGCCCGTCTTGTTTTGTTGGGTATGTGGGCACCGGGGCAGAAGTAGCCAGGATTGTGGTCGCCGCACGGAGGCGGGAAACGGGCAACGGCGTCGCCCAGGTCAGGGTCGGGTCGACGCCGACACACACGGGACTCGGCAGTAGTACTCCCGCTTAAGGTGGAGGGTGGCCGGATCGTCGCCACGGTGGCGGACGATGCCCGCCACTATCGATACAGGGGCCACTCGCAGCTTCATTAGCGAAGACTGCGTACGCAAGTGGGCGATTCGGGGAAGAGTGGAGAACGTACAGGCGCGCATTCGTCTGGCAGATGGGTCCACGGTCGAAGTAGAGAAAGCATTGAGGATAGACGTCGGCCTAGCGGGGAAGGTGGCCCGCATGTTAATGCTTGTCATGCCCGCAATGCTGGACCACGTTATCCTGGGGATGGACTTCCTGGGTGCCATGGGCACTACGGTACGCTGCGGCAAGGCGGAGCTGATCCTAGAGGACGTGGCGTCTCCGGCCGCGGGACCTGGAACCGGGAAAGAGCCGAAAAAGGCCTCACGCGTCAAGGAGCGGAGGGCCTGCTCGGCAACAGAATGGAGAGAAGTCGAAGGAAGGCCTCCCAGGTCATGAAAAGGGAGCACCTGCTTGGCAGCATAGTGGAGAGAAGTCGAGGGAAGGCCTCCCAGGTCATGAAAGGGGAGCACCTGCTCGGCAGCAGAGGAGAGAGAAGTCGGCAGAAGGCCTCGCGCGTCAGGGAACGGGAGTGCCGGCTCGGCAACCGACGGAAAAGGAGAAGAAGAAGGAAGTAAAAGATGAGTCTCGTTCGGGGTTGGGCCGAGAGTTTGAGGAGCCCAAAAGGCGGCGCGTAGACCTGCAAAGGCAGATCTACGCTGGTCATGCAGGCAGCACGGTGGAAGCGTGCCAAAGAACGGAGGGATTAGGAGCAATGGCTCAAATCCACACGGGCACAGGGAATCAGGAGCGGCTGCCAGAGTCGAGCGATCAAGGAGCTCTATTTGGAGTCGGAGTGGTACCTGGAGGAGGCGAGCCGCAGGGCAAGCCCGGCGTCGAAGAGACAGAGTGGCCAGCGGACTTGGATCCGGAACTTAAGGAGTTCCTGGAGTCGGAACTGACACTCTTCGAGGGCTGCAGGGGTGCCTCGCACATCGCGGAGCACAGGATCAGGCTTAAGGATGATAAGCCATTAAAACAGAGATATTACCCGAAGAATCCGGCCATGCAAAGGGTGCTTGATGAACAGGTGGACGAGCTGATCCAGGCGGGTGCCATTGAGCCGTCGCGTAGTCCACACAGCGCCCCAATCGTCTTAGTCAAAAAGAAGACTGGCGAGTGGCGCATGTGTATCGACTACCGGCAACTCAACGCGCATTCCATCCCAGACGCCTATCCCGTTCCCAGGATTAATCACATCCTTGAGCGGTTGCGACACGCCCGGTTCATCTCCACTCTGGATTTGAAGCACGGGTACTGGCAGATACCGATGGCAGCCGATAGTCGGGAATGTACGGCGTTCACAGTCCCCGGAAGAGGTCTTTTCCAGTGGCGGGTGATGCCATTCGGTTTGCACTCGGCGTGTGCGACCTTCCAGCGAGCCTAAGACACGGTCATAGGGCCGGAAATGGAGCCTCATGCATTCGCCTACCTAGACGACATCGTGGTAATAGGGGCGACGAAGGAACAACATGTGGAGAACTTGAGGGAGGTGTTCCGCCGGTTAAGGGCGGCTAATCTCAGGCTGAATAGGAAGAAGTGCAGTTTCTTCCGGGAGAGGTTGGTCTACCTAGGACATGTCATTTGTGGGGAAGGAATACGTACCGATCCAGAGAAGGTGGAGGCGATACGTAACCTAAGGGCCCCGACAAATTGTAAGGAGTTGCGGCAGTGTCTTGGGAAGGCGTCATGGTACCGTCGCTTCGTTCCAAACTTCGCGACTCAGGTACAGCCGCTAACAGCGCTCTTAAAGAAGGGGCGGAAATGGGCATGGGATCAAGATCAGGAGGAGGCATTGCGTCAATTGAAGGACTGCCCCTGTATTGGCTTGTCCAGACTTTTCCGCCAGATTCGTCCTACAGACTGACGCGAGCGATTACGCCCTCGGCGCAGTGCTGACGCAGACGATAGAAGGGCAGGAGCGGGCCATAGCGTACGCGAGCAGGAAGTTGCTGAAGGCCGAAGTGGACTACTCCGCCACCGAGAAAGAGTGCCTGGCAATCGTTTGGTCGATACGGAAGCTGCGTTGCTACCTAGAAGGGTACCGGTTCGACGTGATAACGGACCATTTGGCCCTAAAGTGGCTTAATTCTATCGAGAGCCCGTCAGGAAGGATCGCGCGATGGGCATTGGAACTGCAACAATTCCAATTCGACGTTTACTACCGACGAGGGAAGCTCAACGTCGTGGCTGACGCGACGGATATATGAGAATGCCGCACCCGAATACAGGCTTTACGTACGACGGCAAGATTTTTCTACCTTGTCCCAGCTGACTCAACTCGCTGGGGAGTACGAAACGGTGATGAGACAGCGAGCGGAATACTCCGGAAGCAGGGCAGGGAGTCAGGTGGCCACGAGCTCAAGTAGCGCGGAGTGGGGAAGGACGGTACAGCCCCATGGGGGACACCTTAACCCATTCCGGTCTACTCCCATCGGATCCGGAGCGATCGTTGTGGATAGACAAGTCTCCGCTCCGTCGGCAACGGCCCCTGCGGAAGTGGCCCAGCAGATAATGATAGGAACCGGGTACGATCCGCGACGAGCATGCCGCAGGTGCGCACGGGACGGGCACTTCGCCAGGGAATGTCCCAATGCGCCCGTCTTGTTTTGTTGGGTATGTGGGCACCGGGGCAGAAGTAGCCAGGATTGTGGTCGCCGCACGGAGGCGGGAAACGGGCAACGGCGTCGCCCAGGTCAGGGTCGGGTCGACGCCGACACACACGGGACTCGGCAGTAGTACTCCCGCTTAAGGTGGAGGGTGGCCGGATCGTCGCCACGGTGGCGGACGATGCCCGCCACTATCGATACAGGGGCCACTCGCAGCTTCATTAGCGAAGACTGCGTACGCAAGTGGGCGATTCGGGGAAGAGTGGAGAACGTACAGGCGCGCATTCGTCTGGCAGATGGGTCCACGGTCGAAGTAGAGAAAGCATTGAGGATAGACGTCGGCCTAGCGGGGAAGGTGGCCCGCATGTTAATGCTTGTCATGCCCGCAATGCTGGACCACGTTATCCTGGGGATGGACTTCCTGGGTGCCATGGGCACTACGGTACGCTGCGGCAAGGCGGAGCTGATCCTAGAGGACGTGACGTCTCCGGCCGCGGGACCTGGAACCGGGAAAGAGCCGAAAAAAGGCCTCACGCGTCAAGGAGCGGGAGGGCCTGCTCGGCAACAGAATGGAGAGAAGTCGAAGGAAGGCCTCCCAGGTCATGAAAAGGGAGCACCTGCTTGGCAGCATAGTGGAGAGAAGTCGAGGGAAGGCCTCCCAGGTCATGAAAGGGGAGCACCTGCTCGGCAGCAGAGGAGAGAGAAGTCGGCAGAAGGCCTCGCGCGTCAGGGAACGGGAGTGCCGGCTCGGCAACCGACGGAAAAGGAGAAGAAGAAGGAAGTAAAAGATGAGTCTCGTTCGGGGTTGGGCCGAGAGTTTGAGGAGCCCAAAGGCGGCGCGTAGACCTGCAAAGGCAGATCTACGCTGGTCATGCAGGCAGCACGGTGGAAGCGTGCCAAAGAACGGAGGGATTAGGAGCAATGGCTCAAATCCACACGGGCACAGGGAATCAGGAGCGGCTGCCAGAGTCGAGCGATCAAGGAGCTCTATTTGCCCGGCGTCGAAGAGACAGAGTGGCCAGCGGACTTGGATCCGGAACTTAAGGAGTTCCTGGAGTCGGAACTGACACTCTTCGAGGGGCTGCAGGGTGTCTCGCACATCGCGGAGCACAGGATCAGGCTTAAGGATGATAAGCCATTAAAACAGAGATATTACCCGAAGAATCCGGCCATGCAAAGGGTGCTTGATGAACAGGTGGACGAGCTGATCCAGGCGGGTGCCATTGAGCCGTCGCGTAGTCCGCACAGCGCCCCAATCGTCTTAGTCAAAAAGAAGACTGGCGAGTGGCGCATGTGTATCGACTACCGGCAACTCAACGCGCATTCCGTCCCAGATGCCTATCCCGTTCACAGGATTAATCACATCCTTGAGCGGTTGCGTCACGCCCGGTTCATCTCCACTCTGGATTTGAAGCACGGGTACTGGCAGATACCGATGGCAGCCGATAGTCGGGAATGTACGGCGTTCCAGTGGCGGGTGATGCCATTTGGTTTGCACTCGGCGTGTGCGACCTTCCAGCGAGCCTTAGACACGGTCATAGGGCCGGAAATGGAGCCTCATGCATTCGCCTACCTAGACGACATCGTGGTAATAGGGGCGACGAAGGAACAACATGTGGAGAACTTGAGGGAGGTGTTCCGCCGGTTAAGGGCGGCTAATCTCAGGCTGAATAGGAAGAAGTGCAGTTTCTTCCGGGAGAGGTTGGTCTACCTAGGACATGTCATTTGTGGGGAAGGAATACGTACCGATCCAGAGAAGGTGGAGGCGATACGTAACCTAAGGGCCCCGACAAATTGTAAGGAGTCATGGTACCGTCGCTTCGTTCCAAACTTCGCGACTCAGGTACAGCCGCTAACAGCGCTCTTAAAGAAGGGGCGGAAATGGGCATGGGATCAAGATCAGGAGGAGGCATTGCGTCAATTGAAGGACAGCTTGACGACTGCCCCTGTATTGGCTTGTCCAGACTTTTCCGCCAGATTCGTCCTACAGACTGACGCGAGCGATTACGCCCTCGGCGCAGTGCTGACGCAGACGATAGAAGGGCAGGAGCGGGCCATAGCGTACGCGAGCAGGAAGTTGCTGAAGGCCGAAGTGGACTACTCCGCCACCGAGAAAGAGTGCCTGGCAATCGTTTGGTCGATACGGAAGCTGCGTTGCTACCTAGAAGGGTACCGGTTCGACGTGATAACGGACCATTTGGCCCTAAAGTGGCTTAATTCTATCGAGAGCCCGTCAGGAAGGATCGTGCGATGGGCATTGGAACTGCAACAATTCCAATTCGACGTTTACTACCGACGAGGGAAGCTCAACGTCGTGGCTGACGCGCTATCAAGACATCCTCTAGAGACCCGTCAGCAAGCAGTGGTGGCCGAGCCGCCCTGCAAATGGGTCGCGAGTATGCGTGCCAGGATCGCCGAAGAGCCAGCCAAGTTCCCGGACTACGCATAAGAAAATGGACAGCTATATAGACATTTGGGCCACCGGACGGACGACGAAGATTACATTCCCTGGAAGCTATGTGTGGCCAGTGGTCAACGGCAGAGGGTATTGCGGAATGCCATGATGCCCCCACGGCCGGGCATCAAGGCGTGAGGAAAACAGTGTCGAGGCTAGCCCAAAGGTACTACTGGCCGGGTATGTTCCGAGACGCCGCCAAGTACGTGAAGTGTTGCGAAACCTCCCAAAAGTTCAAGAGTGAGCAACTCAAACCGGCTGGGTGCATGCTGACGAGGCAGGTGGCAGAGCCGATGGCAATACTTTGAGCGGATTTCGTCGGGCCCCTCCCACGGTCGAAACATGGCAACACCATGCTACTGGTGTTCCATGATGCTTTCTCGAAATGGGTGGAGCTAGTCCCTCTCAGGAGAGCCACGGCAGCACACCTGCAAACAGCGTTCCGGGAGAGGATTTTGAGCCGATTCGGGGTGCCCAAAAAGTTCGTGTGTGACAACGGGGTACAGTTCACAAGCCGGAGTTTCAAGGCTTTTCTGCAGTCCTTGGGTGTAGAGATCCAGTACACCGCCCCTTACTGTCCACAAGAAAATCCTACCGAGAGGACCAACAGGACCGTGAAGACCATGATAGCGCAATTTATCGAGGGCCACCAGAGTTCGTGGGACGAACTCTTGCCCGAGATATCGCTGGCGGTCAACACAAGCGTGGCGGATTCGACCGGATTTAGTCCCGCTTTTCTGATGCAGGGAAGGGAGCCACGGCTGCCGGCTGCTTTATATGATCAGGTGACTCCAGGGTCAGCAACTAGTGCGTTCGACCCTAGGACAAAGGCGGATATGTTAAAAGAAATCTTTATATCGTTCACAGCAATCTCCAGCGCATCGAAGGACCAGGGCAGACATTATAACTTGAGAAGACGAGAGGCGGCCATTGTTGGACTCGATGGTCCTGTTGCGGCAGCACCAACAAGGTGCCCACGAGCAGGCGGAGAGTGCGAGAGACACCATCGCCCAACTTGGCCATTGTACTAAATTTAGTTTATTAGTCACAAGTGAATAGCGTAATCAAAATAGGCTTAGTATAATGTGAGCCGCACTGTTAAGGCAGGGAATAACATAAACAACGAATAAGTAATAAGTTAGTCGAGGAAGTCGTCACCATGAATACCGCCGGGGAAGCGACGGTATCGTCGTCGAAGTAAGAAAATGAGGCGGCTACTTGAATTAGCCGCCCCACAGTTGTGAACTCACGGCAAGGATCGCCAAGGCCATGGCAAGGAGCTATTGGCAGTATTATTGGATATTTTTCATAGTTTATAAGCATAAAATGTAGTAGCATAAGGTAATTGATTTATAAGAAGCAAGAAGCCGCCGATACTATAATTAAGTTAAAAGGCAAGAAGCCGCAGATATTATAATTAAGTTAAAAGGCAAGGAGCCATTAACCGCATAGTCTGTGTATTATTGGAATAAGTGCATAGTTAGGGGCAAGTAGCCGTTGATAGTTTGAATTTAACCGCCAACCGCCGCTACAACCGTGCGTTGCTGATCACTTGTTCAACACCGCCTGCGAGAGCGCAGCTTCGATTCGGCGGCGAAGAGTGAAAGCTCCGAAGCGAAGTTGCGAAAGCTCGCGGCGAATTTGAGCGGCCGAGGCAAGCGCATGGCTCGTTAGCGATCAAGCCTGGCAATCGTTTGGTCGATACGGAAGCTGCGTTGCTACCTAGAAGGGTACCGGTTCGACGTGATAACGGACCATTTGGCCCTAAAGTGGCTTAATTCTATCGAGAGCCCGTCAGGAAGGATCGTGCGATGGGCATTGGAACTGCAACAATTCCAATTCGACGTTTACTACCGACGAGGGAAGCTCAACGTCGTGGCTGACGCGCTATCAAGACATCCTCTAGAGACCCGTCAGCAAGCAGTGGTGGCCGAGCCGCCCTGCAAATGGGTCGCGAGTATGCGTGCCAGGATCGCCGAAGAGCCAGCCAAGTTCCCGGACTACGCATAAGAAAATGGACAGCTATATAGACATTTGGGCCACCGGACGGACGACGAAGATTACATTCCCTGGAAGCTATGTGTGGCCAGTGGTCAACGGCAGAGGGTATTGGCGGAATGCCATGATGCCCCCACGGCCGGGCATCAAGGCGTGAGGAAAACAGTGTCGAGGCTAGCCCAAAGGTACTACTGGCCGGGTATGTTCCGAGACGCCGCCAAGTACGTGAAGTGTTGCGAAACCTCCCAAAAGTTCAAGAGTGAGCAACTCAAACCGGCTGGGTGCATGCTGACGAGGCAGGTGGCAGAGCCGATGGCAATACTTTGAGCGGATTTCGTCGGGCCCCTCCCACGGTCGAAACATGGCAACACCATGCTACTGGTGTTCCATGATGCTTTCTCGAAATGGGTGGAGCTAGTCCCTCTCAGGAGAGCCACGGCAGCACACCTGCAAACAGCGTTCCGGGAGAGGATTTTGAGCCGATTCGGGGTGCCCAAAAGTTCGTGTGTGACAACGGGGTACAGTTCACAAGCCGGAGTTTCAAGGCTTTTCTGCAGTCCTTGGGTGGTAGAGATCCAGTACACCGCCCCTTACTGTCCACAAGAAAATCCTACCGAGAGGACCAACAGGACCGTGAAGACCATGATAGCGCAATTTATCGAGGGCCACCAGAGTTCGTGGGACGAACTCTTGCCCGAGATATCGCTGGCGGTCAACACAAGCGTGGCGGATTCGACCGGATTTAGTCCCGCTTTTCTGATGCAGGGAAGGGAGCCACGGCTGCCGGCTGCTTTATATGATCAGGTGACTCCGGGGTCAGCAACTAGTGCGTTCGACCCTAGGACAAAGGCGGATATGTTAAAAGAAATCTTTTATATCGTTCACAGCAATCTCCAGCGCGCATCGAAGGACCAGGGCAGACATTATAACTTGAGAAGACGAGAGAGGCGGCCATTGTTGGACTCGATGGTCCTGTTGCGGCAGCACCAACATGGGTGCCCACGAGCAGGCGGAGAGTGCGAGAGACACCCGTCGCCCAACTTGGCCATTGTACTAAATTTAGTTTATTAGTCACAAGTGAATAGCGTAATCAAAATAGGCTTAGTATAATGTGAGCTGCACTGTTAAGGCAGGGAATAACATAAACAACGAATAAGTAATAAGTTAGTCGAGGAAGTCGTCACCATGAATACCGCCGGGGAAGCGACGGTATCGTCGTCGAAGTAAGGGGGAGTATGAGGCGGCTACTTGAATTAGCCGCCCCACAGTTGTGAACTCACGGCAAGGATCGCCAAGGCCATGGCAAGGAGCTATTGGCAGTATTATTGGATATTTTTCATAGTTTATAAGCATAAAATGTAGTAGCATAAGGTAATAGATTTATAAGAAGCAAGAAGCCGCCGATACTATAATTAAGTTAAAAGGCAAGAAGCCGCAGATATTATAATTAAGTTAAAAGGCAAGGAGCCATTAACCGAATAGTCTGTGTATTATTGGAATAAGTGCATAGTTAGGGGCAAGTAGCCGTTGATAGTTTGAATTTAACCGCCAACCGCCGCTACAACCGTGCGTTGCTGATCACTTGTTCAACACCGCCTGCGAGAGCGCAGCTTCGATTCGGCGGCGAAGAGTGAAAGCTCCGAAGCGAAGTTGCGAAAGCTCGCGGCGAATTTGAGCGGCCGAGGCAAGCGCATGGCTCGTTAGCGATCAAGCCGGCACTTTTGGAAATACCGATCATGGTGAGTGGACGGCCGAAAAGGAGTGTGAGCGAAAAAACGTGAAGTGCATAGCGGAGCGTTAGGGCTCCAAGACAGTGCGGCAGGGCCTTAGGCTAGGAAGTTCGTTAGGGTAGAATATAATAAAAGTTGTGAATAAAGTGAATGCAGTCTCCATAATTAACTTAAAAAGCAGACCTTCGTAATCTCGGGCGGTTATGTGCTAAACATCGGAAATGGCCGATGTTCACCCCCAACCTAGGGGGGACAGTGTAGTTGGTGCGTGGCCGAGGCCCCGGTAGTGTAGTTGGTGCGTGGCTAAGGCCCGGTAGTGTAGTTGGTGCGTGGCTTAGGCCCGATAGTGTAGTTGGTGCGTGGCTAAGGCCCGACAGGGTAGTTGGTGCGTGGCTAAGGCCCGATAGTGTAGTTGGTGCGTGGCCAAAGCCCGATAGCGGGGGTGGTACGAGGCTCCGGCCCGCTAGAAGAGGTAGCACGAGGCTGCGGCCTGGTATGGTAGGTAGGACAGTGGTAGTGCGAGGTTTACTTGCGTCGAAACACTCACAAATTTTGTTTATCAAGATATCATGACCAAACTCGGCATTTATTAGTTTTACTGAGCTCCTCATATATATGCAAAATCCTATTAAGATCGGACTACTATATCATATATCTGCCAGAGGAGCGATCGGTCGAAAACTAGGTTTTTGTTTAAAAACCTTTTTGTTTATCAAGATATCTTGACCAAACTCGGCATTAACTATTTTTCCTGTGCTTCTTAGATACGGGCAAAGCACTATGAGCATTATGAAAAGGTTGGGTCTGCAAGGGTATTATATCTTCGGCGTGCCGAAGATAGCGTTTCTTTCTCGTTTTTTTCGTTAAACGGAATGGTAACTGATCTTCCATCTAATTCTTTTGCTGTTTTAATAACATTTATCTCGCAGATTTCTGTTTCTGCCTCTTCCTTATCCTCCTCTTCTATCTGGACTGCCTCCTCCTATCACTTAATGCACACAATTTTTCGTGTTCCCCAGTAGCTGACTTTACCATTATAATTGCTGTCGCTAATAGCTCTTGCCTTTCAGTCTAGCATGTGTTCACACTTTTCCTTTTTTCCAAGTGAAGTATTGTGTGATGGGATTTGCTGCATTCTGCACATAAAATTTCACTCGTGCACCTCTTGGCGCTTCAATGTTTTAAGCACTTTAAACATAATTGTGCCGTTCTTGCGGCTTCTGCCCTTTCTACTAGGCTCATGCCTCTAAATTTAAAGCATTGTAATGCATAATGCCCTGCTATCTTGCAAACTAGGCAATTTTCCGAAAAGTCCTTATTGACTTTCGGTTTTTTCTCCTCGTCCTTCAATGAGCATAGAGCACTCAACCTTTGCTCTAAATGCCATTACGTCGACAGTTTTTGAACTTCTTTTGTTCTTTTAACATGATTTTCATAGATTGCAAAGTTTCTCTATTAAACTTGCGAATAATCATGTCTGCAAAAATTACATCAACGTCTTCTGGTAAGCCCGTTATCAATTTTATTAAATAAATTGATTCATTCATTGAATCAATAAATGCTTAAATGTGCTTTGCTGAATCAGTGTTCAGTACTGGCAACTCTATAAGCCTATTTTCTCTTTATTGAACCAACTCTGTAAGTAGCTCGGCAAAGAGATCCCACTCTTTGGAATCCCCATAGAATGTTGGTACCTGCATTTTCGAGAGCATTGGTAGCTCCTCTGTTTTGACATGGCAACCCACTATTTTTGGTTGACAATTGTCCTGAATCTGTTCTCCTAGTTCTTCTATCGTGTTCTCTACATCGAACTCTGGCGTTTTAACCTTCCTATAGAAGGTAATATCGGTTTCAAACTTTTTCTTTAATAACAATATTTCTTTCTCTATTTCACTACAAAGATATTGGATCTTTCATTTTCTCAGCCTAAAGATTTGATTATTGTTATCCCTAAAATCTACCTGCGTTTCCTCTAAAAATCTGTTCAACACATCTACCTGACTGTTGAAATCATCTGCCCTCTTCTCTCTTATCCCTGGTCTAAACATTGTTAGGTTTTTGGCTCATTAAAATGCATAAAAATGTATTTTATATTGCTTGCATAATTATTTTTAACAAAAATTATTCTATTTTTGTTGTTTATATACAATTCTTTTCACTTCATTTTAATATTTCTCTAAGTGGACTGTAAATTAACACATAAGAATTGCACTTCATATTTATGTGATAAGAATACACTTTTTTTTTAAATAACGCAAGAATGTTGCAGAGCACTTTGCTTACATTGCGACATTCTGCTGACGCTTTAGTTCAGTGCCCGCCCCCTGCGGCCAGCAGCGGTAACCTGACACTTGCCTATGTCGCAATCGACAGTGTCGGCGTATGCTGATTCGGCTTGCCGGATATAGCAGCTGAGACTTATGCGCCTAGCCTTTGGGTTCAGATCCAATTCTCTGTTTCAATTCAAGTTTAGTTCGTATCTGACTTTCAATAAATATACTTGCTCCGGCCTTGTCGATATTGTTATAAAATACCTTCTTATTATTGATACAATCACTGAGCTACAAGGCCAGTGATAAGAGAGCGAAGTGAAGCTCCCAACGTTATCAACATAAGAAGACTAGTTACAATCTTCTCGCATATTGACTGCGAGATACCCTGGACAGCGACCGACTGCGCTGGACCACATACAAGCTAACACACATTGTTAGGCATCCTCCAACAGCGCGGGACAGCAACTTCTTATTTTGTATACAAAAAAATTTATTTAAGTCAAATCTAGTAAATTATATACATATATATATATATATATATATATATATATATATATATAGTGAGGCGATCTTGCCGCCGTTTTCGCATGGGTGCGCCATAGGTCGCGCTCTCATTTTATTTATTTTGTATATTGTATTTGTGCAAAATGCAAATGTATGTAACAGGCAGAAGGAAGCACTTCCGACCCCATAAAGTATATTAACACTCGGTGTTAAGTGTTTCTGGGTGAACATTCTGCGAAGGGCCGACAAAGGTGACGGCCCGCAGTTTTTTAGTTACAGTTTTTCTTATCAGATATACAATAATAATTACAATAATAATTACGATAAGGTGTATCCAGACACGTGGTGGAAATTAAAATCTTTTATTACAACGTGGTGGTCTTACTTAATTCCTCAAAACTACTAATCTAGGATGCTGTTAATGGATCCCATATAACTTTGTGTATCTTTTACTTTTCCTATATAAGAGGGCACAATGGTCTTTTTTCTTTTGTTCATCTTTTTCTGAGCCCTCACAATTGAGCTTAAATTTGAATACTTGTTTCAAAGGTTTCTACTGATTTTTTTGCTGTAGGGTATACAATTGATCTTTCCATTTTGACCAAAACTTCTTCTACATTCCTTGAATAAGTTTCAAACTATCTAAGTTGCCTATTACTCTTTTTAGATGATATATTACTGACTTGACTCCGGCCTCCCAAAAACCACCGAAGTGAGGTCCTGCCGGCGGGATAAAATTCCACTGAACTTTTGCAATTTCTTCAATAGCTATTACTTTATTTTCCTCAGTATTTTCTGAATATTCTTTTTTGTCATGTGGCATCTGGGTTATCTGTATGCCAATAACCGGGTATACTTTGGTAAATGGTCTTGTGGAAATTAAACCCTGTAATTCAATCTTTACTACCCTGACTTTGATGTCCTTTCCTCTATCATATACAACTCTTGTGTATACTTTCTTTGCTTTCTCCATATTTCCTAGATTCCCATACTCTCTTAAGAAATTCCTATAACTTTTCTTAAGCTCTGTATTTCTTCTGCATTTATATTCTGAGTTTAGAAGCTGTGCCACATCTTGTGGCCTTGATTCTCCTAACTCATTATACCCTTACAGAGGGTATTATAATTTTGTCGTTAAATGTGTAACGCATAGAAGGAGACATCTCCGACCCCATAAAGTATATATATTCTTGATCAGCATCAACAGCCGAGTCGATATAGCCATGTCCGTCTGTCCGTCTGTCAGTTTCTATGCGAACAAGTCAGTTTTAAAGCTATCTTAATGAAACTATGCAGAAGACCCTTTTTCTGTTGCACGCAGCACATATGTCAAAACCAGCTGGATCGGACCACTATATCATATAGCTGAAATAGGAACGATCGGTCGAAAATTAGGTTTTTGTAGGAAAACATTTTGTTTTTCAAGATATCTTGACCAAACACGGCATTTATTAGTTTTACTGAGCTCCTCATATATATGCAAAATCCTATTAAGATCGGACTACATATATCATATATCTGCCAGAAAAGCGATCGGTCGAAAACTAGGTTTTTGATTAAAACCCTTTTGTTTATCAAGATATCTTGACCAAACTCGGCATTTATTAGTTTTACTAAGCTCCTCATATATGCAAAATCCTATTAAGATCGGACCACTATATCATATAGCTGCCATAGGAACGATGGGTGGAAAATTAAGTTTTGAATGAAAAACATTTTCTTTATCAAGATATATTGACCAAACACGGCATTTATTAGTTTTACTATGCTCCCATATATATGTAAAATCCTATTAAGATCGGACCACTATATCATATAGCTGCCATAGGAACGATCGGTCGAAAATTAAGTTTTTGTTTGAAAAACCTTTTGTTTATCAAGATATCTTGACCAAACTCGACATTTATTAGTTTTACTATGCTCCTCATATATATGCAAATTTTATTAAGATCGGACCACTATATCATATAGCCGCCATAGGAACGATCGGTCGAAAATTAAGTTTTTGTATGAAAAACATTTTGTTTGTCAAGATATCTTGACCAAACTCGGCATTTATTAGTTTTACTAAGCTCCTCATATATATGCAAAATCCTATTAAGATCGGACCACTATATCATATAGCTGCCATAGGAACGATCGGTCGAAAATTAAGTTTTTGTATGAAAAACCTTTTGTTTATCAAGATATCTTGACCAAACTCGACATTTATTAGTTTTACTATGCTCCTCATGTATATGCAAAATTTTATTAAGATCGGACCACTATGTCATATAGCCGCCATAGGAACGATCGGTCGAAAATTAAGTTTTTGTATGAAAAAACATTTTGTTTGTCAAGATATCTTGACCAAACTCGGCATTTATTAGTTTTACTAAGCTCCTCATATATGCAAAATCCTATTAAGATCGGACCACTATATCATATAGCTGCCATAGGAACGATCGGTCGAAAATTAAGTTTTTGTATGAAAAACCTTTTGTTTATCAAGATATCTTGACCAAACTCGACATTTATTAGTTTTACTATGCTCCTCATATATATGCAAAATTCTATTAAGATCGGACCACTATATCATATAGCCGCCATAGGAACGATCGGTCGAAAATTAAGTTT
Source organism: Drosophila littoralis (assembly GCA_018903485.1). Lineage (NCBI taxonomy): Eukaryota > Metazoa > Arthropoda > Insecta > Diptera > Drosophilidae > Drosophila > Drosophila littoralis. Next base: position 5,908 of record JAEIGF010000104.1, on the reverse strand, counting down.
TTGTATGAAAAAACCTTTTGTTTATCAAGATATCTTGACCAAACTCGGCATTTATTAGTTTTACTAAGCTCCTCATATATATGCAAAATCCTATTAAGATCGGACCACTATATCATATAGCTGCCATAGGAACGATCGGTCGAAAATTAAGTTTTTGAATGAAAAAAACTTTTTGTTTATCAAGATATCTTGACCAAACTCGACATTTATTAGTTTTACTATGCTCCTCATATATAGCAAAATTCTATTAAGATCGGACCACTATGTCATATAGCCGCCATAGGAACGATCGGTCGAAAATTAAGTTTTGTATGAAAAAACATTTTGTTTGTCAAGATATCTTGACCAAACTCGGCATTTATTAGTTTTACTAAGCTCCTCATATATGCAAAATCCTATTAAGATCGGACCACTATATCATATAGCTGCCATAGGAACGATCGGTCGAAAATTAAGTTTTTGTATGAAAAAACCTTTTGTTTATCAAGATATCTTGACCAAACTCGACATTTATTAGTTTTACTATGCTCCTCATATATATGCAAAATTCTATTAAGATCGGACCACTATGTCATATAGCCGCCATAGGAACGATCGGTCCAAAATTAAGTTTTTGTATGAAAAAACATTTTGTTTGTCAAGATATCTTGACCAAACTCGGCATTTATTAGTTTTACTAAGCTCCTCATATATATGCAAAATCCTATTAAGATCGGACCACTATATCATATAGCTGCCATTGGAACGATCGGTCGAAAATTAAATTTTTTGTATGAAAAACCTTTTGTTTATCAAGATATCTTGACCAAACTCGACATTTATTAGTTTTACCATGCTCCTCATATATATGCAAAATCCTATTAAGATCGGACCACTATATCATATAGCTGCCATAGGAACGATCGATCGAAAATTAAGTTTTTGTATGAAAAAACATTTTGTTTTTCAAGATATCTTAACCAAACTCGGCATTTATTAGTTTTACTATGCTCCTCATATATAGCAAAATCCTATTAAGATCGGACCACTATGTCATATTATTAAGTTTTTGTATGGAGAATTTTTTGTTTTTCATGATTTTGCGATTAAACACGGCATTTAAAGATTTCACTATGCTTCCTTCATTTTGCTAAATCTTATTTACATCGGTTTTTGATTAAAAGCCTTTTTTTTTGTTTATCAATATACCTTGACCAAACTCGGCCTTAACCATTTTCTCGGCATTAAAAGGTTGGGTCTGCAGGGTATTAGATCTTCGGCATGCCGAAGATAGCCCTTCTTTTCGTTTTACTCTACATATTATTTCCATTGGCCTACATTTTTTCTCCCTCCCTCTTCCATGCTCCGAAATTCGATCGCCATATTACTGGTGAGAGCCAGATTTTTAACTAATTCGAAAAGCAACGTATAAAGAGAAAGAGAGAGAATATTCGCCACATGAAGCTCAAAAGTTTTTATCTAGTGCCTTCTTTTTTCTAAATTTTTTTCTGTGCAGTTCGAAGTGTAATTTTTTTCCAGCAGATCATCGCACATTACATCGATCGAAGCACTTTCGGAGATGGAGTGAACGCGTGTAACTGAAGTAAAACTCTTAAAATTTTATTTTTTGCACTTAATTTATGATACAAAGCGAATGGCCTGATAAAAAGAAAACAAAAGTTAATTTAATAGTCGAACGCCGCGTTAAATAGCAAAACGAAGCGCGTTAAAGAGAAAATGTCAGTTTTAAAGCTATCTTAATGAAACTATGCAGAAGACCCTTTTTCTGTTGCACGCAGCACATATGTCAAAACCAGCTGGATCGGACCACTATATCATATAGCTGAAATAGGAACGATCGGTCGAAAATTAGGTTTTTGTAGGAAAAAACATTTTGTTTTTCAAGATATCTTGACCAAACACGGCATTTATTAGTTTTACTGAGCTCCTCATATATATGCAAAATCCTATTAAGATCGGACTACTATATCATATATCTGCCAGAAAAGCGATCGGTCGAAAACTAGGTTTTTGATTAAAACCCTTTTTGTTTATCAAGATATCTTGACCAAACTCGGCATTTATTAGTTTTACTAAGCTCCTCATATATATGCAAAATCCTATTAAGATCGGACCACTATATCATATAGCTGCCATAGGAACGATGGGTGGAAAATTAAGTTTTTGAATGAAAAAACATTTTCTTTATCAAGATATATTGACCAAACACGGCATTTATTAGTTTTACTATGCTCCCCATATATATGCAAAATCCTATTAAGATCGGACCACTATATCATATAGCTGCCATAGGAACGATCGGTCGAAAATTAAGTTTTTGTTTGAAAAAACCTTTTGTTTATCAAGATATCTTGACCAAACTCGACATTTATTAGTTTTACTATGCTCCTCATATATATGCAAAATTCTATTAAGATCGGACCACTATATCATATAGCCGCCATAGGAACGATCGGTCGAAAATTAAGTTTTTGTATGAAAAACATTTTGTTTGTCAAGATATCTTGACCAAACTCGGCATTTATTAGTTTTACTAAGCTCCTCATATATATGCAAAATCCTATTAAGATCGGACCACTATATCATATAGCTGCCATAGGAACGATCGGTCGAAAATTAAGTTTTTGTATGAAAAAACCGTTTGTTTATCAAGATATCTTGACCAAACTCGACATTTATTAGTTTTACTATGCTCCTCATGTATATGCAAAATTCTATTAAGATCGGACCACTATGTCATATAGCCGCCATAGGAACGATCGGTCGAAAATTAAGTTTTTGTATGAAAAAACATTTTGTTTGTCAAGATATCTTGACCAAACTCGGCATTTATTAGTTTTACTAAGCTCCTCATATATATGCAAAATCCTATTAAGATCGGACCACTATATCATATAGCTGCCATAGGAACGATCGGTCGAAAATTAAGTTTTTGTATGAAAAAACCTTTTGTTTATCAAGATATCTTGACCAAACTCGACATTTATTAGTTTTACTATGCTCCTCATATATATGCAAAATTCTATTAAGATCGGACCACTATATCATATAGCCGCCATAGGAACGATCGGTCGAAAATTAAGTTTTTGTATGAAAAAACCTTTTGTTTATCAAGATATCTTGACCAAACTCGGCATTTATTAGTTTTACTAAGCTCCTCATATATATGCAAAATCCTATTAAGATCGGACCACTATATCATATAGCTGCCATAGGAACGATCGGTCGAAAATTAAGTTTTTGAATGAAAAAACCTTTTGTTTATCAAGATATCTTGACCAAACTCGACATTTATTAGTTTTACTATGCTCCTCATATATATGCAAAATTCTATTAAGATCGGACCACTATGTCATATAGCCGCCATAGGAACGATCGGTCGAAAATTAAGTTTTTGTATGAAAAAACATTTTGTTTGTCAAGATATCTTGACCAAACTCGGCATTTATTAGTTTTACTAAGCTCCTCATATATATGCAAAATCCTATTAAGATCGGACCACTATATCATATAGCTGCCATAGGAACGATCGGTCGAAAATTAAGTTTTTGTATGAAAAAACCTTTTGTTTATCAAGATATCTTGACCAAACTCGACATTTATTAGTTTTACTATGCTCCTCATATATATGCAAAATTCTATTAAGATCGGACCACTATGTCATATAGCCGCCATAGGAACGATCGGTCCAAAATTAAGTTTTTGTATGAAAAAACATTTTGTTTGTCAAGATATCTTGACCAAACTCGGCATTTATTAGTTTTACTAAGCTCCTCATATATATGCAAAATCCTATTAAGATCGGACCACTATATCATATAGCTGCCATTGGAACGATCGGTCGAAAATTAAATTTTTGTATGAAAAAACCTTTTGTTTATCAAGATATCTTGACCAAACTCGACATTTATTAGTTTTACTATGCAAAATCCATATCAAAACCTATTAAGATCGGACCACTATATCATATAGCTGCCATAGGAACGATCGATCGAAAATTAAGTTTTTGTATGAAAAAACATTTTGTTTTTCAAGATATCTTAACCAAACTCGGCATTTATTAGTTTTACTATGCTCCTCATATATATGCAAAATCCTATTAAGATCGGACCACTATGTCATATTATTAAGTTTTTGTATGGAGAATTTTTTGTTTTTCATGATTTTGCGATTAAACACGGCATTTAAAGATTTCACTATGCTTCCTTCATTTTTGCTAAATCTTATTTACATCGGTTTTTGATTAAAAGCCTTTTTTTTTGTTTATCAATATACCTTGACCAAACTCGGCCTTAACCATTTTCTCGGCATTAAAAGGTTGGGTCTGCAAGGGTATTAGATCTTCGGCATGCCGAAGATAGCCCTTCTTTCTCGTTTTACTCTACATATTATTTCCATTGGCCTACATTTTTTCTCTCCCTCTCTTCTTCCATGCTCCGAAATTCGGATCGCCATATTACTGGTGAGAGCCAGATTTTTAACTAATTCGAAAAGCAACGTATAAAGAGAAAGAGAGAGAATATTCGCCACATGAAGCTCAAAAAAGTTTTTATCTAGTGCCTTCTTTTTTTTCTAAATTTTTTTCTGTGCAGTTCGAAGTGTAATTTTTTTTCCAGCAGATCATCGCACATTACATCGATCGAAGCACTTTCGGAGATGGAGTGAACGCGTGTAACTGAAGTAAAACTCTTAAAATTTTATTTTTTGCACTTAATTTATGATACAAAGCGAATGGCCTGATAAAAAGAAAACAAAAGTTAATTTAATAGTCGAACGCCGCGTTAAATAGCAAAACGAAGCGCGTTAAAGAGAAAATGTTAAGAGATCAATACAATTCCATTGAGCTTTAATGCTGTTGCTACGTCGAACAAGAAAAAAAACCTTTATCAATTTTGCCATAGATCAAATCAGCACCTATCCCTTCTAGAAATTCCTTATCTATATTTATGTATTATATTTTTCTCTTTTTCCTAGTACTAAGATCTTATAATGCCTAAACAAAACTTCTACTTAAGTCCACAATTCCCCACAATAATAAATATTTGTAAAGAGATTATAATTGCCGTGTTTATGTTGGAGCCATGCGTCGTCGAAACCAATTGTCTGGTCAAGCGGCCCCGGTGATCATGGTAGGATGGGCAACAGCTGTCGCAACACCCGTACAGCTAAACAGCAACATATACAGCTACGGTTTCTTTAACTTTGTCGATTTTGCTAGCCCCTTAATTTTGTTTTTGCAATCGAATCGGTCATCATAAATAATCAAAAAACGCGAATTTTTATATAATTATAAATGCCTGCGAGTAGGTAGCTCAGCCACATCTTTAGTAACCCACGTCAGCCGACGTCATCGAGCCGGAACCAGCGCGTGCTCCGCTAGACGCTACACGGACATCAGCTCGTGTACATACATTGTATGTTACAAATTCTGTAATTTTTTATGTACACTGGCTCATTATCTTTAAGTCTTAATTCTTGTTTATAAAAATTGTTAGTTGTTATTGATTCGGTTTCTAGTCCGAATATGTCAGTATACTTTGTGCAGAGATCTTTTAGTTGTTTTTTAGATAATTGGGGAAAGTTTTTTTGTAATTTTTCCATCACCGATTCCTGGCGATCTTTGTTAATTTCATGGAATGTTTCAAAGTCACTTTACTATTTTTATTGAATTTGTTGTATTTAAAATTCGGACCACTGTTTGTTGATTATTGGAAATAGTATTTCCAATGAATATTCCTTTATCAATTTGTTGATTTGGAATGAAAATATTGTTTTCTGGCGAAAAAATTTTGATTTTACGGACTACTTCAGAACGAGCTGGAAGTATTGTGGCATTATTATCACAAGTGTTAGTTATTGGTAGTTTTATTGAATAATTTAAATTATTTGGCCGAAGTATTAGAGAATC
>JAEIGF010000101.1:10000-47495 GCA_018903485.1 Drosophila littoralis | reverse complement strand
TCACTAGTCGGATGACCGGTCTCGCGTCGGGACTGAAAATTAAAAAAGTTGAAAATTATAAAAACAATATTCTGAGACTCTGAAAAAATTGTGAACTTGTGAAACGTGAAAAAGTTAAAACATTGAAGTTGTGTAATTGTGTAACTGAGAAAAAGTGCAAACAGTGGAGGTGAGGGGACGGAGGTTGAGAGTTTCTGATATATGGCATTAGGCCTGTGTAGCCGCCATTTCATTTCATACTTTCTCTCCTCCTTTTTCCTCTTCTGCCGCATGCGTGCATACATGGGTATATGCGCTTGCTATTTCTGCGCTATGCTTTTGTGTGCGGCTGAACTGTTTGCTTTTGCCTTTTTCTGCCACTAACTCGTTTCAAATCGCCATCGCCATTTTCTCGAATCTAACCTAAAAACTCAATTAACTAACCTACGTCTAATTAAACTTAACCTAACACTAATATCGTTCTAATTCGCCATCGTCATTAAATTTCATTTAACCTAAAAATACATAAAAATAATCTACGTCTAATAATAACATAACCTAAAAACTCAATCAACTAACCTACGTCTAATTAAAACATAACCTAATCACTAACTTGTTCTAATTCGCCATTGTCATTAACTTTCATTTAACCTAAAAATTTCATCAAACTAATCTACATAACCTAACACGAGTCAGAAAAATCATTGTCAAACAATAAATTTCTATGTGCTCATACATTCTCAAATAATCTTCTCTGTGAAAAAAATAAAAAAAAATATATAAATCACTATTCCATCACATAATACATATATACATGTATATACGTGTATACTTGTATACATGCATATATATACATATATTTTAACAAATATATATTCACTTTCCGATCTACGGCCAAAATTCTACATTGCCATAACATATATATTCACACAATAAGAGAGCAATCTCCTTATAACAACAACCAAATCATCACACACATACAATTATACCAACTCAAAAGCCACAAACACCTAACACTACAAAAGCAAAAGGGTACACGCAAGACATTCGATTTCTGGGTTACACATATACACACTCCTTTCCCTTCAACTGACGTGGCCTGACAACTGACACAACACACTCAGCCTGTAAGTGAACACATACATATATACTTACATACTTTCATACTCTCATACACTAATACCCATCTCTTTGCTCAAAACTGAAAAATCATATTGCACAAACCCCATCAAAAATTTTTACACATACATCATACCTACATATTTACACGCATTTATATATATATATTAACACACTAATACTCATACACTAAAGCCCATCTCTCTTGCCCAAAACTGAAAGGACATCTTACACAAATTCCATCACAAAATTTGCACTTTTATCATACCTACATTATTACACACATTCATATATAATCTCACTTTCATACACTTACACATCAATTGCCCACTCTCAATACACATGCGCGCATGTAAGTATGCCGCACTTTTAATCACGCCACTGCAAAAAAATATATTTGGCGTCAAGCTGTCTCATGCAACAATCACCTCCCCCCTCCCCTCTTGTCTACTGTCATATCTTTCGGCACGGAGAGAGAGTGAATACACAATAGCGCAGTCGCAGCAAATGAAAACAAGCAAGCCGCTCAGGCAACCGCACAACACAATTAAACCAATAGAAGCCTTTGCTTATCTAAGACACGCTTTTTAGTGTGTGCCCAGTGTATGCTCTAGCTTGGAACATTGCTGTCACTTACCTTGGACAATAACCATAATAATAAAAATTTCGTTCAAATCACTGGACCCAAACATCTATCAAAGAAAAAGAAAACTTTCGAAACCTTACGCTAGAGGGCGTTCTGTCACACGCTCACTCACATTATCTCAGCTCGCCCCTCTTTTCTCTTCGCATGTTATCTAACATTATCATACTGCATCAATATATATATATTAACATATATTAACATATATATATCAACTCTCATTTGTACTTCTATAATCAAAACAAAATAAAAATAAATAATTACAATAGTTATTGGAGTGCCGTCGCCACTCAACTCCATTAGCAAGCAACAACAATAACAAACACTTTGCTCACTCCTCTGCCATCCTTTTCCCACGTTCGAATCTCACAATAGTAGACTCGCTGAATCAAAAACAGCATCTATAGAGGAAGAACACTAATAACATCTTATATTAATCTCTACTCAGCCGTAAATAGAATTAAGACATTAGTATTATCTTTACACAACGGTGTACCGTTGTTATTCATTTAATAATCTAGCAATTATTTTTCTAAAATTTTCAATTACATACGCTTCGTTGTCTCCATTTAACATTTATTAAACTCAAATCTAAAATAAGAATTTCTACTTCTCCTTGACCCAATATACTGACACCAAGATACAAAAATCTACACACCCGACATTAAATAGAATAACTTTTTGGGCACCTAATTGTCAAAAAATAATTAATAATAATACTGACTTTAACAATTACTCTGCTGTGCCGCGTCGTCGGCTTCTCACATTTTCCTCTCAACTCTCAATTTTCCATAAATCGGCGTGTCGTCGCCAATATCCTCAGAACAATTATCAATTATTCTGCTGTGCCGCGACGTCGGCTTCACATTTCCTCTCAACTCACAATTTTCCATAAATCGGCGTGTCGTCGCCAATATCCTTACTGGTAATCAAACAAATCTGCTGTTTCACCATCACCCTTTCTCTTGCAATAATAATAACAAATAATAATTCTCAAACATCTTAACACTAACATCTATCAATTACTTAGCTTTGCCGCTGGTACTTCTCACTTTCACACTTTTCATTAATTTGATCCACAAATATAATAAAACAAATAAAAATAAAAATAAAATGCCACAATCCAAACAAACATCCTCAACCTCATCTGAGCCGCCGGCATTATCTCCAGGCCTGATCTCAGATTTATCTGATATGTCACTCTCGCCGATGTCGCTGCCCAAATCAACGAAAGTTTTGCTAGACGCTCCAGACTTGATGACGCCAATAACACCATTATCTACAACAACTCTAACAACAACAATAATTTCTCAACCATTGACCTCTGCACCCTTAACCCATGTATCGCCATCAATACCACATGCCAGACAAATGCAAGAGGGACAACCACTCAGATTGAAAACAAAAGAGAATGGTGTGAACGGGACGAACGCTGTGTATGCTGTTACACCAGCAACAACCCCGCGAATTGCGGCGAACTCAAGCTCGCCCGCCATTGTCTATCAAAACCAAAACAATAACAATAGCCGAACCATAACAGCTGATCAGCAAGCTCAGCTGGCTCGATATAAAAGACTCATTGCTCAACTAGAGCCTGGCTTTTCTAATGATGCGTCAATACAAATAACAAATGTACCAAACATAGCTGGCCATGCCTGCTATAATCATTTCACTAATAACAACAACAATAACAATAATAACAATAATAAAAATAAAGGACACTCTTCAAGTGATCTCTTTATTGATGTTGAGGGTACTGATAGTGATACACATACTTCAGCAGCAGCTAATCTGCTGATGATTGCTACTTCGCGACAAATAGCCCGCACATATGTCCCACCTGATCCAGCCACTGCTCCTCCGCTTTCACCTCCAACAATAGTAACTGCTGTGGCTCCAATAATGTGCTATAACACCAATCTGCCCATTTCTGGCGAAATCTCGTCCAACACTCCTGCCATCACTGGCTCTCTTCTACATAGGCAGCCACACGCGTCCTCTAAAGTTGTCAGCCAGACGCAGCGGAAGACTGCTCGCACCACAAGCCACAAAACTTCAACAAAATCCCGTTTGATGCAACTAAACATGTCTCGCAAATCGCGACTAACACCAAACCGACTTAGCTCCCCATCTGAATCCGATTCTAGTTCATCTGACCTTCAAATGCAATCTCAATCGTCGCTCAAACAGCGACATGCTAACGCTATGATCAACTCTTTGACAACAAACTGCCTCGTTGCCCCCGTCCAATCAGCATCAATAGCTCGTCTATCATCTTCTTCACTGTCAATGCTGTTGACTGCAGCATCCGCAGCATCAGCTCCAACAGTTACCACAATAGCAACTTCAACACCTTCATCAACAACAACAATCCCTCTTTTCAACTTCTCCACCAGCACCTCCACCAATATGGAGCCCAACTTCTCTTCTGCCCCAATTCAACAACAATCCCAACTACCCCAACATCATACGATCATTAATACTGTTCCCAAACAATTTAATCCACCACAAATATGCATACAGCATAATGACTCAAATTTGAATGACATAGATTCGTTAATGACCAAATTTAATGAACACAACCCACCAATAGTTGACTATGATCTAAAAGTGGGTGGTCCTGGCATCCTACGAATCTTACCCAAATCTTCCCAAGCACATGATCATATAATCCGTATCCTTGAAACGGATAGCACCATCAACTATAATACATACCAGAAACGTGATGAGCGCTCATTCCGAGTTGTCGTGCGAGGCATACACTACAAAACCAGCACAAACAACATCCGAAATGAACTCTCCAATATGGGCTATACAATACGCAATGTATATAATCCCGTTTATCGGAACCGCAGCGGTTCTGGTTCGTATCGTCCGAATCTATTCTTCATTGAATTGGCTCCCAATTCAATGAGGAAACCAACAACCATTTTTGACGTTCGCCAACTATGCAAATTCTTAGTCCGTTTTGAATGGCCAAAAGTTAATGACAAGAAACTGCCACAGTGCCACCGCTGTCAGCGATACAACCACACGGCGCGCTATTGTCGCCACAGCCCGCGTTGTGTGAAATGCGGCCATGACCATTTATCGCAGCAATGCTCTAAGCCCGTCAATTTGCCGGCAAACTGTGCCAATTGCTCCCAATCGCACACGGCCAACTATAAGGGCTGCCCATTATATCTAGACCTACTGAAATCAAAACTAACATCACATTCAAACATTCGGAACGGTCAATCTAGGCAACAACAACTACCCACACAGTCCAATCTAAATATACAGCGACGTCAACGGCAGCTAATACGCCCCCAGCAGCGCCAACAGCAACAACAATGGCGGCAACAGCAACAGGCACAAACGCCATTGCAATTACAATTGCCACCACATCAACGGCGGTTGCCGCCATTGTCATTGCCCAAACCAACAAGCAGAATACAAAAAACTAAAACTCGCAAGCAAAGCTCAAAACAGCTAAAACAAGCCCATATGAAACTAGCGCTAGCACAAAGGCAACAATCAAATTTCCCCAGCGCCACTAATGTTCCCATTATTAACAATAACAACATTATCCCAATTAATAATGTTGAATCTGTCGCCAATCCAGCCCATAGCTCAATCTCACTGACTTCTAATGCCAATCTCGCATCAACACTAGCAGCAGCAGCAACAACAAGAAAAACACCAACAACTTTCACAAATTTGGACCCACGCCTAAGATGGGCCAAAACTCAAAGTATCCAACAACAGCAGCGTCAAGTTGAACGATTTGGCTCGGTGTTCAACCGTGACCTGCAGTCGGATACTCTAACATCGTCTCGTCATATTGTTGCCAATGCTCAGCACTCGAACCAGCATGAGCCTACGCCAATGCAAATCGATGCTGAGCACCAGCAACAGCTGCCACCACCACAACAACAACAACAAACTACAATTCCTTCTATCACTGAGCATAACTCAACCACCCAGTATTTGGTTCAGCTTGCCCAAAGGCAACAAGAACAGCTTGACAAGTTAACGCGCTGTATGAACGATGTGCAGCAGAAAATGCAGGGCGTAATCCTACATGGAGACGACTCTGCTCTGCTAGCAACATCACCCTCATCCAGCTCAAACTAAGACTCTGAACAAATAACATAACCACTATCTAAAAAGAGAATAAAAGTATACTTATCTGTTTCATTTAATATACTGATAAACTGCCTACGTGTGTGCGTCTGGCCCCTTTGCTTGTTGCCAACTCTCGCAACAACAAACAATCATCAGCTTTATTCACAGCAACGACTGCAGCAGCAGCAGTAGCAGCGGCAACGGCGTCAGCAACAGCAGTGGCAGCAACGGCAGCAAATAACAGCCTTAGCACGGCAGCAACAGCGGCGGCAGCGGCAGCGACAACAGCAGCAGCGACGGCAGCAGCGGCAACAACAACAACAGCATCAGCAACAGAGACGACAGCAGCAGCAACAACAACAACAGCATCAGCAGCAGCAGCAGCAACAACTACAATCAACAGCTTTATACACAGCAGCAACAGCAGCAACATCAGCAACATCAGCATCAGCGGCGACAGCAGCGACAGCGTCAGCAGCAACTGCGGCATCATCAACGGCAACAGCAGCAACATCCTTCAGTAGCAACAACAACAACTGCCACACAGCGGCAACAACAGAAGCAACACCAGCAGCAGCGACACAACAACATCAGCAGCAGCAACAGAGGCGGCAAAATCGACAACAACAACAACAACAATCAACAGCTTTATACACAGCGGCAGCAATCAGCGGCAGCAGCAGCAGCAGCAGCAACAACAACAGCAGCAAACAACAGCGACAGCGGCAGCAGCAGCAACAACCAGCAACAACAGCAGCAACAACAATCAACAGCTTTATACACAGCAGCAACACCAGCAGTAGCGGCTGCAGCGGCGACAGCGGCGGCAACAGCATCAGCAACAGCAACAACGGCAGCAACACCAGCAGCGGCGACACCAGCAGCGGCAACGGCAGCGACAGCGGCGGCAACAGCAACAGCGGCAACAACAATCAACAACTTCATAGACATTTATTTAAATACTCTTCCTCACACTTATATGACAGATTGTAACCAAAATAAGAACACATTAGTTCCTTGGTTTATTGTCTAGCCAATATCAATGTTTCTTTTTCTTTCTTCTTTCTAAGAGAAAAGAAAAAGAAACTGCCTTATCTAGTGTGAGAGAGAATGGCACAGGCCCAATAATCCTGTCCTTTACAATTCACACATACACACATATACAAAACAACTTTACACATTGAAATATCTTCGAGGGATTTATTCTCAAAATTCAAATCAAATTTAAATAACCAAAATTTTTGACAAACTCTCTCAATCACCCACCCCAAATCTATAAAGAATCCAATATGACAATCAACTGGCATGCTTCGATGATGTAATATTATCGCTGCTGTCATTCATATCGCTGAGCACTCTAAACACACACTCATATCATAACAGGCCGCCATGTAATCCCATTACAAGATGGCAATTTGCCTATTGCTGCATACATACATATATATGTACACGCAAGCGCACAAACTTGCTGGTATGTATTTGTGGTCATATATTTGCACCAGCGCGCAATCACACACACCATTACGTGTGCGCACAGGCCTACATCTGCACATTAAAAAGCGTGCGTGCCACTCTTACATCGTCCTCCTGAAATTTAGAAGCTCAAAGATTCTTGAAATTATGCCTCACAATCCCTCTAAAATATTTCACATCCCTCTCTCTCACACTTAAAAACGCATTAACTGCATAACTCCTGCCAATTACCTGCTGGCTTATGGTAAACAATATTTACTGACGCCGCACCTTACCCCAATTATATATTACATCCACACAATCATCACTAACCTAACGTAAAAACCTATATCAATATCTAATATCTAATATTTAATACAATTATAACAAAATTGTTCTCACACATCATTCATTGTACCATACACACGCTCCCAAATCAAACCGAATCAAATTCAAAACATTTGCTTATAGTCCTAAGACATAAACATAAATCATAAAAAATGTACACTAACTTTCAACACTTTTAACATTTAAAAATGTTTATAACTCTTATCCATATCTCAAGTAATATATATCAATAAATAAATTTCTGGGCTGTGAAGAGGAGATTGAGCGCACTCACGTTCCCAATTGGGAGCGGGCGACCGGATGAGTGAGTGAGTCAGAGCGAGCGAGTGGCCATCGTGTTGAAGTCGGACCACGAACTAGGACTCGGACTTGGACTCGGACCCGGACCCGGATTCTCTCTCTCTCTCTGTCTCTCTGTCTCTCCCGCTTGTATGCTCGCAAGCTCTCGGCTCGCACGACTCCATTGCCCGCTCCTGGCAACTTGCCGCTCAATCCCCGATTCTCATTCTCATGAAGCCACTTGCACAGAACGGACGTGCTTTTCACTAGTCGGATGACCGGTCTCGCGTCGGGACTGAAAATTAAAAAAGTTGAAAATTATAAAAACAATATTCTGAGACTCTGAAAAAATTGTGAACTTGTGAAACGTGAAAAAGTTAAAACATTGAAGTTGTGTAATTGTGTAACTGAGAAAAAGTGCAAACAGTGGAGGTGAGGGGACGGAGGTTGAGAGTTTCTGATATATGGCATTAGGCCTGTGTAGCCGCCATTTCATTTCATACTTTCTCTCCTCCTTTTTCCTCTCCTGCCGCATGCGTGCATACATGAGTATTTGCGCCTGCTATTTCTGCGCTATGCTTTTGTGTGCGGCTGAACTGTTTGCTTTTGCCTTTTTCTGCCACTAACTCGTTTCAAATCGCCATCGCCATTTTCTCGAATCTAACCTAAAAACTCAATTAACCAACCTACGTCTAATTAAACTTAACCTAACACTAATATCGTTCTAATTCGCCATCGTCATTAAATTTCATTTAACCTAAAAATACATAAAAATAATCTACGTCTAATAATAACATAACCTAAAAACTCAATCAACTAACCTACGTCTAATTAAAACATAACCTAATCACTAACTTGTTCTAATTCGCCATTGTCATTGACTTTCATTTAATCTAAAAATTTCATCAAACTAATCTACATAACCTAACACAAGTCAGAAAAATCATTGTCAAACAACAAATTTCTATGTGCTCATACATTCTCAAATAATCTTCTCTGTGAAAAAAAATAAAAAAAATTATATAAATCACTATTCCATCACATAATACATATATACATGTATATACGTGTATACTTGTATACATGCATATATATACATATATTTTAACAAATATATATTCACTTTCCGATCTACGGCCAAAATTCTACATTGCCATAACATATATATTCACACAATAAGAGAGCAATCTCCTTATAACAACAACCAAATCATCACACACATACAATTATACCAACTCAAAAGCCACAAACACCTAACACTACAAAAGCAAAAGGGTACACGCAAGACATTCGATTTCTGGGTTACACATATACACACTCCTTTCCCTTCAACTGACGTGGCCTGACAACTGACACAACACACTCAGCCTGTAAGTGAACACATACATATATACTTACATACTTTCATACTCTCATACACTAATACCCATCTCTTTGCTCAAAACTGAAAAATCATATTGCACAAACCCCATCAAAAAAAACTTTTTACACATACATCATACCTACATATTTACACGCATTTATATATATATATTAACACACTAATACTCATACACTAAAGCCCATCTCTCTTGCCCAAAACTGAAAGGACATCTTACACAAATTCCATCACATAATTTGCACTTTTATCATACCTACATTATTACACACATTCATATATAATCTCACTTTCATACACTTACACATCAATTGCCCACTCTCAATACACATGCGCGCATGTAAGTATGCCGCACTTTTAATCACGCCACTGCAAAAAAATATATTTGGCGTCAAGCTGTCTCATGCAACAACACCTCCCCCCCTCCCCTCTTGTCTACTGTCATATCTTTCGGCACGGAGAGAGAGTGAATACACAATAGCGCAGTCGCAGCAACCGAAAACAAGCAAGCCGTTCTGACAACCGCAGACACAATTAAACCAATAGAAGCCTTTGCTTATCTAAGACACGCTCCTTTTTAGTGTGTGCCCAGTGTATGCTCTAGCTTGGAACATTGCTGTCACTTACCTTGGACAATAACCATAATAATAAAAATTTCGTTCAAATCACTGGACCCAAACATCTATCAAAGAAAAAGAAAACTTTCGAAACCTTACGCCAGAGGGCGTTCTGTCACACGCTCACTCACATTATCTCAGCTCGCCCCTCTTTTCTCTTCGCATGTTATCTAACATTATCATACTGCATCAATATATATATATTAACATATATTAACATATATATATCAATTTACATTTGTACTTCTATAATCAAAACAAAATAAAAATAAATAATTACAATAGTTATTGGAGTGCCGTCGCCACTCAACTCCATTAGCAAGCAACAACAATAACAAACACTTTGCTCACTCCTCTGCCATCCTTTTCCCACGTTCGAATCTCACCATAGTAGACTCGCTAAATCAAAAACAGCATCTATAGAGGAAGAACACTAATAACATCTTATATTAATCTCTACTCAGCCGTAAATAGAATTAAGACATTAGTATTATCTTTACACAACGGTGTACCGTCGTTATTCATTTATTAATCAAGCAAATAATTTTTCCAAAATTTTCAATTACATGCGCTTCTTCGTCTCCATTTAACATTTATTAAACTCAAATCTAAAATAAGAATTTCTACTTCTCCTTGACCCAATATACTGCCACCAAGATACAAAAATCTACACATCCGACATTAAATAGAATAACTTTTTGGGCACCTAATTGTCAAAAAATAATTAATAATAGTACTGACTTTAACAATTATCCCTTTCCAACTCAATTTTCCATAAATGGCGTGTCGTCCAATATCCTCAGAATAATTATCAATTACTCTGCTGTGCCGCGTCGTCGGCTTCTCACATTTTCCTCTCAACTCTCAATTTTCCATAAATCGGCGTGTCGTCGCCAATATCCTTACTGGTAATCAAACAAATCTGCTGTTTCACCATCACCCTTTCTCTTGCAATAATAATAACAAATAATAATTCTCAAACATCTTAACACTAACATCTATCAATTACTTAGCTTTGCCGCTGGTACTTCTCACTTTCACACTTTTCATTAATTTGATCCACAAATATAATAAAACAAATAAAAATAAAAATAAAATGCCACAATCCAAACAAACATCCTCAACCTCATCTGAGCCGCCGGCATTATCTCCAGGCCTGATCTCAGATTTATCTGATATGTCACTCTCGCCGATGTCGCTGCCCAAATCAACGAAAGTTTTGCTAGACGCTCCAGACTTGATGACGCCAATAACACCATTATCTACAACAACTCTAACAACAACAATAATTTCTCAACCATTGACCTCTGCACCCTTAACCCATGTATCGCCATCAATACCACATGCCAGACAAATGCAAGAGGGACAACCACTCAGATTGAAAACAAAAGAGAATGGTGTGAACGGGACGAACGCTGTGTATGCTGTTACACCAGCAACAACCCCGCGAATTGCGGCGAACTCAAGCTCGCCCGCCATTGTCTATCAAAACCAAAACAATAACAATAGCCGAACCATAACAGCTGATCAGCAAGCTCAGCTGGCTCGATATAAAAGACTCATTGCTCAACTAGAGCCTGGCTTTTCTAATGATGCGTCAATACAAATAACTAATGTACCAAACATAGCTGGCCATGCCTGCTATAATCATTTCACTAATAACAACAACAATAACAATAATAACAATAATAAAAATAAAGGACACTCTTCAAGTGATCTCTTTATTGATGTTGAGGGTACTGATAGTGATACACATACTTCAGCAGCAGCTAATCTGCTGATGATTGCTACTTCGCGACAAATAGCCCGCACATATGTCCCACCTGATCCAGCCACTGCTCCTCCGCTTTCACCTCCAACAATAGTAACTGCTGTGGCTCCAATAATGTGCTATAACACCAATCTGCCCATTTTTGGCGAAATCTCGTCCAACACTCCTGCCATCACTGGCTCTCTTCTACATAGGCAGCCACACGCGTCCTCTAAATTTGTCAGCCAGACGCAGCGGAAGACTGCTCGCACCACAAGCCACAAAACTTCAACAAAATCCCGTTTGATGCAACAAAACATGTCTCGCGAATCGCGACTAACACCAAACCGACTTAGCCCCCCATCTGAATCCGATTCTAGTTCATCTGACCTTCAAATGCAATCTCAATCGTCGCTCAAACAGCGACATGCGAACGCTATGATCAACTCCTTGACAACAAACTGCCTCGTTGCCCCCGTCCAATCAGCATCAATAGCTCGTCTATCATCTACATCACTGTCAACCCCAATAACAAAAACAACAACAACTCTCAATGCATCGTTGACTGCAGCATCCGCAGCATCAGCTCCAACAGTTACCACAATAGCAACTTCAACACCTTCATCAACAACAACAATCCCTCTTTTCAACTTCTCCACCAGCACCTCCACCAATATGGAGCCCAACTTCTCTTCTGCCCCAATTCAACAACAATCCCAACTACCCCAACATCATACGATCATTAATACTGTTCCCAAACAATTTAATCCACCACAAATATGCATACAGCATAATGACTCAAATTTGAACGACATAGATTCGTTAATGACCAAATTTAATGAACACAACCCACCAATAGTTGACTATGATCTAAAAGTGGGTGGTCCTGGCATCCTACGAATCTTACCCAAATCTTCCCAAGCACATGATCACATAATCCGTATCCTTGAAACGGATAGCACCATCAACTATAATACATACCAGAAACGTGATGAGCGCTCATTCCGGGTTGTCGTGCGAGGCATACACTTCAAAACCAGCACAAACAACATCCGAAATGAACTCTCCAATATGGGCTATACAATACGCAATGTATATAACCCCGTTTATCGGAACCGCAGCGGTTCTGGTTCATATCGTCCGAATCTATTCTTCATTGAATTGGCTCCCAATTCAATGAGGAAACCAACAACCATTTTTGACGTTCGCCAACTATGCAAATTCTTAGTCCGTTTTGAATGGCCAAAAGTTAATGACAAGAAACTGCCACAGTGCCACCGCTGTCAGCGATACAACCACACGGCGCGCTATTGTCGCCACAGCCCGCGTTGTGTGAAATGCGGCCATGACCATTTATCGCAGCAATGCTCTAAGCCCGTCAATTTGCCGGCAAACTGTGCCAATTGCTCCCAATCGCACACGGCCAACTATAAGGGCTGCCCATTATATCTAGACCTACTGAAATCCAAACTAACATCACATTCAAACATTCGGAACGGTCAATCTAGGCAACAACAACTACCCACACAGTCCAATCCAAATATACAGCGACGTCAACGGCAGCTAATACGCCCCCAGCAGCGCCAACAGCAACAACAATGGCGGCAACAGCAACAGGCACAAACGCCATTGCAATTACAATTGCCACCACATCAACGGCGGTTGCCGCCATTGTCATTGCCCAAACCAACAAGCAGAATACAAAAAACTAAAACTCGCAAGCAAAGCTCAAAACAGCTAAAACAAGCCCATATGAAACAAGCGCTAGCACAAAGGCAACAATCAAATTTCCCCAGCGCCACTAATGTTCCCATTATTAACAATAACAACATTATCCCAATTAATAATGTTGAATCTGTCGCCAATCCAGCCCATAGCTCAATCTCACTGACTTCTAATGCCAATCTCGCATCAACACTAGCAGCAGCAGCAACAACAAGAAAAACACCAACAACTTTCACAAATTTGGACCCACGCCTAAGATGGGCCAAAACTCAAAGTATCCAACAACAGCAGCGTCAAGTTGAACGATTTGGCTCGGTGTTCAACCGTGACCTGCAGTCGGATACTCTAACATCGTCTCGTCATATTGTTGCCAATGCTCAGCACTCGAACCAGCATGAGCCTACGCCAATGCAAATCGATGCTGAGCACCAGCAACAGCTGCCACCACCACAACAACAACAACAAACTACAATTCCTTCTATCACTGAGCATAACTCAACCACCCAGTATTTGGTTCAGCTTGCCCAAAGGCAACAAGAACAGCTTGACAAGTTAACGCGCTGTATGAACGATGTGCAGCAGAAAATGCAGGGCGTAATCCTACATGGAGACGACTCTGCTCTGCTAGCAACATCACCCTCATCCAGCTCAAACTAAGACTCTGAACAAATAACATAACCACTATCTAAAAAGAGAATAAAAGTATACTTATCTGTTTCATTTAATATACTGATAAACTGCCTACGTGTGTGCGTCTGGCCCCTTTGCTTGTTGCCAACTCTCGCAACAACAAACAATCATCAGCTTTATTCACAGCAACGACAGCAGCAGCAGCAGTAGCAGCGGCAACGGCGTCAGCAACAGCAGTGGCAGCAACGGCAGCAGCAATTAACAGCCTTATGCACGGCAGCAACAGCGGCGGCAGCGGCAGCGACAACAGCAGCAGCGACGGCAGCAGCGGCAACAACAACAACAGCATCAGCAACAGAGACGACAGCAGCAGCAACAACAACAACAGCATCAGCAGCGGCAGCAGCAGCAGCAACAACTACAATCAACAGCTTTATACACAGCAGCAACAGCAGCAACATCAGCAACATCAGCATCAGCGGCGACAGCAGCGACAGCGTCAGCAGCAACTGCGGCATCATCAGCGGCAACAGCAGCAACATCCTTCAGTAGCAACCAAACAACAGCCATACAGCGGCAACAACAGAAGCAGCACCAGCAGCAGCGACACAACAACATCAGCAGCAGCAACAGAGGCGGCAAAATCGACAACAACAACAACAACAATCAACAGCTTTATACACAGCGGCAGCAATCAGCGGCAGCAGCAGCAGCAGCAGCAACAACAACAGCAGCAAACAACAGCGACAGCGGCAGCAGCAGCAACAACCAGCAACAACAGCAGCAACAACAATCAACAGCTTTATACACAGCAGCAACACCAGCAGTAGCGGCTGCAGCGGCGACAGCGGCGGCAACAGCATCAGCAACAGCAACAACGGCAGCAACACCAGCAGCGGCGACACCAGCAGCGGCAACGGCAGCGACAGCGGCGGCAACAGCAACAGCGGCAACAACAATCAACAACTTCATAGACATTTATTTAAATACTCTTCCTCACACTTATATGACAGATTGTAACCAAAATAAGAACACATTAGTTCCTTGGTTTATTGTCTAGCCAATATCAAAGTTTCTTTCTCTTTCTTCTTTCTAAGAGAAAAGAAAAAGAAACTGCCTTATCTAGTGTGAGAGAGAATGGCACAGGCCCAATAATCCTGTCCTTTACAATTCACACATACACACATATACAAAACAACTTTACACATTGAAATATCTTCGAGGGATTTATTCTCAAAATTCAAATCAAATTTAAATAACCAAAATTTTTGACAAACTCTCTCAATCACCCACCCCAAATCTATAAAGAATCCAATATGACAATCAACTGGCATGCTTCGATGATGTAATATTATCGCTGCTGTCATTCATATCGCTGAGCACTCTAAACACACACTCATATCATAACAGGCCGCCATGTAATCCCATTACAAGATGGCAATTTGCCTATTGCTGCATACATACATATATATGTACACGCAAGCGCACAAACTTGCTGGTATGTATTTGTGGTCATATATTTGCACCAGCGCGCAATCACACACACCATTACGTGTGCGCACAGGCCTACATCTGCACATTAAAAAGCGTGCGTGCCACTCTTACATCGTCCTCCTGAAATTTAGAAGCTCAAAGATTCTTGAAATTATGCCTCACAATCCCTCTAAAATATTTCACATCCCTCTCTCTCACACTTAAAAACGCATTAACTGCATAACTCCTGCCAATTACCTGCTGGCTTATGGTAAACAATATTTACTGACGCCGCACCTTACCCCAATTATATATTACATCCACACAATCATCACTAACCTAACGTAAAAACCTATATCAATATCTAATATCTAATATTTAATACAATTATAACAAAATTGTTCTCACACATCATTCATTGTACCATACACACGCTCCCAAATCAAACCGAATCAAATTCAAAACATTTGCTTATAGTCCTAAGACATAAACATAAATCATAAAAAATGTACACTAACTTTCAACACTTTTAACATTTAAAAATGTTTATAACTCTTATCCATATCTCAAGTAATATATATCAATAAATAAATTTCTGGGCTGTGAAGAGGAGATTGAGCGCACTCACGTTCCCAATTGGGAGCGGGCGACCGGATGAGTGAGTGAGTCAGAGCGAGCGAGTGGCCATCGTGTTGAAGTCGGACCACGAACTAGGACTCGGACTTGGACTCGGACCCGGACCCGGATTCTCTCTCTCTCTCTGTCTCTCTGTCTCTCCCGCTTGTATGCTCGCAAGCTCTCGGCTCGCACGACTCCATTGCCCGCTCCTGGCAACTTGCCGCTCAATCCCCGATTCTCATTCTCATGAAGCCACTTGCACAGAACGGACGTGCTTTTCACTAGTCGGATGACCGGTCTCGCGTCGGGACTGAAAATTAAAAAAGTTGAAAATTATAAAAACAATATTCTGAGACTCTGAAAAAATTGTGAACTTGTGAAACGTGAAAAAGTTAAAACATTGAAGTTGTGTAATTGTGTAACTGAGAAAAAGTGCAAACAGTGGAGGTGAGGGGACGGAGGTTGAGAGTTTCTGATATATGGCATTAGGCCTGTGTAGCCGCCATTTCATTTCATACTTTCTCTCCTCCTTTTTCCTCTTCTGCCGCATGCGTGCATACATGAGTATATGCGCCTGCTATTTCTGCGCTATGCTTTTGCGTGCGGCTGAACTGTTTGCTTTTGCCTTTTTCTGCCACTAACTCGTTTCAAATCGCCATCGCCATTTTCTCGAATCTAACCTAAAAACTCAATTAACTAACCTACGTCTAATTAAACTTAACCTAACACTAATATCGTTCTAATTCGCCATCGTCATTAAATTTCATTTAACCTAAAAATACATAAAAATAATCTACGTCTAATAATAACATAACCTAAAAACTCAATCAACTAACCTACGTCTAATTAAAACATAACCTAATCACTAACTTGTTCTAATTCGCCATTGTCATTGACTTTCATTTAATCTAAAAATTTCATCAAACTAATCTACATAACCTAACACAAGTCAGAAAAATCATTGTCAAACAACAAATTTCTATGTGCTCATACATTCTCAAATAATCTTCTCTGTGAAAAAAAAATAAAAAATATTATATAAATCACTATTCCATCACATAATACATATATACATGTATATACGTGTATACTTGTATACATGCATATAGATACATATATTTTAACAAATATATATTCACTTTCCGATCTACGGCCAAAATTCTACATTGCCATAACATATATATTCACACAATAAGAGAGCAATCTCCTTATAACAACAACCAAATCATCACACACATACAATTATACCAACTCAAAAGCCACAAACACCTAACACTACAAAAGCAAAAGGGTACACGCAAGACATTCGATTTCTGGGTTACACATATACACACTCCTTTCCCTTCAACTGACGTGGCCTGACAACTGACACAACACACTCAGCCTGTAAGTGAACACATACATATATACTTACATACTCTCATACTCTCATACACTAATACCCATCTCTTTGCTCAAAACTGATAAATCATATTGCACAAACCCCATAAAAAAAAACTTTTTACACATACATCATACCTTCATATTTACACGCATTTATATATATATATTAACACACTAATACTCATACACTAAAGCCCATCTCTCTTGCCCAAAACTGAAAGGACATATTACACAAATTCCATCACAAAATTTGCACTTTTATCATACCTACATTATTACACACATTCATATATAATCTCACTTTCATACACTTACACATCAATTGCCCACTCTCAATACACATGCGCGCATGTAAGTATGCCGCACTTTTAATCACGCCACTGCAAAAAAATATATTTGGCGTCAAGCTGTCTCATGCAACAATCACCTCCCCCCTCCCCTCTTGTCTACTGTCATATCTTTCGGCACGGAGAGAGAGTGAATACACAATAGCGCAGTCGCAGCAACCGAAAACAAGCAAGCCGTTCTGACAACCGCAGACACAATTAAACCAATAGAAGCCTTTGCTTATCCAAGACACGCTCCTTTTTAGTGTGTGCCCAGTGTATGCTCTAGCTTGGAACATTGCTGTCACTTACCTTGGACAATAACCATAATAATAAAAATTTCGTCCAAATCACTGGACCCAAACACCTATCAAAGAAAAAGAAAACTTTCGAAACCTTACGCCAGAGGGCGTTCTGTCACATGCACACTCACATTATCTCAGCTCGCCCCTCTTTTCTCTTCGCATGTTATCTAACATTATCATACTGCATCAATATATATATATTAACATATATATATCAATTTACATTTGTACTTTATAATCAAAACAATAATAAAAACAAAATAAGTTGGTTTATACCCGAGGCAACCTTTTAATGCCGAAAATGGTTAAGGCCGAGTTTGGTCAAGGTTAAATATAAAAAAAAAAAAAGTTTTTAATCAAAAACCGATGTAAATAAGATTTAGCAAAAATAAAGGGAGCATAGTGAAATCTTTAAATGCCGTGTTTAATGGCAAAATCATGAAAAACAAAAATTCTCCATACAAAAACTTAATAATATGATATAGTGGTCCGATCTTAATAGGATTTGCATATATAATAAGGAGCATAGTAAAACTAATAAATGCCGAGTTTGGTTAAGATATCTTGAAAAACAAAATGTTTTTTCATACAAAACTAATTTTCGATACGTTCCTATGGCAGCTATGTGATATAGTGGTCCGATCTTAATAGGATTTTGCATATATATGAGGAGCTTAGTAAAACTAATAAATGCCGAGTTTGGTCAAGATATCTTGACAAACAAAATGTTTTTCCTTACAAAACTTAATTTTCGACCGATAGTTCCTATGGCGGCTATATGATATAGTGGTCCGATCTTAATAAAATTTTGCATATATATGAGGAGCATAGTAAAACTAATAAATGTCGAGTTTGGTCAAGATATCTTGATAAACAAAAGGTTTTTTCATACAAAAACTTAATTTTCGACCGATCGTTCCTATGGCAGCTATATGATATAGTGGTCCGATCTTAATAGGATTTTGCATATATATGAGGAGCATAGTAAAACTAATAAATGCCGAGTTTGGTCAAGATATCTTGACAAACAAAATATTTTTTTTTCAAAAACTTAATTTTCGACCGATCGTTCCTATGGCAGCTATATGATATAGTGGTCCGATCCAGCTGGTTTTGACATATGTGCTGCGTGCAACAGAATTAGGGACTTCTGCAAAGTTTCATTAAGATAGCTTTAAAACTGAGGGACTAGTTCGCATAGAAACAGACAGACGGACAGACGGACATGGCTATATCGACTCGGCTGTTGATGCTGATCAAGAATATATATACTTTATGGGGTCGGAGATGTCTCCTTCTATGCGTTACACATTTCACGACAAAATTATAATACCCTCTGCAAGGGTATAATAAATAATTACAATAGTTATTGGAGTGCCGTCGCCACTCAACTCCATTAGCAAGCAACAACAATAACAAACACTTTGCTCACTCCTCTGCCATCCTTTTCCCACGTTCGAATCTCACAATAGTAGACTCGCTAAATCAAAAACAGCATTTTTAGAGGAAAACACTAATAACATCTTATATTAATCTCTACTCAGCCGTAAATAGAATTAAGACATTAGTATTATCTTTACACAACGGTGTACCGTTGTTATTCATTTAATAATCTAGCAAATATTTTTTCCAAAATTTTCAATTACATACGCTTCGTTGTCTCCATTTAACATTTATTAAACTCAAATCTAAAATAAGAATTTCTACTTCTGCTTGACTCAATATACTGCCACCAAGATACAAAAATCTACACATCCGACATTAAATAGAATAACTTTTTGGGCACCTAATTGTCAAAAAATAATTAATAATAGTACTGACTTTAACAATTACTCTGCTGTGCCGCGTCGTCGGCTTCTCACATTTTCCTCTCAACCTTCAATTTTCCATAAATCGGCGTGTCGTCGCCAATATCCTTCAGAATAATTATCAATTATTCTGCTGTGCCGCGACGTCGGCTTCTCACATTTACCTCTCAACTCACGATTTTCCATAAATCGGCGTGTCGTCGCCAATATTCTTACTGGTAATCAAACAAATCTGCTGTTTCATCATCACCCTTTCTCTTGCAATAATAATAACAAATAATAATTCTCAAACATCTTAACACTAACATCTATCAATTACTTAGCTTTGCCTCTGGTACTTCTCACTTTCACACTTTTCATTAATTTGATCCACAAATATAATAAAACAAATAAAAATAAAAATAAAATGCCACAATCCAAACAAACATCCTCAACCTCATCTGAGCCGCCGGCATTATCTCCAGGCCTGATCTCAGATTTATCTGATATGTCACTCTCGCCGATGTCGCTGCCCAAATCAACGAAAGTTTTGCTAGACGCTCCAGACTTGATGACGCCAATAACACCATTATCTACAACAACTCTAACAACAACAATAATTTCTCAACCATTGACCTCTGCACCCTTAACCCATGTATCGCCATCAATACCACATGCCAGACAAATGCAAGAGGGACAACCACTCAGATTGAAAACAAAAGAGAATGGTGTGAACGGGACGAACGCTGTGTATGCTGTTACACCAGCAACAACCCCGCGAATTGCGGCGAACTCAAGCTCGCCCGCCATTGTCTATCAAAACCAAAACAATAACAATAGCCGAACCTTAACAGCTGATCAGCAAGCTCAGCTGGCTCGATATAAAAGACTCATTGCTCAACTAGAGCCTGGCTTTTCTAATGATGCGTCAATACAAATTACAAATGTACCAAACATAGCTGGCCACGCCTGCTATAATCATTTCACTAATAACAACAACAATAACAATAATAACAATAATAAAAATAAAGGACACTCTTCAAGTGATCTCTTTATTGATGTTGAGGGTACTGATAGTGACACACATACTTCAGCAGCAGCTAATCTGCTGATGATTGCTACTTCGCGACAAATAGCCCGCACATATGTCCCACCTGATCCAGCCACTGCTCCTCCGCTTTCACCTCCAACAATAGTAACTGCTGTGGCTCCAATAATGTGCAATAACACCAATCTGCCCATTTCTGACGAAATCTCGTCCAACACTCCTGCCATCACTGGCTCTCTTCTACATAGGCAGCCACACGCGTCCTCTAAAGATGTCAGCCAGACGCGGCGGAAGACTGCTCGCACCACAAGCCACAAAACTTCAACAAAATCCCGTTTGATGCAACAAAACATGTCTCACAAATCGCGACTAACACCAAACCGACTTAGCCCCCCATCTGAATCCGATTCTAGTTCATCTGACCTTCAAATGCAATCTCAATCGTCGCTTAAACATCGACATGCGAACGCTATGATCAACTCTTTGACAACAAACTGCCTCGTTGCCTCTGTCCAATCAGCATCAATAGCTCGCCTATCATCTACATCACTGTCAACCCCAATAACAACAACAACAACAACTCTCAATGCATCGTTGACTGCAGCATCCGCAGCATCAGCTCCAACAGTTACCACAATAGCAACTTCAACACCTTCATCAACAACAACAATCCCTCTTTTCAACTTCTCCACCAGCACCTCCACCAATATGGAGCCCAACTCCTCTTCTGCCCCAATTCAACAACAATCCCAACTACCCCAATATCATACGATCATTAATACTGTTCCCAAACAATTTAATCCACCACAAATATGCATACAGCATAATGACTCAAATTTGAACGACATAGATTCGTTAATGACCAAATTTAATGAACACAACCCACCAATAGTTGACTATGATCTAAAAGTGGGTGGTCCTGGCATCCTGCGTATCTTACCCAAATCTTCCCAAGCACATGATCACATAATCCGTATCCTTGAAACGGATAGCACCATCAACTATAATACATACCAGAAACGTGATGAGCGCTCATTCCGGGTTGTCGTGCGAGGCATACACTTCAAAACCAGCACAAACAACATCCGAAATGAACTCTCCAATATGGGCTATACAATACGCAATGTTCACAACCCCGTTTATCGGAATCGCAGCGGTTCTGGCTCATATCGTCCGAATCTATTCTTCATTGAATTGGCTCCCAATTCAATGAAGAAACCAACAACCATTTTCGGCGTCCGTCAACTATGCAAATTCTTAGTCCGTTTTGAATGGCCAAAAGTTAATGACAAGAAACTGCCACAGTGCCACCGCTGTCAGCGATACAACCACACGGCGCGCTATTGTCGCCACAGCCTGCGTTGTGTGAAATGCGGCCATGACCATTTATCGCAGCAATGCTCTAAGCCCGTCAATTTGCCGGCAAACTGTGCCAACTGCTCCCAATCGCACACGGCCAACTATAAGGGCTGCCCATTATACCTAGACCTATTGAAATCAAAACTAACATCACATTCAAACATCCGGAACGGTCAATCTAGACAACAACAACTACCCATACTGTCCAATCCAAATATACAGCGACGTCAACGGCAGCCAATACGCCCCCAGCGGCGCCAACAGCAACAGGCACAAACGCCATCGCAATTACAATTGCCACCACATCCGCGGCGATTGCCGCCATTGTCATTGCCCAAGCCAACAAGCAGAATACAATAAACTAAAACTCGCAAGCAAAGCTCAAAACAGCTAAAACAAGCCTATATGAAACAAGCGCTAGCACAAAGGCAACAATCAAATTTTCCCAGCGCCACTAATGTTCCCATTATTAATAATAACAACATTATCCCAATTAATAATGTTGAATCTGTCGCCAATCCAGCCCATAGCTCAATCTCACTGACTTCCAATGCCAATCTCGCATCAACACTAGCAGCAGCAACAACAAGAAAAACACCAACAACATTCACAAATTTGGACCCACGCCTAAGATGGGCCAAAACTCAAAGTATCCAACAACAGCAGCGTCAAGTTGAACGATTTGGCTCGGTGTTCAACCGTGACCTGCAGTCGGATACTCTAACATCGTCTCGTCATATTGTTGCCAATGCTCAGCACTCGAACCAGCATGAGCCTACGCCAATGCAAATCGACGCTGAGCATCAGCAACAGTTGCCACCACCACAACAACAACAACAAACTACAATTCCTTCTATCACTGAGCATAACTCAACCACCCAGTATTTGGTTCAGCTTGCCCAAAGGCAACAAGAACAGCTTGACAAGTTAACGCGCTGCATGAACGATGTGCAGCAGAAAATGCAGGGCGTAATCCTACATGGAGACGACTCTGCTCTGCTAGCAACATCACCCTCATCCAGCTCAAACTAAGACTCTGAACAAATAACATAACCACTATCTAAAAAGAGAATAAATGTATACTTATATGTTTCATTTAATATACTGATAAACTGCCTACGTGTGTGTGTCTGGCCCCTTTGCTTGTTGCCAACTCTCGCAACAACAAACAATCATCAGCTTTATTCACAGCAACGACTGCAGCAGCAGCAGTAGCAGCGGCAACAGCGTCAGCAACAGCAGTGGCAGCAACGGCAGCAGCAATTAACAGCCTTATGCACGACAGCAACAGCGGCGGCGGCGGCAGCGGCAGCGGCAACAGCAGCAGCGACGGCAGCGGCAACAACATCAGCAACAACAGCAGCAGCGGCGACAGCAGCGGCAACAACAACAACAGCATCAGCAGCGGCAGCAGCAGCAGCAACAACTACAATCAACAGCTTTATACACAGCAGCAACAGCAGCAACATCAGCATCAGCGGCGACAGCAGCGACAGCAACTGCGGCATCATCAGCGGCAACAGCAGCAACATCCTTCAGTAGCAACCAAACAACAGCTATACAGCGGCAACAACAGAAGCAGCACCAGCAGCAGCGACACAACAACATCAGCAGCAGCAACAGAGGCGGCAAAATCGACAACAACAACAACAACAATCAACAGCTTTATACACAGCGGCAGCAATCAGCGGCAGCAGCAGCAGCAGCAGCAACAACAACAGCAGCAAACAACAGCGACAGCGGCAGCAGCAGCAACAACCAGCAACAACAGCAGCAACAACAATCAACAGCTTTATACACAGCAGCAACACCAGCAGTAGCGGCTGCAGCGGCGACAGCGGCGGCAACAGCATCAGCAACAGCAACAACGGCAGCAACACCAGCAGCGGCGACACCAGCAGCGGCAACGGCAGCGACAGAGGCGGCAACAGCAACAGCGGCAACAACAATCAACAACTTCATAGACATTTATTTAAATACTCTTCCTCACACTTATATGACAGATTGTAATGTTCCCATTATTAACAATAACAACATTATCCCAATTAATAATGTTGAATCTGTCGCCAATCCAGCCCATAGCTCAATCTCACTGACTTCTAATGCCAATCTCGCATCAACACTAGCAGCAGCAGCAACAACAAGGAAAACACCAACAACTTTCACAAATTTGGACCCACGCCTAAGATGGGCCAAAACTCAAAGTATCCAACAACAGCAGCGTCAAGTTGAACGATTTGGCTCGGTGTTCAACCGTGACCTGCAGTCGGATACTCTAACATCGTCTCGTCATATTGTTTCCAAAGCTCAGCACTCGAACCAGCATGAGCCTACGCCAATGCAAATCGACGCTGAGCATCAGCAACAGTTGCCACCACCACAACAACAACAACAAACTACAATTCCTTCTATCACTGAGCATAACTCAACCACCCAGTATTTGGTTCAGCTTGCCCAAAGGCAACAAGAACAGCTTGACAAGTTAACGCGCTGCATGAACGATGTGCAGCAGAAAATGCAGGGCGTAATCCTACATGGAGACGACTCTGCTCTGCTAGCAACATCACCCTCATCCAGCTCAAACTAAGACTCTGAACAAATAACATAACCACTATCTAAAAAGAGAATAAATGTATACTTATATGTTTCATTTAATATACTGATAAACTGCCTACGTGTGTGTCTTGCCCTTTGCTTGTTGCCAACTCTCGCAACAACAAACAATCATCAGCTTTATTCACAGCAACGACTGCAGCAGCAGCAGTAGCAGCGGCAACAGCGTCAGCAACAGCAGTGGCAGCAACGGCAGCAGCAATTAACAGCCTTATGCACGACAGCAACAGCGGCGGCGGCGGCAGCGGCAGCGGCAACAGCAGCAGCGACGGCAGCGGCAACAACATCAGCAACAACAGCAGCAGCGGCGACAGCAGCGGCAACAACAACAACAGCATCAGCAGCGGCAGCAGCAGCAGCAACAATCAACAGCTTTATACACAGCAGCAACACCAGCAGTAGCGGCTGCAGCGGCGACAGCGGCGGCAACAGCATCAGCAACAGCAACAACGGCAGCAACACCAGCAGCGGCGACACCAGCAGCGGCAACAACAACAACAGCATCAGCAGCGGCAGCAGCAGCAACAACAATCAACAGCTTTATACACAGCAGCAACACCAGCAGTAGCGGCTGCAGCGGCGACAGCGGCGGCAACAGCATCAGCAACAGCAACAACGGCAGCAACACCAGCAGCGGCGACACCAGCAGCGGCAACGGCAGCGACAGCGGCGGCAACAGCAACAGCGGCAACAACAATCAACAACTTCATAGACATTTATTTAAATACTCTTCCTCACACTTATATGACAGATTGTAACCAAAATAAGAACACATTAGTTCCTTGGTTTATTGTCTAGCCAATATCAAAGTTTCTTTCTCTTTCTTCTTTCTAAGAGAAAAGAAAAAGAAACTGCCTTATCTAGTGTGAGAGAGAATGGCACAGGCCCAATAATCCTGTCCTTTACAATTCACACATACACACATATACAAAACAACTTTACACATTGAAATATCTTCGAGGGATTTATTCTCAAAATTCAAATCAAATTTAAATAACCAACATTTTTGACAAACTCTCTCAATCACCCACCCCAAATCTATAAAGAATCCAATATGACAATCAACTGGCATGCTTCGATGATGTAATATTATCGCTGCTGTCATTCATATCGCTGAGCACTCTAAACACACACTCATATCATAACAGGCCGCCATGTAATCCCATTACAAGATGGCAATTTGCCTATTGCTGCATACATACATATATATGTACACGCAAGCGCACAAACTTGCTGGTATGTATTTGTGGTCATATATTTGCACCAGCGCGCAATCACACACACCATTACGTGTGCGCACAGGCCTACATCTGCACATTAAAAAGCGTGCGTGCCACTCTTACATCGTCCTCCTGAAATTTAGAAGCTCAAAGATTCTTGAAATTATGCCTCACAATCCCTCTAAAATATTTCACATCCCTCTCTCTCACACTTAAAAACGCATTAACTGCATAACTCCTGCCAATTACCTGCTGGCTTATGGTAAACAATATTTACTGACGCCGCACCTTACCCCAATTATATATTACATCCACACAATCATCACTAACCTAACGTAAAAACCTATATCAATATCTAATATCTAATATTTAATACAATTATAACAAAATTGTTCTCACACATCATTCATTGTACCATACACACGCTCCCAAATCAAACCGAATCAAATTCAAAACATTTGCTTATAGTCCTAAGACATAAACATAAATCATAAAAAATGTACACTAACTTTCAACACTTTTAACATTTAAAAATGTTTATAACTCTTATCCATATCTCAAGTAATATATATCAATAAATAAATTTCTGGGCCGTGAAGAGGAGATTGAGCGCACTCACGTTCCCAATTGGGAGCGGGCGACCGGATGAGTGAGTGAGTCAGAGCGAGCGAGTGGCCATCGTGTTGAAGTCGGACCACGAACTAGGACTCGGACTTGGACTCGGACCCGGACCCGGATTCTCTCTCTCTCTCTCTGTCTCTCTGTCTCTCCCGCTTGTATGCTCGCAAGCTCTCGGCTCGCACGACTCCATTGCCCGCTCCTGGCAACTTGCCGCTCAATCCCCGATTCTCATTCTCATGAAGCCACCTGCACAGAACGGACGTGCTTTTCACTAGTCGGATGACCGGTCTCGCGTCGGGACTGAAAATTAAAAAAGTTGAAAATTATAAAAACAATATTCTGAGACTCTGAAAAAATTGTGAACTTGTGAAACGTGAAAAAGTTAAAACATTGAAGTTGTGTAATTGTGTAACTGAGAAAAAGTGCAAACAGTGGAGGTGAGGGGACGGAGGTTGAGAGTTTCTGATATATGGCATTAGGCCTGTGTAGCCGCCATTTCATTTCATACTTTCTCTCCTCCTTTTTTCCTCTCCTGCCGCATGCGTGCATACATGGGTATATGCGCTTGCTATTTCTGCGCTATGCTTTTGTGTGCGGCTGAACTGTTTGCTTTTGCCTTTTCTGCCACTAACTCGTTTCAAATCGCCATCGCCATTTTCTCGAATCTAACCTAAAAACTCAATTAACTAACCTACGTCTAATTAAACTTAACCTAACACTAATATCGTTCTAATTCGCCATCGTCATTAAATTTCATTTAACCTAAAAATACATAAAAATAATCTACGTCTAATAATAACATAACCTAAAAACTCAATCAACTAACCTACGTCTAATTAAAACATAACCTAATCACTAACTTGTTCTAATTCGCCATTGTCATTAACTTTCATTTAATCTAAAAATTTCATCAAACTAATCTACATAACCTAACACGAGTCAGAAAAATCATTGTCAAACAATAAATTTCTATGTGCTCATACATTCTCAAATAATCTTCTCTGTGAAAAAAAAATAAAAAAAAAATCATATAAATCACTATTCCATCACATAATACATATATACATGTATATACGTGTATACTTGTATACATGCATATATATACATATATTTTAACAAATATATATTCACTTTCCGATCTACGGCCAAAATCCTACATTGCCATAACATATATATTCACACAACCACAACCAAATCATCACACACATACAATTATACCAACTCAAAAGCCACAAACACCTAACACTACAAAAGCAAAAGGGTACACGCAAGACATTCGATTTCTGGGTTACACATATACACACTCCTTTCCCTTCAACTGACGTGGCCTGACAACTGACACAACACACTCAGCCTGTAAGTGAACACATACATATATACTTACATACTTTCATACTCTCATACACTAATACCCATCTCTTTGCTCAAAACTGAAAAATCATATTGCACAAACCCCATCAAAAATTTTTACACATACATCATACATACATATTTACACGCATTTATATATATATATTAACACACTAATACTCATACACTAATGCCCATCTCTCTTGCCCAAAACTGAAAGGACATCTTACACAAATTCCATCACATAATTTGCACTTTTATCATACCTACATTATTACACACATACATATATAATCTCACTTTCATACACTTACCCACCAATTGCCCACTCACAATACACATGCGCGCATGTAAGTAAGCCGCACTTTTAATCACGCCACTGCAAAAAATATATTTAGCGTCAAGCTGTCTCATGCACCAACACCTCCCCCTCCCCTCTTGTCCACTGACATATCTTCGGCACGGAGAGAGAGTGAATACACAATAGCGCAGTCGCAGCAAATGAAAACAAGCAAGCCGCTCAGGCAACCGCACAACACAATTAAACCAATAGAAGCCTTTGCTTATCTAAGACACGCTCCTTTTTAGTGTGTGCCCAGAGTATGCTCTAGCTTGGAACATTGCTGTCACTTACCTTGGACAATAACCATAATAATAAAAATTTCGTCCAAATCACTGGACCCAAACACCAATCAAAGAAAAAGAAAACTTTCGAAACCTTACGCCAGAGGGCGTTCTGTCACATGCACACTCACATTATCTCAGCTCGCCCCTCTTTTCTCTTCGCATGTTATCTAACATTATCATACTACATCAATATATATATATTAACATATATATATCAATTTACATTTGTACTTCTATAATCAAAACAAAATAAAAATAAATAATTACAATAGTTATTGGAGTGCCGTCGCCACTCAACTCCATTAGCAAGCAACAACAATAACAAACACTTTGCTCACTCCTCTGCCATCCTTTTCCCACGTTCGAATCTCACAATAGTAGACTCGCTAAATCAAAAACAGCATTTATAGAGGAAAACACTAATAACATCTTATATTAATCTCTACTCAGCCGTAAATAGAATTAAGACATTAGTATTATCTTTACACAACGGTGTACCGTTGTTATTCATTTAATAATCTAGCAAATATTTTTTCCAAAATTTTCAATTACATACGCTTCGTTGTCTCCATTTAACATTTATTAAACTCAAATCTAAAATAAGAATTTCTACTTCTCCTTGACTCAATATACTGCCACCAAGATACAAAAATCTACACATCCGACATTAAATAGAATAACTTTTTGGGCACCTAATTGTCAATAAATAATTAATAATAGTACTGACTTTAACAATTATTCTGCTGTGCCGCGACGTCGGCTTCTCACATTTACCTCTCAACTCACAATTTTCCATAAATCGGCGTGTCGTCGCCAATATTCTTACTGGTAATCAAACAAATCTGCTGTTTCATCATCACCCTTTCTCTTGCAATAATAATAACAAATAATAATTCTCAAACATCTTAACACTAACATCTATCAATTACTTAGCTTTGCCGCTGGTACTTCTCACTTTCACACTTTTCATTAATTTGATCCACAAATATAATAAAACAAATAAAAATAAAAATAAAATGCCACAATCCAAACAAACATCCTCAACCTCATCTGAGCCGCCGGCATTATCTCCAGGCCTGATCTCAGATTTATCTGATATGTCACTCTCGCCGATGTCGCTGCCCAAATCAACGAAAGTTTTGCTAGACGCTCCAGACTTGATGACGCCAATAACACCATTATCTACAACAACTCTAACAACAACAATAATTTCTCAACCATTGACCTCTGCACCCTTAACCCATGTATCGCCATCAATACCACATGCCAGACAAATGCAAGAGGGACAACCACTCAGATTGAAACCAAAAGAGAATTGTGTGAACGGGACGAACGCTGTGTATGCTGTTACACCAGCAACAACCCCGCGAATTGCGGCGAACTCAAGCTCGCCCGCCATTGTCTATCAAAACCAAAACAATAACAATAGCCGAACCATAACAGCTGATCAGCAAGCTCAGCTGGCTCGATATAAAAGACTCATTGCTCAACTAGAGCCTGGCTTTTCTAATGATGCGTCAATACAAATTACAAATGTACCAAACATAGCTGGCCATGCCTGCTATAATCATTTCACTAATAACAACAACAATAACAATAATAACAATAATAAAAATAAAGGACACTCTTCAAGTGATCTCTTTATTGATGTTGAGGGTACTGATAGTGATACACATACTTCAGCAGCAGCTAATCTGCTGATGATTGCTACTTCGCGACAAATAGCCCGCACATATGTCCCACCTGATCCAGCCACTGCTCCTCCGCTTTCACCTCCAACAATAGTAACTGCTGTGGCTCCAATAATGTGCTATAACACCAATCTGCCCATTTCTGGCGAAATCTCGTCCAACACTCCTGCCATCACTGGCTCTCTTCTACATAGGCAGCCACACGCGTCCTCTAAAGTTGTCAGCCAGACGCAGCGGAAGACTGCTCGCACCACAAGCCACAAAACTTCAACAAAATCCCGTTTGATGCAACTAAACATGTCTCGCAAATCGCGACTAACACCAAACCGACTTAGCCCCCATCTGAAACCGATTCTAGTTCATCTGACCTTCAAATGCAATCTCAATCGTCGCTCAAACAGCGACATGCGAACGCTATGATCAACTCTTTGACAACAAACTGCCTCGTTGCCCCCGTCCAATCAGCATCAATAGCTCGTATATCATCTTCTTCACTGTCAACCCCAATAACAACAACAACAACAACTCTCAATGCATCGTTGACTGCAGCATCCGCAGCATCAGCTCCAACAGTTACCACAATAGCAACTTCAACACCTTTATCAACAACAACAATCCCTCTTTTCAACTTCTCCACCAGCACGTCCACCAATATGGAGCCCAACTTCTCTTCTGCCCCAATTCAACAACAATCCCAACTACCCCAACTATGCAAATTCTTAGTCCGTTTTGAATGGCCAAAAGTTAATGACAAGAAACTGCCACAGTGCCACCGCTGTCAGCGATACAACCACACGGCGCGCTATTGTCGCCACAGCCCGCGTTGTGTGAAATGCGGCCATGACCATTTATCGCAGCAATGCTCTAAGCCCGTCAATTTGCCGGCAAACTGTGCCAATTGCTCCCAATCGCACACGGCCAACTATAAGGGCTGCCCATTATATCTAGACCTACTGAAATCCAAACTAACATCACATTCAAACATTCGGAACGGTCAATCTAGGCAACAACAACTACCCACACAGTCCAATCCAAATATACAGCGACGTCAACGGCAGCTAATACGCCCCCAGCAGCGCCAACAGCAACAACAATGGCGGCAACAGCAACAGGCACAAACGCCATTGCAATTACAATTGCCACCACATCAACGGCGGTTGCCGCCATTGTCATTGCCCAAACCAACAAGCAGAATACAAAAAACTAAAACTCGCAAGCAAAGCTCAAAACAGCTAAAACAAGCCCATATGAAACAAGCGCTAGCACAAAGGCAACAATCAAATTTCCCCAGCGCCACTAATGTTCCCATTATTAACAATAACAACATTATCCCAATTAATAATGTTGAATCTGTCGCCAATCCAGCCCATAGCTCAATCTCACTGACTTCCTAATGCCAATCTCGCATCAACACTAGCAGCAGCAGCAACAACAAGAAAAACACCAACAACGTTCACAAATTTGGACCCACGCCTAAGATGGGCCAAAACTCAAAGTATCCAACAACAGCAGCGTCAAGTTGAACGATTTGGCTCGGTGTTCAACCGTGACCTGCAGTCGGATACTCTAACATCGTCTCGTCATATTGTTGCCAATGCTCAGCACTCGAACCAGCATGAGCCTACGCCAATGCAAATCGATGCTGAGCACCAGCAACAGCTGCCACCACCACAACAACAACAACAAACTACAATTCCTTCTATCACTGAGCATAACTCAACCACCCAGTATTTGGTTCAGCTTGCCCAAAGGCAACAAGAACAGCTTGACAAGTTAACGCGCTGTATGAACGATGTGCAGCAGAAAATGCAGGGCGTAATCCTACATGGAGACGACTCTGCTCTGCTAGCAACATCACCCTCATCCAGCTCAAACTAAGACTCTGAACAAATAACATAACCACTATCTAAAAAGAGAATAAAAGTATACTTATCTGTTTCATTTAATATACTAATAAACTGCCTACGTGTGTGCGTCTGGCCCCTTTGCTTGTTGCCAACTCTCGCAACAACAAACAATCATCAGCTTTATTCACAGCAACGACTGCAGCAGCAGCAGTAGCAGCGGCAACAGCGTCAGCAACAGCAGTGGCAGCAACGGCAGCAGCAATTAACAGCCTTATGCACGACAGCAACAGCGGCGGCGGCGGCAGCGGCAGCGGCAACAGCAGCAGCGACGGCAGCGGCAACAACATCAGCAACAACAGCAGCAGCGGCGACAGCAGCGGCAACAACAACAACAGCATCAGCAGCGGCAGCAGCAGCAGCAACAACTACAATCAACAGCTTTATACACAGCAGCAACATCAGCATCAGCGGCGACAGCAGCGACAGCAACTGCGGCATCATCAGCGGCAACAGCAGCAACATCCTTCAGTAGCAACCAAACAACAGCCATACAGCGGCAACAACAGAAGCAGCACCAGCAGCAGCGGCGACAGCAGCGGCAACAACAACAACAGCATCAGCAGCGGCAGCAGCAATTAACAGCCTTATGCACGGCAGCAACAGCGGCGGCAGCGGCAGCGACAACAGCAGCAGCGACGGCAGCAGCGGCAACAACAACAACAGCATCAGCAACAGAGACGACAGCAGCAGCAACAACAACAACAGCATCAGCAGCGGCAGCAGCAGCAGCAACAACTACAATCAACAGCTTTATACACAGCAGCAACGGCAGCAACATCAGCAACATCAGCATCAGCGGCGACAGCAGCGACAGCAACTGCGCCATCATCAGCGGCAACAGCAGCAAAATCCTTCAGTAGCAACCAAACAACAGCCATACAGCGGCAACAACAGAAGCAGCACCAGCAGCAGCGACACAACAACATCAGCAGCAGCAACAGAGGCGGCAAAATCGACAACAACAACAACAATCAACAGCTTTATACACAGCGGCAGCAATCAGCGGCAGCAGCAGCAGCAGCAGCAACAACAACAGCAGCAAACAACAGCGACAGCGGCAGCAGCAGCAACAACCAGCAACAACAGCAGCAACAACAATCAACAGCTTTATACACAGCTGCAACACCAGCAGTAGCGGCTGCAGCGGCGACAGCGGCGGCAACAGCATCAGCAACAGCAACAACGGCAGCAACACCAGCAGCGGCGACACCAGCAGCGGCAACGGCAGCGACAGCGGCGGCAACAGCAACAGCGGCAACAACAATCAACAACTTCATAGACATTTATTTAAATACTCTTCCTCACACTTATATTTTGTTTACCGTTCGACGCAAAGGAACAAACGCAATGTCGGTCTGGATTCCAGAGCCCAGCTCTATGCCTGGTCGACAGACAGAGAAATGGGGACTGGGATCCAGACTGTTTTTTTTATTCATTTAATACACAGGTACTTACAATGAATTAAGTAACATATTATATACATATCAAGTGAAGTTGCCCGGCCTTGGCGTGGGGATTGCTGTCAAATTATTATTTGAGGACTGGGAAAATTCCCAAGTGTCTGGAAGCTACCCAGTCAGATAGTCGTTGCACCTGAATGAGCTGGAGTCGCCAGCTTGACCACCGTTGATCCTGCCGCCAGATGCCATTAGTATGGGTGCGTGAGAGACGAAGCATCCAGGCCTTTTTCCATTGTGTGGGATGTCGCAGTCTGAATTTCTGTAAGTTGGCAACCTTTTCCTTTATATTGACAGAGCATTTACAGATACCGTACAAGCAGATGGAAGCGAGTGGGTGAATGAAATAAGAGCGAACACACAGGAGGAATTGGTTCCCACTTGACCATGGTGCATCAACATATTCCAAACATACACGCTCCACATCCGCATGTAGGCAGCCAAGCCTTGTCCAGATTTATTTATGATAGATGTTTACAAATTTCAGTTAACAAAATTTGAAGCTTAATATAATCACAATTCTTTGAAATAAAATAGTAAAGGGTTTTATCCCGGTATGACATAGCAAGTGTATTTATGTTTGTCTCATTTCTTCTTTGTAGTTGATTGTGATTAATTGAGCATAACATCTTTAGATTGAAAGCGACGACAGCATTACTAGTATTTGGCATGCCATAAGTCGGCTGTTCTGATAATGTGCTGTAAGGGAGAGGAGGTGACGTGAAATGGCAAGAGTGCAGGGCAACGCTAGGTGAAACATATCTGCTTGAGACAAAAGGCAGAATGAAAAACACATCGAATACCCTGCTGCTACAGTGCCAGGTATGACGGAGTATTTTAACTGGTTACCATGCATTGTCGTTTGACTGTCTCCCCTCTCATAGAGACTGACGTGCGATGGATTTTTAATGTATGGAGTAAGTTTATTTATGGGTAATGTTGTAGCTGCGCAACTGGGTTAATGGCAAGGACATCAAATAACTGATGCAAGAGATTAGAAGGAGTGGGTGATTGTAATATGAGCAAGTTGCCGCCAGCATAACAAGAACATACACGGTTGCGGTCTTGGCATTGTCTCTATTCCAGTATGCAAAACAGGAGTTTGTTCATATTGAGAGTATACTACATGTGGAGGAAGTAGATACGGGATTTAAGATTTAAGATCGCTTCAAGATCATTGGGTTACCACTAGGATAACTATGAAGAGTATTCTAGATCAAAATTATAAACTGAAATAATTTTGCTAAAATCTTGCAGCGCTTATGAACATCATCTGCATGATAAGTTTAGAGAGCTAAGTTGAAACTGTTTGCTCACCTAGGCTGCACATGGTTTTTAAACAGGGCCCCCGGTATACGAGACAAACATGTCCTGTTCGTTGTTTAGATTAGTAGTCGGTTTGCTCACCTAGGCTGCTCATGGTTTTTCAGCCAGGGCCCCCGGTATACGAGACAAACATGTCCTTTTCGTTGTTTAGAAATAGTAGTCGGTTTGCTCACCTAGGCTGCTCATGCTTTTTTTGACAGGGCCCCCGGTATACGAGACAAACATGTCCAATTCGTTGTTTAGAAATAGTTGTCGGTTTGCTCACCTAGGCTGCACATGCCTTTTTTATAGGCAGGGCCCCCGGTATACGAGACAAACTTGTCCTGTATATCAGCAGAGATGTGCATTAAAGAGTTGCATTGTTTGAGGTGGAATTGGGGAGAAATTCGAACAGTCAAAGAAAGCTACTTGCCGGAGAACCAGTGCATAATGTGTGGGAGAGTTAGTGTGAGGCTGGTCACGGTAAAACCGGCCAGGTGATCGTGCACAAGAGGCACAAAAGGCTTGGCCGGGAGCAGTATGATCGGCCAGGTAATCGCATACAGGGGCTCGAAAGGCTTGGAAGCAGCCTAAGTCATCAAAATACATATGCATTAGGCTAGTTCTGAACATCAGTATATGGTTCCCAAGAAGAGTATCAAGTACATCGTAGTGCGTCAATCATAAGCATCATGGATAGCCTTGTAAACAAGCAGAGAGACATCTCAGAGTATCAAGCATAAGGGCATCGGTGAAGAGGAGTTCACTCAAAAGACATCAATTATATGTGTTGTAGGTTATCAAGCACAAATATATCAATAGCATGGCACAGGGCATAAGAAAATGAGTATCAAGTATAGCATACAATATAAGGCATTAAGTATGACCATCGCAACCAGCTCCGAGGACCATTGATTAGGGTACAGTGCAGCATCATACAGCAACAAGCATAAAAGCATCGGTAATGGGACAAGA
This sequence comes from Drosophila littoralis, assembly GCA_018903485.1. NCBI lineage: Eukaryota > Metazoa > Arthropoda > Insecta > Diptera > Drosophilidae > Drosophila > Drosophila littoralis. Next base: position 11,403 of record JAEIGF010000101.1, on the reverse strand, counting down.
TCAACAGCGTCATCTTTGCTGCTGCATACAGAGGGCATAGGGGGCCAGGAGCAAATGCTCACGCGGGAGGGTGCATGCAAGTAAAAGGAGGTTAGTGAAGCTGTTTGAATTGTGAGTACTTACTGAAAGTGATCATTTGACCGTTATGACAAGGTAGCTGATTCTAGCATTGCTAGAGTAGAGTTGATGCAGGCAGATAGAATTAGATGAGGTATGGCGGTGCTCTGCGTCGAATAAGCTGGACACCTGGCCAGATTCGCCTTAGTCGTCGTTGAACTCGATTACTTCCTGATATTAGTAGGAGTCTTGCCAATTTGTTTGGGTGGTTTTCTAACCGGTCGTTGTATTGCTTAGCACGGGAATTGATTATTTCCCATACTGTAGGGACTTTGGTGTCATTATGAAGGGTACGGTTTCTGACATAATAGGGTGCATTGCAGATTAGGCGGAGTGCTTGTGATTGAATGCTTTTTTTAATTGCTGCGCATGCGTGCGCTACGGCGAGCTTCTAACGATTAAGCTAGGAGTCGCATTTTATTGTCTTTTCATTGCTTAAATCTAGTTCACAATACAATATATAAGACAGAATTGGAATGAAATAGGTCTAATTGTGAAACGGACTAGCTGACAAATTACTGGCATGTATGAAACAATTTAACGAAAAATTACATGCATATCACAACATAAACAAAATTGTGACGAATTACGATAAATAAATATTTAACAATTATTTTTTACATTTAACATTACTTAATATTATGTTTAGCAGGCTTATTTGAATTTTTAGCAGTTGGCGGTACTATATCTGTTATTAACAGTGCCTCTGTTAACATTATCAGGGTTGTTTGCGATTGCGTTCAGAACAGTTGAGCATTTACTCAACTGTTTCTGTTATTAACATACCTCTGTTAATGTTATCAGGGCTGCTTTCGATTGCGTTTAGAACAGCTGAGTTAACATATTAATTGAATCAAAAGTGTAAACAAAGTTTGCCAGAAGGGCGAATTTGAAGATTTGTTGAAAATTATTATTTAAATTGGTGCAAATTAACTTATTATTTATTATTTCCAGGTCGCATGGATTAATATGTTGAATGGCCTGGCTTTCCTATGTGTTTGCCGCCCGCAATTGGACCATCGACGTTGGAGCCTCTGCCAGGAGTGCCACGGGCGCCTTCTGGCAATTTGGAGATGTCTGCCGTTCGTCGAGGATTGGCTGTACTCTGCTGAAGGTGCCCACACAAGCTTCTGGGGCATCTTATGGTGTGTTTGCATGCCAAAGCAGGAGAGTAGGAGCCATATTCCCAGCCTGTGGGGCATTTGCAGCTGCCATGTACCCAGCCGTGTTCTGCGCAGGGCTGCTTGCTGTTTTTGCAAGAGCTTCTGGCGCTTTGGAGGCCAGCA
>JAEIGF010000101.1:0-5000 GCA_018903485.1 Drosophila littoralis | reverse complement strand
TTAGCAGCTCTACCCCTCGTCGACAAGCACGTTGGTTGCCCCACCAGGAATGTTTCGCGTTCCAGTCGCCACATAAGATGAACCCAGACCCGCTCAATTTTGCAAAATGTTGGAAAAGTTTGGCAAACATGTCGACACTCCAATTGTATTGCGGTGGGCAATAAATTGGAGCTAGGACAATGGTCTCATTTTTTGCCAGGGTCACAGCTACCGGTGCTGATTGCATGGATTCAAAAACAATTGCTTCCAGAGCAATATGTTTGATTCCATGTTTTACTAAAGTGGCAACACCCCCGCATCTATGGTGTGGTGGTGGGCGAGTTGCCGCATATGTATGGTAGCCGTTAATAGTTATTGGGGGACCTGGGTTGAGAGCGCTGGGGCCCAATCGTAGCTCGACGAGCATCATAATATCGACTTTATGTCGATGCATGAAAACCTCTAATTCATTTACTTTGTTTCTAACGCCAGCAGCATTCCAATATGCAATTTTAAAAGAGTTGCCATATTGGTCGCTGCTGTGTTCCGTGTTCGGAATAACGTTTGGCCTTCTCCTGTTAAGCAATGGACTGTTTGGGTTGAACAAATGTGTTGTTGTAGTAGTTGTGGTGTCACTAGTAGTGTGAGTGGTGTGTCTGCCATCATTGAGGTGAGTCAACGTGGCAGCAGCGCTGGCATTGTCGGTGTTGTTCGCTCTATACATACTGGCTACTGTCAGTGGCCATGTGTACACAATTGGCGTTTGCCAATTGGCTGTTGTTTATTGGCTGTGCTGTGCTAATCAATGTACTCATTAAATTAGAAAAATTGTTTGTTTTATTGACTTCGTTCAAGGTATCAGAGGTTGATGTTGTTAGTGGGATTGTTTGTTGTTCTCTTTGTTTATTAATATTAGTGTTGCTTGCTGCCATTGTGAGCAGCAGGCTAATTAGCATGTCTATTTTCTTGGACATCACATTTATACTTATCACATTTTGCTGCAGCGCCTCCAAGAGTGGTGAGTCCGCCTGCTGTCTGTGTTGTTGTTGCGATTGCTGCTGGTGTAGTTGCTGTTGCTCATGTGATTGCTGCTCTTGCTGTCGTTGGTATTGCTGCCGTTTTTGTTGCTCCGGTTGTTGTTGCTGCCTCAGTCGCTGTTGCATCTGAAGTTGCTGCTGCTGCTTGGGTTGTAGTTGTTGCTGTTGTTGTTGCTGCTGTTGATGTTGCTGCTGTTGCTGCTCCAGTTGTAGCTGTTGCTGGTACTTCTTGAGGTGTTGCATGGCTGGGTTGTGAGTCCTGCTCGTATTTGCTTGCCCACTGGCTACTTGGCTATAAGTCAGTTGGTTTTTGGCTTCGGCTGTTGGTGTTGCTGCTGTTGTTGTTGCTGCTGCTTTTGCTGTTGTTGCCGAAGTTGCTGTTGCTGCTGCTTCCGTTCCTTAGTCGACTTATTTCCACTAGGAGCTGAAGTATTAATTGCTGGGTATGGTGGCTGCTGGTGTTGATGTTGTTGTTGCTGCTGCTGCTGGTGATGTTGTTGTAGCTTCCGATGTTGTTGTTGCTGCTGCTGGTGTTGTTGTTGATGTGGCTGCCAATGCTGTTGTTGTTTCTGTTGCTGCTGTTGTTGTTGCTGCTGCTGTTGTTGCTGTTGCTGCTGTTGTTGTTGCTGCTGCTGCTGTTGCTGCTGCTCTTGTTGCTGCTGCTGTTGTTGCGGCTTCTGTTGTTGCTGCTGCTGTTGTTGCTGCTGCTGCTGTTGCTGTTGCTGTTGTTGCTGGTTTGCTGCTGCTTTTGCTGCTGCTGTTGTCGCTGCTGCTGCTGTTGCCTATCAATTGCCGCTCGGACACGATTTGCTGTTAGTTTTTCCCGCTCCATTTTGTACACACTGCATCCCTTAAAGCTGGCTATGTGGTCACCCTTGCAGTTTTTTTTCTGTTTAGTATAGAGTTGCGAAGGGGGAGCCGGGATCGAGCCGGACACCAGGCGACGGACGTTGGACGATGGACGACGGGCTGTGGACGATGGCGAGCGACGTGACGAGACGAGACGACAGAGAGACACTAAACGAATAGCCATACTCTCGGAAGAGAGCAGGCTAGAACGCTAGAAATGCCGACTATGCCGCCACGCCGACGCCGACGGCGTAACGACATGTCCACGACCACCATCCATGCGCCGAATCCGTGTCGAGTCCATGCTGGCACTCGCTCTGATGCCCGAGACTTCGATCCCGAATTCCCTTATCGCCCCAGAAATTTATTTATTCATATATGTTACTTTTGCGATGGATATGTATGTGTGTAATAACGTTATAAATAAAGTAAATCTTAAATGTAAAAACAATTAGATGTGTGATGTGTGTGCGTGCACAATGCGTGTGTACAATATGGTGTTGGGCAAATTTTGTGTCAATACAAGAATGTATGTATTCAGACATTAATAATTTATGGTTATATATATATATATAATTTGAAAAACTTAAATATATATGTATGTGTAAATTAACAGAGTTAATGGTGTGGTGTAGAGTGGGTTGTAACATACAATTGGTGTAAGGTGCGGCGTCAGTAAGCAGAGCTTACCATAAGCCAGCAGTTTTGGCAGAGTATTATGCTGTTATGCAATTTGTCTATGAGAGAAGTACTAATTTATTATTAATACTAGTTTTGTGAAAGATGTGCTATTGAAATAACTATGGGAGTTTTGAGTTTATTTTAGTTTTGAGTCAGTGGGCGTATCTGATTTTTGATTGTTATTGTTTATTGGTTGCCATACACATACCAGCAATTTTGTGCGTTTGCCTGTACATGTTTATGTGTGCGAAATTGGATTGCTCGTGATAATAGCGAGACAATTTTATGATTATCAGTTTTGCATCAACATTTTTTGGCCGGCTATGGCAAAGAGTGGCGACACCGAGGTGTATGCCAGTCAATTGCGCTGCCAATCGATATGTGTGCATTTGTGTGACTGTGTGTGCTTCTTATTTTGAGTACCTTGCAATGGATTTCTAAATATTATTTAATCGTTACTCCATATGTTATTTCAACGCAAGTGGGCACAATTTGACTAAGTTTAGCACATACATATATATGCTTATAAATGATGGCATATTTTAGAAATATTAATTTCCCTAAAGCCGGTGCTATCTCTCATAGGGCAGGTGTTTAGGTTACCAGCACCGGCTATTGCCAAAATTTATTTAGATATACATATATGTATGTGTATATGAGAGAGTTGTTTGATCAAAAGGATTAAGTTTATAAAGAAAATTGTGTGAGTAGATAGATATATAAACAATTTTGGTGTATGACTATGTCTAGGATAGTGTGTGTGTGTGTGAGTGTGTATGTCTAAATTGGACAATTTTGATAATTGTGGGATCAGGTCAAACAAAACAAGAGCAGCAGCTAGCTGATGTTAATTGTTGATTGTTGAGTTATGTAGATTGTTGCAACGGTGGCTATTGTTGCTGTTGCCGCTGCTATATGTGCGATAGTGGTGCAAACAATGATGATGAAGAAGATGATGGTGATAATGATGATGATGATGATGAAGACAACAATGATGGTGGTGGTGATGATGATGGTCGTCTGGAGTCAGCTGGGCTCATTTGGGCTGACTGTAAGTTGCACAGTCATCGTCGTCTTCATCTATTGTTTTGTGATGAATTCGCTGCGCCGCCGTTAGGTCGTGTGCGCAAGGAATGTATACGACCGACGAATTTGGGCGAACAGCGAGATAGGCTGGCGACGGCCTGTCTGGGAAGTGCGAGTTTGTTTTGATGTTGTTGTTGTCTGGCGAATTTGTGAGTATGCCTACACATGGGCGTTGGCAATGGTGTGTGTGTGTGTGTGTGTGTATGCGCAAGCATGCGAATTTGTGTGCGTGCAACTTGATGTCTCGCAATTAATAAATGCAGAAAATATATATATATGTATAGCGGACGTTTTGGGTTGTATGCACACGTGCATGTGTTTAATGTAGCACATAGATATTTGTTTTGGGAATGAGTATCATTTGATTTTTATAAGCAGGTAGAGTTTTTAATTGAAAAGACAGTAATAATGGAAAGGTGTGTGAGAAAATAACAAACGAAAGGTAGGTAATTGGAAGACAGGTGAGTAAATGATGGGTGTCTTTGATCGTTAATATTGTTATTTTCGAGTTTTCAAAGATTGAACAAAGTTTTAAAGGAGTTCTATTTTGGTTTGGATTGGGCAAGCTGACGGGCTACAATGAGAAAGCTAATCAGAGCCTCTGCTTAAACTTGATGAGGATGGTGTCGCCAGCAGCGTGGAGTCGACTTCATGTCGGAGGAATCCCTGCATTTGCTGCTGGACGATGCTCATGGAGCCCGTCAGCTTATCAAGCTAGATCTCTTGGGGAGCTTTTTTTGTGGCTGTCGTTTGTTGTTGATGTTTTGGTTTCTGTCGCCACTAGAGTTGTGGATGTCACAAGCGCTAACCTTGGAGGTGATCTAGGTGATCTTTTTATGAATTGTCAGTGGCGACAAAAAGGAGTTTTTGAATAAGGCACACTAGGTGATATGCTTGTTTTGAAATGAGTCAGTGTCAGTGTCAGTGGCGACATGAAAGAATTTTTGATTAAAGCACACTAGGTGATATGCTTGTTTTGAAATGAGTAAGTAAGTTTGCAATTTTTAGTTTATTATGTTTTTAATTTATTATGTGTTTAAAAGAGGTATGCAGGCGCTTGACGTTGAATTAGTTCAACGCCTGGCCATATACGACGGAGACGGCGTTGGGCTCGGTTGCCTCCTGAAAGAAGTAGCGAGCTTGCCAGTTTGTTAGTATGATTTTCCAGTCGGTCATTGTGCCGACTGGCGTTTTGTTTCACCTCATCCCATATTGATGGCATTTTCATATCATGATGCAGCGTACGATTTGTGATAAAGTAAGGTGCACCGCTGATGAGGCGAAGAGCCCGCGACTGTACTGTTTGTATTCGACGCAAGTGTGAGTCGGCAGTACAGCCGTATAACTCAATGCCATAACGCCAGATGG
>JAEIGF010000100.1:0-17589 GCA_018903485.1 Drosophila littoralis | reverse complement strand
GAGAGTAACTTCATCCGAACAACAACAAGGAACGAGAATACAGTTACTTTTGGGGTAAATTGTGCTCCATACCTCGCAATCCGGGTCCTCCATCAACTTGCTCGTGATATACGAGAATTATGTCCTATCGCATCCGATATAATTGAAAATTATATGTATGTCGATGATGTTCTAGCTGGGGCACACATGAAGCAACAAGCAATTTCAGCCATTGCAGAACTCCGCATGGCACTCGACAGAGCCTTCCCTCTGAGAAAGTGGACATCCAACACAGGCCAGCGTCGCTAAAACGCTAGGCATTCGATGGCAAGCCACAACAGACCAGTTTTTCTATGCTCCGTTCATAGTTCGAGCAAAGATTTGCATGCAAGAGATCTGGCTCCAAGAGCTGGGGTGGGATGATTCCCTGCCGGAAGATCTCGTTCAACGTTGGCATGACTTCCTAACCGACTTTCCCTCTCTCGAAGAGATCCGTATTCCAAGATGGGTCGATTTTCAGCAAAAGGCAAAGGTGCAGTTTCATGGCTTCTGCTCTTTATTTGCGCGTCCTCGGTGGCGGCATGGACCGTAATGGTTACAACTACCACAAAACCAATGGCCAGTTCCTGTTACGGTACTTGAGACAGAGATTGAACAACGCGCAGTGAAGTGCAATGTCTCACAGCTACCCTCCTATAACTTTCTGGAACGATTCTCCAGATTCGACAAGGCATTTATCCAGCGCTGTAGAAATCCAGCGATCCACCTTCCCGCCGAGCTCCGTAATGAAGAACTTACGAGAGTTCAGTTCCGACTTATCGAGTATACTCAACGCCAAGCTTATCCTAAGGAGTTAAGCTGTTTGCTCGATAAGAAGCCAATTCAAAGATCAAGCAGTATTCGCAATTTAATCCCTTTCATCGATCAAAGGGGTATTCTGCGATCCTGTGGACGGGCGAGAGGTCAACCTCGTTAGGCTATGATGAGCGACACCCCATAATCATTCCGGCCAATTGTGATTTTTCACGCCTCCTGGTCCGATTTACCCACCTCATTTGTTTTCACGGAGGCAATCAGTTGGTAATGCGCCTCATAAGAGTCAAATACTGGATCCCAAAGCTCATGATCCTGGTAAAATCTACCATAAACTCCTGCAAGGTCTGTGTAATACACCGTAGACGACTTCAGACCCAACTTATGGGCGAGCTCCCAAGGGCGACATCAACCTTTTCCCGACCCTTCACACACACGGGTGTAGACTTTGCCGGACCTTTCGATATTAAAAGCTACATTGGTCGAGCATGCAAAATAACCAAGGGTTATGTCTGTGTCTTCGTTTGTTTCAGCACGAAAGCAATCCATTTAGAAGCCACCACAGATCTAACCACGGAGATATTGCTGGCCGCATTTTCGCGATTTATAGCAAGACGTGGCCTTTCACAACAGATGTACTCAGATAATGGGAAAACATTTGTGGGAGCCTCATCCGTTCTTTCGAGAAATTTCTTGCAAGCGACCAAAGAGCTCATCCTATCCAAGCATAGCCATCAAAACTAATGTTGACATTTCAATCCTCCTGGCGCTCCTCACATGGGCGGATTGTGGGAAGCAGGTGTCAAAAGCTTTAAGACCCACTTCAACAAATCCAGCTCATCCTCAAAATATACATTTGAGGAGTTCGCGACTCTCCTCTCCAAGATTGAAGCCTGCCTTAACTCCAGGCCAATCTCTCCAATGTCGGCAGATCCGACTGATTCATTGGCTCTAAGTCCAGGCCACATCCGAGTTGGCGGCCCCTCTTCTGTCAACTAACGAGCCAGTAATCAAAGAAGACGCTATTTCTATAATTACCCGCTGGCAGCGACTCAAAGCGCTCCACCACAATTCTGCTTTCGGTGGAAGAATGAGTATTTAAAAGAGCTCCATAAGCGAAACAAATGGCAGTCCCCTACAAGGGACCTCCAAGTCGGTGATATGGTGATTATCAAGGAAGATAGCCTACCAATAAATGAATGGCGCCTTGGCCGAGTCCAGCTGGCTTGCCCATTCACAGATGACAAGGTCCGCGTAGTGGACGTGCTTACCGCTCGTGGTGTCATCCGAAGGCCAATAGCCAAATTGGTCCTTCTTCAAACTGAGGCAAACACCACCGACTAATCCTTAAAAGCAACTAATCCCTCTTTCAAAACAAAACCATCACATATTAACACCTCTCCTACATCTTATTCTCCAGTTCACATCTCTGTAAAGAACCAGCATGGCACCGTCAACGAAGGTGTCCAATCAACGCCAAGGAACGGACTCCTTTAAATGCCGGGTGTGTAGAGGCATCCATGCGCTACGCAAGTGCCAGCGTTTCTTGAAGCTCACGCCCGAGAAGCGCCTCCGAGCCGTTTTGATAAACAAATATTGCTCCAACTGCCTGGCTCATCAGCATTCAGGGGAGTCATGTCGCAGTGGAGCCAAGTGCAAAATTGCAAAGAGGACCACCACACCTTACTCCCATGCGTTATCCCCGTAGCGCTCGACCCTCTCGGTCAGCCAACAGGCCCACAAGAAGAGCTTCTGGCGCCTCGCCCTCCAGCGGCACATCACCCCCAAGCCCGAGACGTTCTACTATACGGACGTCGCTTACGTCCCTTCTCCAGCAGAAGGGGGTCAGTATACTGTCATCCGCCATAGTGCTGCTCGACACCGGGAAAAAGACCCCTGAGACTCGGGCTCTGATCGATCCATGTTGTTCAGTAAGCCGCATTAATGCAACCATGGCAAGGGCCTATGGCCTTTCCGTCACTCGCATTGGCGCAGAAGGAGCAGAAGGAGCACAGCCGTGCTATGCTCCAAGACAACTCAGATGTCTCGAGAGGTGGTCTTAATGGCTGACCCGCAACTCAGCTGCATAACTCCAGCCCGAGCTATCAGAGCGGACATGAAGGACCCGTTCAGCAATGTCGTTTTGGCGGACAATGACTGGTTCCGTCCATCTCCAGTACCTTTGATACTCGGTATCCTCCCGAGCCAAGGCGGTCTGCCGATGGCTCAAAATACTAAGTTTGGATGGATACTCTCTGGCACATGCACGCAATACGAATCCTTCAATCTGCATATTGCCAGGGGGGGGAGAACGTTCATGCCAGTTCATTGGTAGTCTGAACACAGCATTGACTGAGCCTCACTCAGTGTGAGAGAGTCACTCAGTGAGACAGACTCCCTCACTGAGAGAGACTCACTCACTAATCGATCCCAGATACGCTTAGCACTCTCCTTATGGTCTCATTTTGCACCTCCATAACTCCAACCAAAAATATGTCACTTCAGTTAAAATTCAGAGTTTGTTACATGCAGCCGAAAAATTCTAATGAAGGGCTTTTTTTCCATTACAACCAAGCATTATTTATCTGACGCCACCCCCACAAACACCTGGTATCTGAGACAAGTTTTGGAAAAGCAGTTTTAACTTCCAGGTAAGGTTGTATGTTTTAAGATAGAATAGTCGGGTGAGACTATTTGGCTTTGACCTGCACCTCTAGGTTGCAATGCCAAATTGGCAGGGCTCCTGGTATCTGAGACAAGTTTTGGTAAAGCAGTTTTGACTTCCAGGTGAGGCTGCATGTTTTCAGACTAAATAGTCGGGTGAGACTATTTGGCTTTGACTTTCTCCCCTAAGCTGCAAATGCCAGATTGGCAGAGGTCCTGGTATCTCAGTCAAGTTTTGGTGAACCAGCTTTGACTTCCAGGTGAGGCTGTATATTTTAGGACTTAATAGTCGGGTGATACTATTTGGCGTTGACGTGCTCCCCTAGGCTGCAAATTCCAGATTGGCAGGGCTCCTGGTATCTGAGACAAGTGTTGCTAAAGCAATTTTGGCGGCCAGATGGGGCTGTATGTTTTAAGATTGATAAGTCGGGTGAGACTATTTGGCTATGACCTGCTCCCCTATGCTGCAAATGCCAGATTGGCAGCTTTGACTTCCAGGTGAGGCTGTATGTTTTAAGACTTAATAGTCGGGTTAGACTATTTGGCTTTGAATAGCTCCCCTAGGCTGCAAATGCCAGATTGGCGGGGCTCCTGTTATCTGAGACAAGTTTTGGGTAAGCAGTTTTGAATTCCAGGTGAGGCTGTATGTTTTAAGATGGAAAAGTCGGGGGAGACTATTTGGCTTTGACTAGCTCCCCTAGGCTGCAAATGCCAGATTGGCAGAGGTCCTGGTATCTCAGTCAAGTTTTGGTGAACCAGCTTTGACTTCCAGGTGAGGCTGTATGTTTCAGGACTTAATAGTCGGGTGAGACTATTTGGCTTTGGCCTGCATTGGAATGGAATGGCTCGACTCGAATATCTGTCTCTCAAGAAGAGCAATTAGACGTCATTCTCACAAAATTTTGGGAGGTGGAGCACATTCCAGTCAAACTGGTAAAGAGCTCCGACTCTTTCTGTGAGAGTAACTTCATCCGAACAACAACAAGGAACGAGAATACAGTTACTTTTGGGGTAAATTGTGCTCCATACCTCGCAATCCGGGTCCTCCATCAACTTGCTCGTGATATACGAGAATTATGTCCTATCGCATCCGATATAATTGAAAATTATATGTATGTCGATGATGTTCTAGCTGGGGCACACATGAAGCAACAAGCAATTTCAGCCATTGCAGAACTCCGCATGGCACTCGACAGAGCCTTCCCTCTGAGAAAGTGGACATCCAACACAGGCCAGCGTCGCTAAAACGCTAGGCATTCGATGGCAAGCCACAACAGACCAGTTTTTCTATGCTCCGTTCATAGTTCGAGCAAAGATTTGCATGCAAGAGATCTGGCTCCAAGAGCTGGGGTGGGATGATTCCCTGCCGGAAGATCTCGTTCAACGTTGGCATGACTTCCTAACCGACTTTCCCTCTCTCGAAGAGATCCGTATTCCAAGATGGGTCGATTTTCAGCAAAAGGCAAAGGTGCAGTTTCATGGCTTCTGCTTTTTATTTGCGCGTCCTCGGTGGCGGCATGGACCGGAATGGTTACAACTACCACAAAACCAATGGCCAGTTCCTGTTACGGTACTTGAGACAGAGATTGAACAACGCGCAGTGAAGTGCAATGTCTCACAGCTACCCTCCTATAACTTTCTGGAACGATTCTCCAGATTCGACAAGGCATTTATCCAGCGCTGTAGAAATCCAGCGATCCACCTTCCCGCCGAGCTCCGTAATGAAGAACTTACGAGAGTTCAGTTCCGACTTATCGAGTATACTCAACGCCAAGCTTATCCTAAGGAGTTAAGCTGTTTGCTCGATAAGAAGCCAATTCAAAGATCAAGCAGTATTCGCAATTTAATCCCTTTCATCGATCAAAGGGGTATTCTGCGATCCTGTGGACGGGCGAGAGGTCAACCTCGTTAGGCTATGATGAGCGACACCCCATAATCATTCCGGCCAATTGTGATTTTTCACGCCTCCTGGTCCGATTTACCCACCTCATTTGTTTTCACGGAGGCAATCAGTTGGTAATGCGCCTCATAAGAGCCAAATACTGGATCCCAAAGCTCATGATCCTGGTAAAATCTACCATAAACTCCTGCAAGGTCTGTGTAATACACCGTAGACGACTTCAGACCCAACTTATGGGCGAGCTCCCAAGGGCGACATCAACCTTTTCCCGACCCTTCACACACACGGGTGTAGACTTTGCCGGACCTTTCGATATTAAAAGCTACATTGGTCGAGCATGCAAAATAACCAAGGGTTATGTCTGTGTCTTCGTTTGTTTCAGCACGAAAGCAATCCATTTAGAAGCCACCACAGATCTAACCACGGAGATATTGCTGGCCGCATTTTCGCGATTTATAGCAAGACGTGGCCTTTCACAACAGATGTACTCAGATAATGGGAAAACATTTGTGGGAGCCTCATCCGTTCTTTCGAGAAATTTCTTGCAAGCGACCAAAGAGCTCATCCTATCCAAGCATAGCCATCAAAACTAATGTTGACATTTCAATCCTCCTGGCGCTCCTCACATGGGCGGATTGTGGGAAGCAGGTGTCAAAAGCTTTAAGACCCACTTCAACAAATCCAGCTCATCCTCAAAATATACATTTGAGGAGTTCGCGACTCTCCTCTCCAAGATTGAAGCCTGCCTTAACTCCAGGCCAACCTCTCCAATGTCGGCAGATCCGACTGATTCATTGGCTCTAAGTCCAGGCCACATCCGAGTTGGCGGCCCTCTTCTGTCAACTAACGAGCCAGTAATCAAAGAAGACGCTATTTCTATAATTACCCGCTGGCAGCGACTCAAAGCGCTCCACCACAATTCTGCTTTCGGTGGAAGAATGAGTATTTAAAAGAGCTCCATAAGCGAAACAAATGGCAGTCCCCTACAAGGGACCTCCAAGTCGGTGATATGGTGATTATCAAGGAAGATAGCCTACCAATAAATGAATGGCGCCTTGGCCGAGTCCAGCTGGCTTGCCCATTCACAGATGACAAGGTCCGCGTAGTGGACGTGCTTACCGCTCGTGGTGTCATCCGAAGGCCAATAGCCAAATTGGTCCTTCTTCAAACTGAGGCAAACACCACCGACTAATCCTTAAAAGCAACTAATCCCTCTTTCAAAACAAAACCATCACATATTAACACCTCTCCTACATCTTATTCTCCAGTTCACATCTCTGTAAAGAACCAGCATGGCACCGTCAACGAAGGTGTCCAATCAACGCCAAGGAACGGACTCCTTTAAATGCCGGGTGTGTAGAGGCATCCATGCGCTACGCAAGTGCCAGCGTTTCTTGAAGCTCACGCCCGAGAAGCGCCTCCGAGCCGTTTTGATAAACAAATATTGCTCCAACTGCCTGGCTCATCAGCATTCAGGGGAGTCATGTCGCAGTGGAGCCAAGTGCAAAAATTGCAAAGAGGACCACCACACCTTACTCCACATGCGTTATCCCCGTAGCGCTCGACCCTCTCGGTCAGCCAACAGGCCCACAAGAAGAGCTTCTGGCGCCTCGCCCTCCAGCGGCACATCACCCCCAAGCCCGAGACGTTCTACTATACGGACGTCGCTTACGTCCCTTCTCCAGCAGAAGGGGGTCAGTATACTGTCATCCGCCATAGTGCTGCTCGACACCGGGAAAAAGACCCCTGAGACTCGGGCTCTGATCGATCCATGTTGTTCAGTAAGCCGCATTAATGCAACCATGGCAAGGGCCTATGGCCTTTCCGTCACTCGCATTGGCGCAGAAGGAGCAGAAGGAGCACAGCCGTGCTATGCTCCAAGACAACTCAGATGTCTCGAGAGGTGGTCTTAATGGCTGACCCGCAACTCAGCTGCATAACTCCAGCCCGAGCTATCAGAGCGGACATGAAGGACCCGTTCAGCAATGTCGTTTTGGCGGACAATGACTGGTTCCGTCCATCTCCAGTACCTTTGATACTCGGTATCCTCCCGAGCCAAGGCGGTCTGCCGATGGCTCAAAATACTAAGTTTGGATGGATACTCTCTGGCACATGCACGCAATACGAATCCTTCAATCTGCATATTGCCAGGGGGGGGAGAATGTTCATGCCAGTTCATTGGTAGTCTGAACACAGCATTGACTGAGCCTCACTCAGTGTGAGAGAGTCACTCAGTGAGACAGACTCCCTCACTGAGAGAGACTCACTCACTAATCGATCCCAGATACGCTTAGCACTCTCCTTATGGTCTCATTTTGCACCTCCATAACTCCAACCAAAAAATATGTCACTTCAGTTAAAATTCAGAGTTTGTTACATGCAGCCGAAAAATTCTAATGAAGGGCTTTTTTTCCATTACAACCAAGCATTATTTATCTGACGCCACCCCCACAAACACCTGGTATCTGAGACAAGTTTTGGAAAAGCAGTTTTAACTTCCAGGTAAGGTTGTATGTTTTAAGATAGAATAGTCGGGTGAGACTATTTGGCTTTGACCTGCACCTCTAGGTTGCAATGCCAAATTGGCAGGGCTCCTGGTATCTGAGACAAGTTTTGGTAAAGCAGTTTTGACTTCCAGGTGAGGCTGCATGTTTTCAGACTAAATAGTCGGGTGAGACTATTTGGCTTTGACTTTCTCCCCTAAGCTGCAAATGCCAGATTGGCAGGGGTCCTGGTATCTGAGTCAAGTTACGGTAAGGCAGTTTTGACTTCCCTAGCTCCCCTAGGCTGCAAATGCCAGATTGGCGGGGGTCCTGTTATCTGAGACAAGTTTTGGGTAAGCAGTTTTGAATTCCAGGTGAGGCTGTATGTTTTAAGATGGATAAGTCGGGTGAGACTATTTGGCTATGACCTGCTCCCCTAGGCTGCAAATGCCAGATTGGCAGGGCTCCCATTCAGCGAACAGCATGTAAATGGCAAACGAGGCTAGTTTTGGTGAAGCAGTTTTGACTTCCAGGTGAGGCTGTATGTTTTAAGACCTAATAGTCGGGTGAGACTATTTGTCTTTGACTAGCTACCCTAGGCTGCTAATGCCAGATTGGCGGGGCTCCTGGTATCTGAGACAAGTTTTTGTAAAGCAGTTTTGGCGTCCAGGTGAGGCTGTATGTTTTAAGATGGATAAGTCGGGTGAGACTATTTGGCTATGACCTGCTCCCCTAGGCTGCAAATGCCAGATTGGCAGGGCCCAGGTATCTGAGACTAGTTTTGGTGAAGCAGTTATGACTTCCAGGTGGGGCTGTATGTTTTAAGATGGAATAGTCGGGTGAGACTATTTGTCTTTGACTAGCTCCCCTAGGCTGCAAATGCCAGATTGGCAGGGCTCCTGGTATCTGAGACAAGTTTTTGTAAAGCAGTTTTGACGTCCGGGTGAGGCTGTATGTTTTAAGATGGAATAGTCGGGTGACACTATTTTGACTAGCTCCCCTATGCTGCAAATGCCAGATTGGCAGGGGCCTGGTATCTGAGTCAGGTTTTGGTGAAGAAGCTTTGATTTCCAGGTGAGCCTGTATGTTTTAAGACTTAATAGTCGGGTTAGACTATTTGGCTTTGAATAGCTCCCCTAGGCTGCAAATGCCAGATTGGCGGGGCTCCTGTTATCTGAGACAAGTTTTGGGTAAGCAGTTTTGAATTCCAGGTGAGGCTGTATGTTTTAAGATGGAAAAGTCGGGTGAGACTGTTTGGCTTTGACTTGTTCACCTAGGCTGCAAATGCCAGATTGGCAGGGGTCCTGGTATCTCAGTCAAGTTTTGGTGAACCAGCTTTGACTTCCAGGTGAGGCTGTATATTTTAGGACTTAATAGTCGGGTGAAACTATTTGGCGTTGACTAGCTCCCCTAGGCTGCAAATGCCAGATTGGCAGGGCTCCTGGTATCTGAGACAAGTGTTGCTAAAGCAATTTTGGCGGCCAGATGGGGCTGTATGTTTTAAGATGGATAAGTCGGGTGAGACTATTTGGCTATGACCTGCTCCCCTAGGCTGCAAATGCCAGATTAGCAGGGCCCTGGTATCTGAGACTAGTTTTGGTGAACCAGCTTTGACTTCCAGGTGAGGCTGTATGTTTCAGGACTTAATGGTCGGTTGAGACTTTTTGGCGTTGAATAGCTCCCCTAGGCTGCAAATGCCAGATTGGCGGGGCTCCTGTTATCTGAGACAAGTGTTGCTAAAGCAATTTTGGCGGCCAGATGGGGCTGTATGTTTTAAGATGGATAAGTCGGGTGAGACTATTTGGCTATGACCTGCTCCCCTAGGCTGCAAATGCCAGATTAGCAGGGCCCTGGTATCTGAGACTAGTTTTGGTGAACCAGCTTTGACTTCCAGGTGAGGCTGTATGTTTCAGGACTTAATAGTCGGTTGAGACTTTTTGGCGTTGAATAGCTCCCCTAGGCTGCAAATGCCAGATTGGCAGGGCTCCTAGTATCTGAGACAGGTTTTGGTGAAGCAGCTTTGACTTCCAGATAAGGCTGTATGTTTTAAGATGGATAAGTCGGGTGAGACTATTTGGCTATGACCTGCTCCCCTAGGCTGCAAATGCCAGATTAGCAGGGCCCTGGTATCTGAGACTAGTTTTGGTGAACCAGCTTTGACTTCCAGGTGAGGCTGTATGTTTCAGGACTTAATAGTCGGTTGAGACTATTTGGCGTTGAATAGCTCCCCTAGGCTGCAAATGCCAGATTGGCAGGGCTCCTGTTATCTGAGACAAGTTTTGGGTAAGCAGTTTTGATTTCCAGGTAAGGCTGTATGTTTTAAGATGGATAAGTCGGGTGAGACTATTTGGCTATGACCTGCTCCCCTAGGCTGCAAATGCCAGATTAGCAGGGCCCTGGTATCTGAGACTAGTTTTGGTGAACCAGCTTTGACTTCCAGGTGAGGCTGTATGTTTCAGGACTTAATAGTCGGTTGAGACTTTTTGGCGTTGAATAGCTCCCCTAGGCTGCAAATGCCAGATTGGCGGGGCTCCTGTTATCTGAGACAAGTTTTGGGTAAGCAGTTTTGATTTCCAGGTGAGGCTGTATGTTTTAAGATGGAAAAGTCGGGGGAGACTAGTTGGCTTTGACTAGCTCCCCTAGGCTGCAAATGCCAGATTGGCAGGGGTCCTGGTATCTCAGTCAAGTTTTGGTGAACCAGCTTTGACTTCCAGGTGAGGCTGTATATTTTAGGACTTAATAGTCGGGTGAAACTATTTGGCGTTGACTAGCTCCCCTAGGCTGCAAATGCCAGATTGGCAGGGCTCCTGGTATCTGAGACAAGTGTTGCTAAAGCAATTTTGGCGGCCAGATGGGGCTGTATGTTTTAAGATGGATAAGTCGGGTGAGACTATTTTGACCAGCTCCCCTAGGCTGCATATGCCAGATTAGCAGGGCCCTGGTATCTGAGACAGGTTTTGGTGAAGCAGCTTTGACTTCCAGGTGAGGCTGTATTTTCAGGACTTAAAGTTGTTTTTGGGTTTTTTTTTTTGGAAATTTTTTTTGTAGTTTTTATTTCTAGGGAGGTGTATTTTTAAGATGGAAAGGTCGGGTGAGACTTGTTTGGCTTTGACTTAGCTCACCTAGGCTGCAAATGCCAGATTGGCAGGGGTCCTGGTATCTCAGTCAAGTTTTGGTGAACCAGCTTTGACTTCCAGGTGAGGCTGTATATTTTAGGACTTAATAGTCGGGTGAAACTATTTGGCGTTGACTAGCTCCCCTAGGCTGCAAATGCCAGATTGGCAGGGCTCCTGGTATCTGAGACAAGTGTTGCTAAAGCAATTTTGGCGGCCAGATGGGGCTGTATGTTTTAAGATGGAATATTCGGGTGAGACTATTTTGACCAGCTCCCCTAAGCTGCAAATGCCAGATTGGCAGGGCTCCTGGTATCTGAGACAAGTGTTGCTAAAGCAATTTGGGAGATGGGGCGTATGTTTTAAGATGGATAAGTCGGGTGAACTTTTTTTATAATACCCTCCCCTAGGCTGCAAATGCCAGATTAGCAGGGCCCTGGTATCTGAGACTATTTTTAATTTTTTTTTTCAGGGGGGGGTGTTTTGTTTCAGGACTTAATGGTGGTTGAGACTTTTGGTTGAATAGCTCCCCTAGGCTGCAAATGCCAGATTGGCGGGGCTCCTGTTATCTGAGACAAGTGTTGCTAAAGCAATTTTGCGGCCAGATGGGGCTGTATGTTTTAAGATGGATAAGTCGGGTGAGACTATTGACGCTCCCCTAGGCTGCAAATGCCAGTTAGCAGGGCCCTGGTATTGAAACTAGTTTTAAGGATTGTTTCAGGACTTAATAGTCGGTTGAGACTTTTTGGCGTTGAATAGCTCCCCTAGGCTGCAAATGCCAGATTGGCGGGGCTCCTGTTATCTGAGACAAGTTTTGGGTAAGCAGTTTTGATTTCCAGGTGAGGCTGTATGTTTTAAGATGGAAAAGTCGGGGGAGACTAGTTGGCTTTGACTAGCTCCCCTAGGCTGCAAATGCCAGATTGGCAGGGGTCCTGGTATCTCAGTCAAGTTTTGGTGAACCAGCTTTGACTTCCAGGTGAGGCTGTATATTTTAGGACTTAATAGTCGGGTGAAACTATTTGGCGTTGACTAGCTCCCCTAGGCTGCAAATGCCAGATTGGCAGGGCTCCTGGTATCTGAGACAAGTGTTGCTAAAGCAATTTTGGCGGCCAGATGGGGCTGTATGTTTTAAGATGGATAAGTCGGGTGAGACTATTTGGCTATGACCTGCTCCCCTAGGCTGCAAATGCCAGATTGGCAGGGCCCTGGTATCTGAGACTAGTTTTGGTGAACCAGCTTTGACTTCCAGGTGAGGCTGTATGTTTCAGGACTTAATAGTCGGGTGAGACTATTTGGCTTTGACCTGCATTGGAATGGAATGGCTCGACTCAAATATCTGTCTCTCAAGAAGAGCAATTAGACGTCATTCTCACAAAATTTTTGGAGGTGGAGCACATTCCAGTCAAACTGGTAAAGAGCTCCGACTCTTTCTGTGAGAGTATTTTCATCCGAACAACAACAAGGAACGAGAATGGCAAATATGTAGTCACCCTACCTTTCCGGGAACCTAATCACATAGACTTAGGACATTCAAGATCTATCGCACTAGCTCAGTTTCTAAAGAACGAGAATCGTTTAAAAAGAAACCCTCCTTTGAAAGTGCAGTACGACTCCGTGATTCAGGAGTACTTCGACTAAGGTCATATGACACAAGTCTCTCCAAACAGCAACCCCAATAATTTTTACTTGCCGCATCATGCTGTTTTTAAGCCCGACAGCACCACAACAAAGGTTCGCGTTGTGTTTAACGCCTCCAGCCCGTCTTCCAATGGTAAAAGTCTACATGATATCCTACTAACGGGACCAGTACTCCAATCCGATCTGACGATTCTACCGCTACGTTTTCAATACCGATATATCTAAGATGTATTGGCAAATCCAGGTCGATCCAAGACATACGCCCTACCAACGAATACTATTTCGCAATGAGAACGAAGAACTTTGCGACTTCGAACTCAATACAGTTACCTTTGGGGTAAATTGTGCTCCATACCTCGCAATCCGGGTCCTCCATCAACTTGCTCGTGATATACGAGAACAATGTCCTGTCGCATCCGATATAATTGAAAATTATATGTATGTCGATGATGTTCTAGTAGGGGCACACATGAAGCAACAAGCAATTTCAGCCATTGCAGAACTCCGCATGGCACTCGACAGAGCCTTCCCTCTGAGAAAGTGGACATCCAACACAGGCCAGCGTCACAACAGACCAGTTTTTCTTTGCTCCGTCCAAAATGGTATCTCAGCTTTCGCTCACTAAACGTGAAGTACTATCACAGATTGCGAAATTGTTCGATCCTGCTGGATGGCTAGCACCTGTGATAGTTCGAGCAAAGATTTTCATGCAAGAGATCTGGCTCCAAGAGCTGGGGTGGGATGATTCCCTGCCGGAAGATCTCGTTCAACGTTGGCATGACTTCCTAACCGACTATCCCTCTCTCGAAGAGATCCGTATTCCAAGATGGGTCGATTTTCAGCAAAAGGCAAAGGTGCAGAGAGAAAGGTTACGAGAGTTCAGTTCCGACTTATCGAGTATACTCAACGCCAAGCTTATCCTAAGGAATAGAGCTGTTTGCTCGATAAGAAGCCAATTCAAGGATCAAGCAGCATTCGCAATTTAACCCCTTTCATCGATCAAAGGGGTATTCTGCGATCCTGTGGACTGCCGAGAGCGTCAACCTCGTTAGGCTATGATGAGCGGCACCCCATAATCATTCCGGCCAATTGTGATTTTTCACGCCTCCTGGTCCGATTTACCCACCTCATTTGTTTTCACGGAGGCAATCAGTTGGTAATGCGCCTCATAAGAGCCAAATACTGGATCCCAAAGCTCATGATCCTGGTAAAATCTACCATAAACTCCTGCAAGGTCTGTGTAATACACCGTAGACGACTCCAGACCCAACTTATGGGCGAGCTCCCAAGGGCGACATCAACCTTTTCCCGACCCTTCACACACACGGGTGTAGACTTTGCCGGACCTTTCGATATTAAAAGCTACATTGGTCGAGCATGCAAAATTACCAAGGGTTATGTCTGTGTCTTCGTTTGTTTCAGCACGAAAGCAATCCATTTAGAAGCCACCACAGATCTAACCACGGAGATATTGCTGGCCGCATTTTCGCGATTTATAGCAAGACGTGGCCTTTCACAACAGATGTACTCAGATAATGGGAAAACATTTGTGGGAGCCTCATCCGTTCTTTCGAGAAATTTCTTGCAAGCGACCAAAGGGCTCATCCTATCCAAGCATAGCCATCAAAACTAATGTTGACATTTCAATCCTCCTGACGCTCCTCACATGGGCGGATTGTGGGAAGCAGGTGTCAAAAGCTTTAAGACCCACTTCTACAAATCCAGCTCATCCTCAAAATATACATTTGAGGAGTTCGCGACTCTCCTCTCCAAGATTGAAGCCTGCCTTAACTCCAGGCCAATCTCTCCAATGTCGGAAGATCCGACTGATTCATTGGCTCTAAGTCCAGGCCACTTCCGAGTTGGCGGCCCTCTTCTGTCAACTAACGAGCCAGTAATCAAAGAAGACGCTATTTCTATAATTACCCGCTGGCAGCGACTCAAAGCGCTCCACCAACAATTCTGCTTTCGGTGGAAGAATGAGTATTTAAAAGAGCTCCATAAGCGAAACAAATGGCAGTCCCCTACAAGGGACCTCCAAGTCGGTGATATGGTGATTATCAAGGAAGATAGCCTACCAATAAATGAATGGCGCCTTGGCCGAGTCCAGCTGGCTTGCCCAGGCACAGATGACAAGGTCCGCGTAGTGGACGTGCTTACCGCTCGTGGTGTCATCCGAAGGCCAATAGCCAAATTGGTCCTTCTTCAAACTGAGGCAAACACCACCGACTAATCCTTAAAAGCAACTAATCCCTCTTTCAAAACAAAACCATCACATAATAACAGTTCACTCCAGTTCACTCCTCTGTAGAGAACCAGCATGGCACCGTCAACGAAGGTGTCTAATCAACGCCAAGGAACGGACTCCTTTAAATGCCGGGTGTGTAGAGGCATCCATGCGCTACGCAAGTGCCAGCGTTTCTTGAAGCTCACGTCCGAGAAGCGCCTCCGAGCCGTTTTGATAAACAAATATTGCTCCAACTGCCTGGCTCATCAGCATTCAGGAGAGTCATGTCGCAGTGGAGCCAAGTGCAAAAATTGCAAAAAGGACCACCACACCTTACTCCACATGCGTGATCCCCGTAGCGCTCGACCCTCTCGGTCAGCCAACAGGCCCACAAGAAGAGCTTCTGGCTCCTCGCCCTCCAGCGGCACATCACCCCCAAGCCCGCGACGTTCTACTATACGGACGTCGCTTACGTCCCTTCTCCAGCAGAAGGGGGTCAGTATACTGTCATCCGCCATAGTGCTGCTCGACACCGGGAAAAAGACCCTGAGACTCGGGCTCTGATCGATCCATGTTGTTCAGTAAGCCGCATTAATGCAACCATGGCAAGGGCCTATGGCCTTTCCGTCACACGCATTGGCGCAGAAGGAGCAGAAGGAGCACAGCCGT
Source organism: Drosophila littoralis (assembly GCA_018903485.1). Lineage (NCBI taxonomy): Eukaryota > Metazoa > Arthropoda > Insecta > Diptera > Drosophilidae > Drosophila > Drosophila littoralis. The sequence goes on along the minus strand of JAEIGF010000100.1, from coordinate 2,103 downwards.
GCTATGCTCCAAGACAACTCAGATGTCTCGAGAGGTGGTCTTAATGGCTGACCCGCAACTCAGCTGCATAACTCCAGCCCGAGCTATCAGAGCGGACATGAAGGACCCGTTCAGCAACGTCGTTTTGGCGGACAATGACTGGTTCCGTCCATCTCCAGTACCTTTGATACTCGGCGCCGACGTCTACACAGACATCATCCTACCAGGTATCCTCCCGAGCCAAGGCGGTCTGCCGATGGCTCAAAATACTAAGTTTGGATGGATACTCTCTGGCACATGCACGCAATAGGAATCCTTCAATCTGCATATTGCCAGGGGGGGGAGAATGTTCATGCCAGTTCATTGGATGTCTGAACACAGCATTGACTGAGCCCCACTCAGTGTGAGAGAGTCACTCAGTGAGACAGACTCAATCACTGAGAGAGACTCACTCACTAATACGATCCCAGATACGCTTAGCACTCTCCTTATGGTCTCATTTTGCACCTCCATAACTCCAACCAAAAATATGTCACTTCACTTAAAATTCAGTGTTTGTTACATGCAGCCGAAAAATTCTAATAAAGTGCTTTTTCTTCAATAACAACCAAGCATTATTTATCTGACGCCACCCCCACAAACACCTGGCATCTGAGACAAGTTTTGGTAAAGCAGTTTTAAATTCCAGGTAAGGTTGTTTGTTTTAAGATGGAATAGTCGGGTGAGACTATTTGGATATGACCTGCTCCCCTAGGTTGCAATGCCAAATTGGCAGGGCTCCTGGTATCTGAGATAAGTTTTGATAAAGCAGTTTTGACTTCCAGGTGAGGCTGTATGTTTTCAGACTAAATAGTCGGGTGAGACTATTTGGCTTTGACTAGCTCCCCTGGGCAGCAAATGAAAGATTGGCAGGGGTCCTGTCCAATTTTGGGGGCCAGATGGGGCTGTATGTTTTAAGATGGAAAAGTCGGGTGAGACTGTTTGGGTGTGACTGGCTCACCTAGGCTGCAAATGCCAGATTTTCGGGGCCCCTGGTATCTGAGTCAAGTTTTGGGTAAGCGGTTTTGACTTCCAGGTGAGGCTGTATGTTTTAAGACTTAATAGTCGGGTGAGACTATTTGTCTTTGACTAGCTCCCATAGGCTGCAAATGCCGGAATGGCAGGGCTCCTGGTATCTGAGACAACTTTTGCTAAAGCAAATTTGCCGGCCAGATGGGGTTGTATGTTCTAAGATGGAATAGTCGGGTGAGACTATTTGGCTATGACCTGCTCCCCTAGGCTGCAAATGCGAAATTGGCAGGGCTCCTGTTATCTGAGACAGAGTTTTATTTTAAGATTAATAGGATTAGACTATTTGGCAGTTCTTGGCGCAAATGCCAGATTGGCCTCCTGTTATCAAGACAGTTTTTTTTTTTTTTTTTTTTTTGAGATGGAAAAGTCGGGGGAGACTATTTGGATTTGACTAGCCCCCTAGGCTGCAAATGCCAGATTGGCAGGGGTCCTGGTATCTCAGTCAAGTTTTGGGGAACTAGCTTTGACTTCCAGGTGAGGCTGTATATTTTAGGACTTAAAAGTCGGGAGAGACTATTTGGCGTTGACTAGCTCCCCTAGGCTGCAAATGCCAGACTGGCAGGGCTCCTGGTATCTGAGATAAGCGTTTCTAAAGCAATTTTGGCGGCCAGATGGGGCTGTATGTTTTAAGATGGATAAGTCGGGTGAGACTGTTTGGCTTTGACTTGTTCACCTAGGCTGCAAATGCCAGATTGGCGGTGCTCCTGGTATCTGAGTCAAGTGTTGGGTAAATTGTTTTGACTTCCAGGTGAGGCTGTATGTTTTAAGACTTAATAGTCGGGTGAGACTATTTTGCTTTGACTAGCTCCCCTAGGCTGCATATGCCAGATTGGCAGGGCTCCTGGTATCTGAGACAAGTTTTGGTAAAGCAGTTTTGACTTCCAGGTAAGGTTGTTTGTTTTAAGATGGAATAGTCAGGGAGACTATATGGCTATGACCTGCTCCCCTAGGCTGCAAATGCCAGATTGGCAGGGCCCTGGTATCTGAGACTAGTTTATTTGATAAAGCAGTTTTGACTTCCAGGTAAGGGCTGTATGTTTTAGGACTTAAAAG